>JAOXYF010000008.1:7123372-7138507 GCA_028565775.1 Sternarchorhynchus goeldii
GTCCTGTGTGTGTACTCACAACACTGTGCTGTGTGTGTACTCACAACACTGTGCTGTGTGTGTACTCACAACACTGTCCTGTGTGTGTACTCACAACACTGTGCTGTGTGTGTACTCACAACACTGTGCTGTGTGTGTACTCATTCAGAACCATCTTGGAGAGGCCATGCTGAAACTGTCAGGCGTGTAAGAACACATGGAGACACTCCTGTGTGAGGCTGCTTAAAAACCAGCTGTTGAGTTTTATCATGATAACAAGGATTATTGAATATTGAAAACAGTTTTGGTCTTCTGTTGGATGGTAAGTAGTGACCTCTGTGTTTCTAAACTGTACAAGCCTAGACAAAAGTTTATTTTTCCAAGACTGTACTGCAGGTTATTGTAGGTTATGAATCAGACATTGAGATTGGACATTCATCAGGTAGAAAACTTTCTATTTCCCATCAAGCTGGAGAGTGAAGTCTTCTGCCAGGTCAGCAAAATGAACAGTACCAGCATTTACACATGTACGTCAGCACTGTAGGATAACAGGGGCCCTGCCTCTCAGCTGTATCTGTATTACATTATTGTACCAATATTGATATTTTTGTATTAATAAATTATGTCTGTTCAATCACTAAACCAGCAGTTTGTGCAGGGTTCTGGAGGAGCACAGGCTGGGCATGTGCTGAGCTGAGCAGATCAGCTGCACAGGGTCCTACACCCTCCCTGAGCTCCAGGACCAAAAGCCTGGAGCTCAGTCTGAAACTCAACCACTACTCTCCTCCAGCCCACACATGCAGCTGTGGGAGTCTGTGGGAGTCTGTGGGAGTCTGTGGGAACAACCTGCTCCAACTCCATTCTACAGATAAATGTATGTAAACAATACAAATCTTTTCTGCATTAAAGAATGTCAAGTTATATAATATTATTTAGGGTTACAAAGTCTCGCTGGGGGGATAGTTGGTTGGATGCTGGTAAATGCTGGAATAATCTGTATTCTCTTCTGCTTCGCTGTGCAGAAAACCTTATCCTGAGATCTCTGCATTTGCTTTTACAGTGCAACACTTAAAATGTATTTTAATCATTTGCAGGTTGAGCAAACAACCTTGTATACTTCTGTGCATTTCAAGTAAGAAGATTTTTTAGAAATGCGTCTCCCATATACCTTTCCAAATTCACCAGACTTTGGAAGTAATTATGGTAAATCACAATCATACAGACGGATGAATACTTCACTGATACCATACAGATATTGATCCCTGTTATGCCAGTTTATTTTATAATCATTACTATCAACTATGCCAAAAATCTCAAATCTATCATAGAAACTCAGATTTCTTTGCATATCTCTTCTCCTCTGTTAAGGCGAATGCAATGTGCACAAATGCCCTGAAGCAATCAGACAAGCAGAGAGTTTCATGACTGTGCTGAGTTTTTCCAGGCTGGGTTTAACAAGAGTGGAAGGTACACCAGCCATATCACTGAGAAGGGAGCTTAGAGGGCTGTCTGTCAGCAGTGGAAACCATAGATAGTAACACAGATAACATAGTATTATCATTCTCTGTACTTATCTTAATGTTTAATGAAATTCCTTCTCTTCATTAATCTCTATTTAAAAGACAGATAGGGATTTTTGGGTTCAAGCATGGCACATATAGATCTTACTATGATTCAGAAGAGCCAAGCTGTACAGCAGCCCCACCTATACAGATCAAGAAGCAAACATAGTTGTACCAAAAGATCGACATTTAATAAACTTGAAATCTGTGGATCTGGGTGGACTGGAGTTTTTGTACATTCGAGGAAAGGATGTGCCTTGTCTTGTTATTCCATTCATCTCATATGCTACACCCCCCCAGTATCCCCCCCCCCCCCCATTTAGGTGTATCTAGATTCAAATCAAATCAAGTTTTATTTATATTGTGCCTTTTACAACAGATGTTGTGTCAAAGCAGGTTTACAGGTGTCCGAGTCCAAGCCCCCAGCGATCAAGCCCAAGGCGACAGTGTCAAAGAAAAATTCCCTAAGAGCGTGAGGAAGAAACCTTGGGAGGAACCAAGACTCAAGGGAGGACCCCATCCTCTTCTGGCAGACACCGGTCACCATGACAACAAAATAAGTATATAAAAAACACGCAGTAGTAAATTACAAAACAATAATATAAAGTTCATGGCTGTGCCACAGCAGGGTGGTGGGGGGTAGGGTGCTTATAAGGGCCTCCATCCAGTTGTTTAAACCTCCATCTGCAGCGTCTGGATAAGTAGTAGGTGGTTGGTCCGTAATGTTTAGTCTGATGTTCTCTATTTTACTATTAAATAAATTCATAAAGACGTCACTGGTTAAGTTTGCTGGAATCAGAGGTTCAGCGCGTGCCTGATTTTTCGTAAGATTAGAAATAACGCTAAAAAGAAATCTGGGGTTATTTTTGTTATTCTCAATTAGCGAGCAAAAGTATGCCGATGGTGCTTTAGTGAGGGCTCTTTTGTACTCGTTAAGGCTGTCTTTCCAGGCACAGTGAAATACTTCCAATTTAGTCGATCGCCATTTCCGCTCAAATTTACGTACAACTTGTTTTAAGTTTAACGAGTCTGATCGTTGTACCACGTCCAGTTTTTCATCTGGTCTTTTTAAGTTTGAACGGCGCTACTGTGTCTACAAGTATTTTCCAAACCATCGGTTAACCTGTCTAACTCCATCGGATCTGATGGGGATGAACTAAGGTAGTTCAGTCTGGAAGGGTTTCAATGAATTGTGTTAGAGTAGACGGAGTTATCGAGCGCTTTATACAGTAACGAGGGGACGAGCTGGTGTTAAGACTAAAATGTAATTCAAACCAAATCAAATAATGATCAGTGATTGCCGCGGTTTGAGGGAGCGTATTTAAGTGATCTACGTTAGTACCTAGTGTCAAAATTAAATCTAGAGTATGACTGATATGATGAGTAGGCCCTGCTACATTTTGTACAAAGAGTTCAATATTGAAGTGAAGGCTTTTTTTCAGCGGATCATCATCGTGCTCAAAGTGTATTTTAAAATCTCCTACCCAGATTCACCTGGGTCTTGTTCCCTGTCTTGACTCCCTCTTGTATAAATTCGTTGTTTCCCTAACTTAGTGTTGTTTTTTGTTTGGATAGTTCGATGCCTGGATTGTGGTTTTGTGAGACAGAGTTTCCCAGAGTTTACAGAAAAGTGAGGCTCTAGATTTCCACAGGACATGAAAGGAATATACAATTGTAAATTCAGTGAAAAAGCTCATCTAATGTTCATGAAATTCGTTAAGAATATTTTATGCATTGCAGCTGAAAAAAACAAACAAAAAAAACAATATATATATATATATATATATATATATAACAATATATATATATAATGTAAATACTGCATATTGCAAATATGTAAATACTATTTTTATATTAATCTTTCGCCCCTCTCCATGTTTTTGCTTAATATGTCTGTTCACTGTTCATGTGTAATTATGTGTCTTGCTACTGTAATGCTGTCTGGGCTTGAAGCTGTTGAACATCCAGGGAAGGAGATGTGTAGATCAGCATAAACCATATTGTGACAGGTACTACAGGAGAGTGAGAGAAGGTTTATTTAGTTGATTTGTACATTGCATTTATTCAGGTTGGCTGCATCTATTTCTGGTTTGTAGAAGTGTGGGTGTAAAGAATTATGAGGACTGTATAAGATCCAAATACAGGGTGTCGTTTAACGCATAGGTGAGAAAAATACAATCCAAAAAAGAACAAAAGGAAGAAATACAAAACCAGAAGGCAACAGTTAATCACAAAAAAATGTAAACAGGGTCAGAGACAAAAAGCAAACAGAGACAAAAAGAGAACAGAGTGAAGGAAATGCTCAATACTTCACAAAGAGATTGAGGATGAAAGGTGAATACATACGAATATCTTAGATGGAGCAGGTGTGGACCTCAAAGCTCAGGTGGCCATGGTCAGCCTGTCGATGTGGAGCAATATGGACAGGTGACAGTGAGGACCTCTTTGTGAGTGTGTTCTTGGCTACATTCCTCATTTACCTCACTAAGTTTAGTCATGTTCTGTTATATGTTGTGTTTTTGCTCTATTAAGCATGTATTAAGGAGCGTAAATGAAGTCTTTTGATTTCTTTGGACTGAGATGTTCCCATAATATTAAACTTTTCGTTCTATTATCTGGGTCCGGCTAGCTGATGAGAAACACAACTACAGAGAGCAACTATTTATGTCAATAAGAAATGAAAAGGTTTTATAAGGAGTACACTGTCTGTGTAACATTCAAACTGCATCAAACCATAATGGCATAATGCTGTACACAGTTAAATTACTGAAAGTTTACTTTAATCTCCAAGAACTTCTTAAATCATTATTTTTAGACTAGTAATTCCCAATCAGAACGATGTCTGCATAACAGCAGATTATGCTATATCCTATCACTGACTTTAATTCAGTTCACTTTCTTTGAACTGCAGGTGTGGTATCTAAAAAAGAAACCATTTTATGAACAAATCACCTTTTTGGAATGTAATAATTTCAAGTTCAGGGAAATGCCAAGTGGGTGTGCTGCAGGCATGGCTGCAGTGAAGGAGGGCGGTTGTTTGAATAATCCCTGTGTCCCTCAGGTTGTTTGAATAATCCCTGTGTCCCTCAGGTTGTTTGAATAATCCCTGTGTCCCTCAGGTTGTTTCTGAGGGATTACAGTGGGACTGCTGGCAGGCGGAGTGGTTTGGTAACAAATTAAGTCGACTTCAGTACCAAAGACATGGACACCTCATGCTGCCGAGGCCACATTGGTACTTACCTTTATCCTTTTACATATGAGCTGTTTGCTGTAAAAATATCTCAGATATGTCAGAAACATCTGGGAAGATGGCCAACATCTAACATCAGAACTGTAGTTCTGGCAAAGTTATTCTTTATTAATGTAGTACAACTGGTTCCAACAAGGACCAAGCCAGAGGTACATACAGTTATGCCCGGTCCATTGATTCTGATTAATTAGCTCAAATATTAATTTAAAAATCAAAATATATATATAAGTATATAGTTTTTTTTAAGTTATTGGGGAGTTAAAAAAAATAAGGTTGTGCAGAATCACCTGTGCACAGAAAGCGTGCAGCTGGTATGTTGTAGTGATGTGCTTCTGCCAAACACTGCTCCACATATCCAACCTCAACAATTACTACTCCATCTTTCTGTTCCTACAGTCTCTGTGCTGCTGCTCCTTTCATTAATTGTCTGCTGATGGTGGTCAATAGTCTGATGGTGGTCAATAGTCTGATGGTGGTCATTAGTCTGATGGTGGTCAATAGTCTGATGGTGGTCAATAGTCTGATGGTGGTCATTAGTCTGACACAGGTGTTCTTTTCCTTCTCGTTTAACTTATTCCTCCTTTTGTTGTCTTTTGTTACTTTTATGAAGGTTGGTGGTACGATGCTTCTGGTCCTTTGACACTAAACAGTATGCATTACTCCTACAGGCATAACACTTGCAAATGTATTGGCACCAAATAGTACTGTTTCAAAGCGACAGCGCGTGGCCCTGCTGAGGCGGAGCTCTAGGTTCTTATATATGTTACACTGGTACCTTCGTCATCATTTCACAGGTATGTCAGATGTTGCATTTCAGCATTTTTGACGTTTTTATTATTTCTTTAAACTCTTTTGATTGATAAATGCAAAGATTTATTTTCTTTCTTTCTTTTTGGTATAGACTGATTCATATGTCTGACTTCCTTCTCAGTCTTCCTAACCTCATTAAACCCTAACCCTAACCATTAGGCCCAACATCACTGCTGCTAAAGGACTGACTTTACTGTTTGTACTGTTGTTATTGTGGTGCCCGATGGTTGGACAGAGGAGGATGCCCCCCCCCCCCGTTTTGACTCTTGGTTTCTCTCAATGTTTCTTTCTCTTGCTCTCAGAGAGTTTTTCCTTGCCACTGTCGCTCTTGGCCTGATCACTGGGGGCTTGGACTCAGACATCTGTGAAGCTGCTTCGAGACAACGGTTGTTGTCAAAAGCACTATATAAATACATTTAACATTTAACACTATATAAATAAATACATACACTAACACTATATAAATAATACATTAACACTATATAAATACATTTTGACTTGACTTGACATATGAAAAAAAACAGACATAAAATTCATGTCAAATTCATGCTCAGTACATTTACATTTCTGTGGTTGAACCCCTTTCTCATTTTGAAATGCTTTATTTTCAGATTGCACACTGAATAGTTCTATGTACCACTATAAAATCATTATAAAATATCAGTATACATGTAAAGGATCAGTACACATAATACACAACCAAATACTCACACACATACACACACACACACACACACACACACACAAATTTTCCAAACTTTTCAAACTGATGTAAAATATATGTAAATTTGAAGAAAAGAGTAATAATTATAATATAGGATTCTTTTCTTCAAATGGCATAGTTGTGTTGGAATTATTATAATTTTAGGTAAAAGTACATCTATAGTGATACATTTATGAATTTGCAATCTCTGAACAAAAACTGTGAAATTCTTCATACTTGACAAATGGCACAAAACCTTTGACATCCTGAATGCTTGCATTAGGTTTACAAGAGTTGTAACAAAACAAAGAAACACACACAAAAAGATTATGGTAAGCCGCTGTTTACAAATGATCCTGGAGTCCAGTCACTGTGTATCTTTTCCAGGAATATTTGTTTTAGATATCATCATCACTTTTGGATCTCCAGGATTTGTAGCTCACGTAAGTATCTGCTGCATAACAAAGAACAACCAAGAATGCAAACACCTGAAAAAGAATGTTGGATTCAGTAACTGTTAAATCCATTTAAAGTAACAAACACCTTCTTATTAGAAAGAACAATATGTATAACTGCCTGCATAAACATTAGTGGGGAAATAATGCATACAATATTTTGTCCTTGCGTGAAAACCTAGGTTTGTGTATAACCTAGAGTTGTATAGCAGAGTCTTAAACATAAAGCATCACCTTAATCTCAACTTCACCCCTAACCTTTAGTGGTAAACCTTTGAACAAACTCTAATTCTCACCTTCAGCTTAACCTCAATTACAGTTAAACTATTTATTTAAATCAATAAGTAATAAGAATTTAAGTAATAAGCTTTTTTAAACATGAAGTCAATGTTTTTACTTTTTACTACTCAGAAATACACACACACACACACACACAAGTCATGGCTTTTAGTTCATCACATCTAACTTGACCTGTGAAAGGATTAGAGAAAAAAGAACAGGAATGCTTTACAGTTAATGTGGCCATTGTTTCAAGTGTGGAAATGCTATTTAATAAGGGAAGTGACCCTCCTCTTACCGTGGAAGCCATCCAGCTGGTGTAGTAATATCGCCCCCTAATGGCATGTGTGACATATGCAGCATTAATCACTGCAGCTGTCATGTAAAGAACAGTGGCACTGCTGTTGAAGCACAGTCCCTGTGGAGAGCAGTTGAGTGGAGGTTTGCAGTTAAAGTTTCATTTTATTTTATGCCAAATTCTTTTCAATGGTTAATTCCTTATCTGATCTCAAAATAAAAGAGCTGAGTTCCATTGTTTGTTTATTGTTGCACTAATTGTCATCCAATATGTGTGAACATAAATAAATCGGAGCCTGACCCTTTTCCTGGACTATGTAACTACATTGTTGTTATTTCATGTGAAACTACTTACAAGAATTGCCCAGGGCACCTGGGGAATCTTGATGTGAGCCGTGGTCAGGTACAGCAGAAGAAGGCAGACAGTCAACGCCCAGCAAACGACTGACACAAACATCACCCAGCCCAGGGCAGGGACATGAACGTACTCCGTCCCACCCAGAAGGGTCCACACCAGGAGGCCACAAACCTGTTGAATAAACACAAACAAAATAAGGAATATGTAAATATAAAAAAGAGACTTGATCCATAAACACTGAATGGAGCATCATAGGTAAAATATGTGTGGTGTTTTAAAGCATGTATGTGCAGTTACAAATTATTATACTTGCAGGAATTAAGATCAGTCTAGTTTTTTTGCAAACTGAATTATTAGTAATAACTCCTGAGTAATATGTTTCTTCCTGTTTTAAGAAAAAAAATTCTCACTGAAAACCTGGTGTCACAGGAAAAGCTGTTTTGGTTTCTGTCAGATAGACCTAACTGGAGATTAAACATAGTGAATGCTTGGATGGGATTCAAAATGGACTGTGGAAGGAAAACGAACAATAAGAGAGAGAGGAAGAGTCTGTCTGCCAAGCTGTTTTGGTTTGTCCACTTCCTGTCCTCTGGAATCTAGATACTCCTCCTTTTCATTAAATTCAAATTGGAAACTCTTGATTTCATATTGGTTGAACTAATTCTGTAGCCAATTTAAGTATCCTAGTGCTAAAATGAATGCTGGCCTTATAAAGTCCTACACTACCTACTTATGTAACTATAGTACATAAACACAGAAATGCTGAATGATTATGTACAGTGTGTGATTTCTTTGTCAGCTTCAGTATTTGCAAGACGAGAACAAAGCCAGTAAATTGTTAGGATTTCCGCTAGGGTACCTACATTATAATAATTATGATCTATTTTAATTACATTTTAAAAGAACACCAAAGCAAATTATTGTGTTGTTATCAGTGTTACTGCAGTTATCACCACAATAAATATATAAATAACAAGGAAAATGGCTATTACGCATCACGTGACAGTTCCAATCCTCTCCATACCTGATCTGTCGTCTATACCTATTTACGGTGCCCCACCGATTAGTTCAATTTGCTTATACTGTTAATGTTTATCTGCTAATTGCAAGACATTCTATTTACAAACCGGTTAGTCTGAACTGAACATACTTACTATTTCTCCAAACATAAGCGCTCCTGACGGAGAACAAACAAAATTCTTGTCATAAGCCAGAGTAGAATGTGACAGGCCTAAACTGTCCAGGGACGAACTTTTACTCGTCCTGTTCACTCTGTTAACTGGACTGGCCTCCGGGTCTTCCTCCATTCTACACTGCGTATCTGTCAGAGTTAGAAATGACCGGTATTATGCTTGCGATGACGACTATGAGTACAAGTTGCCCTTTTGCGGACTGCAGGATCAGCGCCCCCTATCGCAATCCAAATCTAAACTATGGGAGAAAGTCTGAGTGGTCGCAGATCCACATAAACGTTCCTCCAACAGCACAGCGTAGAAATCTTTTCATCTAACAAAGAGAAGTGCGTCTCCGTCGACGAATGTGGTAAGACATTGTTTAGCCCATTTAAAGCTGGCATTTACTATAAAAAGCCTCAAAAAGACAGAATGGAAAATGTAACTTGAAAATATGAAGCCTAAAATGCGTTTTTCTGCGCGGCTTTTACGAGCCGTCGTCCTTCTTTTACTTGTGAGAAAATGGACTCACCACAAGGGGGCAGCAAATCATTACTACTAATCTGTGTGCCATAAAGCAGAGATCGCACTTCGTCTCTGGTTAGACATAATCCTGTTGCGTTACGACGCGAGATGGGACCATAGCATGAGGAATAGAGAGTAATTTCATTATATTTGGTTTCACTACATTTATTCATATATGCAGGCTAGATGTTTTAACGTTATATAGATAAGTAGCATACTGCATTTAACTGGGTGATTTTAAAATATGAAAATATTTAGCTAATACTTTTCCGTCTATTGTTCCTTAATCTTTATTTATGAGCTACTTTCTCTCCAGCTAGCAGGTTTTTTTTTATGTGATTCAATTGTCGAAAATAAAACTGAACCAAAAAGCTACCGCTCATGAAGTAGCTATTATAACACACCATAATGACATATAATTTGACGAGAGGTAGTTGTTCATAAAACGCGGAGAACAACACTGTTTTCTGGTCTGGACCGTGTACTGGTGTTACTGAGTGACGAGGTACAAAAAATATACGGTGGAATTATGTTTGGTGCCGTATCAGAATGTTTTAATTTGCACTCCATCCATCTAACAGTAAAATAAGCACATGACCGTTTACATTTGTGCTAGAAAACAAAATTTATGAATGTCGTGCCTTATATATCGGCCTTCTTCACGCAAATCCTAGCTGCTGAAACCATTACTTTATACATACATGCATATATATATATATATATTATATATATATATAATGTAAAATTTATGTGTAAGTGTAGCTCGTTTAATTTAAAAGCCTTCTCCTGCAGTACCGCAAACCATTGCCTGATCATTTTGTTCTAATAAACACACGTATTCTTTTGGTCAGATTTGGACAGATTTTACCTGTAGAGTTGAAACCTAACAGACCAGTATGTTTCTCCGTGCTCTTTAAAGACGGTGTTTCACTTTGTGGCTCTGTTTACTTATGAGAATAAAACCCATACGAAATGCCGCAAATACTCTTTGCGTGGTTGACTATCTTTGCACAGCCCTTGCATTGCAATGGACACGGAGAGAGAGAGAGAGAGAGAGAGAGAGAGAGAGAGAGAGAGTGGCATGAGTTATTGAATTAATTGCTTTTGCCTTTGAAAAACCACATAGTTATAAGCAAAGCAGGTTTCGTGTGAAGCATTAGTTCAGAAATAAAACTGGGCATGAAAGAAGCTCTGAATATAAAATATATGTTGGAAATTAGTATTAGGAAATTAGGAGTGCGGGTATTAGTAGTGATAACAAAACTGTTAAGAAATGGAAAACCTTATGGCGTCATCATCTCAGTTCAGTTCATTCTTGTTGCCAAATATAACCAGTGGAACAATGTGAGCCCTCCAGAATGAGATGTTTGTGTCTCAGTGCCCTTCATGTGCCCTGCTGGTCTGGTGTTCACAGCTTTTACTAATAACAGTTCACAGCGGTTGCCATGTTCTCATTTGTAAAGGCTTCTAATGAATGCATTGTTGCATAAAATGTAATTAAGTCATCCAGTTATGAGCACGTGCTGTGACACTGGGCACAGCCTGTCTAGAATGCGCAAGTTACACTTTCTATAAAGACATACATACAGTTCATATCGTAAGTAAATCTTCAACCCTTTTCTAAATGCTGGTCGTTAGCGTAGCAGAAGCAGAAGTCGACTAATCCTCACTTACTTATATAGTGTTATTGGCTTTTATACTCCTATGACTATTTAATCAGGGGCTGTTATTTGATCTGCAAATGTTTGGTCACTGCTACAGAAGAGCTTGTCACTTAAATTTAAAACAAGAGAACATCTACTGGAGTAATGAGTGAATAGCAAGGTCATAATTCAATGTCATAATACTTCCTTTCTATATTTTAATTGCAGCTTATGGCAAATTGAAGACTCAGTCATTGTAGTGACCATTCGTTGACCTTGATTACATTATTGCTCCAGTAATAATGTACGTAAGTAAGTTTTATATTTAAAGTACAAGTAATTTTTATCTAATTATTTAAAAAGTGTAAAATTAATAAAATGTAGAAGACAAATACAAATGTAAACATTACAAACAACAAAATATGTAAAAAAAAATTAAATGTATACATATTTATTTAAATACTTATATGTTTAAATGCAACATAATACTAGTATTACAATATGTGAAATATTCATGAAAATACTATTCTTAAATCATTATTATAGGTTATTTCTACTTTTGAAATTCTTCAGAGTAATGTTCACCTGAGAAAGAGAGATGTTAGAGGCGATACTGAGGTATTTTCAAGGGAGGCACGTTCATAAACAACCTTCCCAGATCTGAGATTAATATTAAGACTATAGAAAAGAGCAGCTTTGCAATGAATGAAGCACCACCTTCACCAGTAGGATTATTATATATTCCCCATTTTTACTGCAGTCAATACAAAACCCTGCTGTGGAATCCAAGGCCCCTTTTGTCTGTAATCAGTGAATAGCCTCTATAACCTCTGTGTATTTACAAGCTCTGGGGTATCTGAAGTATCTGAATTATCTTAAGTTTAGGAGAGACACTAGATATGGAATTTCCCATATTAAATAACACTTGACTTTCCAGTAATGGAAAATTATTACTTAACAAAGAAATTTGTATCATATTTCAAAAGGTTTATTCATAAACAATAGAATACCACTGTTACATGATATGCAACAATATGTAAAATATACTTTTGAATTGATTTACACCCATTTGTCATACTTACAAACATTTTAAATATAATAGCATTAAAATATCTACATAAATGTTTGACAATTTAATTAATATGAATGATGAGCTATTCTACAGAAGTACTGGCCAATCCAAACCACATTCTCAACCACATTCCCAGCCACATTCCCAACCACATTCTCAACTATGACTCTAAATGCTCGTTTTGCACTTTTCCAACCATGAAAATGGTAATTGTGGCACAACAAAGTCCATGGAGCATAATTGAAAAAGGAAATGAAACCAGCCAAATGATCTTTTCTTTCTCATGAATGAGGGCTCAGTCTTTCATGTCCTCCAGAGCATGGGGGGTTGAATTTGAGGGGGGGTGGGTGGGGTGGAGCGAGTCCGCATTAAGACGTCCTCATCCCTGATGAATCTCTCACTGTCTTTTATTTTTCCCGGTTCTCCTTCCAGGCTCTGGCAGGCTGGTTAAGCCGCTCCGAAAATCACTGAAAGGGTGAAAGAAGAGCCAACACCGAGGGGATTAATAATTATTCCGGTGTCTAGGACCGAGCTGGATTAATTATTCCGGTGTCTAGGACTGAGCTGGATTTTCCAAACTACTCCGAGGCACAAGCAAATCCGCTCACCTTTGAATGAGGGAAACATACATGAAAACATTTTAATCAGTTCAGCTGACCGAGGGTGAGGGCGGAGGACTATGGGGGAAACACTGGGGAACTGCTTCCTCAATGGTCTCAATGAACTCGGAACACATAAGTCTATCAATACTAATGTTTACATGAGGCACAGTATACCGACCACCGTCCAGTAAATATCACTTGAACAGCACTACAAATGTGTATCCAGTAAAAGCCTATAAAGACAAAATATTGATTAAGAAGTAAGATATTTTACATCAACTCTGTGGATACCTGTTGTTATAACATTCAATAATGTTTCACTGATACTGCATGATCAGACAGAATGAAATACAACAGAAACAAACAGGACAGAATAGATAGTAATGTGAAGACTGTAGGACGTGAATGTGACCTAGTGAGACACACACACACACACACACACACACACACTCAAGTAGTATATATCTGTGCTGATTTAAACATTTGTGCTCTCTATAGGAGGCCATTCCACCGTACTAATGTATGTCTCTGACTTAAGAGCTTCAGTGCCCCAGGGATTTCACGCCAGTCACCTCCCACTTACCATACTGTAACCAAGAACCAATCAAAGTGCCATAACACCACCATACCGTATGACATCACATACTTAATGAAAACAAATCCCTCTGCACCACAACATGAACCACCACACACCATATGTTTCATTACATACAACAGCCTGATGAAAGGGTTAAAGCCACATTAATGTTATGCACTGCAGTTTGTGAATTTGCTTTTCTCAAATAGAGGTTCTGATGTACTAATGCAGGTTTTAAGAGCCGTTAAAAGGTTTGATTGAGTTGGGTTCTGAAAGTCTTTTATTAAAGCATGAATCACAGGAGCAGGTGCAAATACACAGAGCTCAAACTCAAGCAAACACTGTAGGCCAATTTTCTAGACACAGAAAACTTACTCTTTGACTAAAATTGGTGGTCAATAGAACTTTTGAATTTAGGTCTGAGTTGAAAGACTGGTTCAGTATATCCATTTGGATTCACTTTTTTTCTTGTCAAATTTCTAATTAGAAGAAAATCCAAAATGAATTCAAAAGGAGTCCAAAATGTATATCCACAGCATAATATAAACCCCCAGCCACACCCACTTGTACACATGTACAGGTTGGTTATTTTGTACATGTGCAATGAGAAAATAATGGATATATGATTACTAAAGTGTTTCCATGTTGAAACTGATTTGTTTGAGCAGTTTTTCTGTGCATTTCTGTGTGTATGTTTTGTTCTGTTGTTATGTGATGATTGTTATGTTTGTGTTTATATTATTACATGTACGTGAGACACCCTCTGCCCAGCCCCTGCCCTGCTGTGAATTCAGAGCCCAAATCTGTTCTCCTAAATGCTTCTCTGCTGCCACAGCACAACAAACACACACGCACACACACACACACACACACTTTGCCCTCATCCACAGTGAGTTGTCAGCTAACCCAGATGTCGCCTCATAATTGGCTGATGTGGGCAAAAGCGAACACATTATTACAGTCTCACTCTCCTTCTCACACACACACACACACACACACACATACACACACACACACACCTCCCCACCAACCTTACCAAGACACCATTGTACCCCACCCTCATATCCCAGCATGCTTTACTCCCCCCCCACTGCTCACACCAAACCTCCAGCACAGCCACACTGCCAATTATCATCTAATCACGAATGTTAGAAATGATTAACTGAATGACAGGGGATGATAAAAAACCACAGAAAGCTGAAAATTATCCAATGAAGCGTAAATGAACAGACAAAGATGGTGGTGGTCGCAGTACTGCGTCCGAGGCACAGGCGAGGCGGTGAGGTTCGTGCCCGCGACGGTGGATTAGTCCCTGACGCAGCCGATATGTCGGAGCATAACTAATCAGCAGAGCTGAGACTGAGCTGGGCTGTGAGAACAGAGCCTTGTCTTACACAGTCAGCCCCCTGCTGCTCTACCTGTCAAAGCCAATATTTCCCCTCCAGCTGCCCACAACAAGCTTGCACTTCTCCCTCCTCATATATTACTTATCGCCGTTCCCAACCCTTGGATTATTATATACATTTGAAGCACGAATGTTGTGCCTTTGCTTGCATTTTAATAGGTGTGTGACTACAAGAACAAGTGAAAGGTCACATGGCACATGAAACATCTCCCTTTTAATTCATAAAGGCTGTAATAGAAATAATTAATGCTGCTCTCATGACTAGTTTCAAAAAGGCAAACTGAGTTCATTGGTGACATTTGGCCCAAAAGCGAAGGATATAAACAAAAAGATCGTTTTTGGTGCTTATTCACCGAATAACAAAACATAATAAAAAAGAAAACAGAAAGACAGAAAGACAGAAAGGACGAATCTGGAAAAATGTGCTGGACCACGGGGGGGGGGGG
>JAOXYF010000008.1:7140914-7158044 GCA_028565775.1 Sternarchorhynchus goeldii
AAGAGACTACCACTGGACTGCTAACCTGTTCTGGGTATTAAGTAATGAAGAGACTACCACTGGACTGCTAACCTGTTCTGGGTATTAAGTAATGAAGAGACTACCACTGGACTGCTAACCTGTTTGCATGGTTTTCCATGCATAAATGCTCATATAGGGACTACATAATTTTAGCAGCGTATAGCAAACACTGCCCCAGGCACATGGTTTCAGATTGGCAATATATGACAGTGACTGTAAACTCCCCAAGATCGAGAGATGGAGAGAGAAAGTGAAGCACTTAAGATATAGATCATCCACACAGTTGCCTTAACAACCCATATCTGCTATAATCACCTTCTGAGGAAGCCATAAACATTATCTCAGTTAGTGAAAATGTCATTTAGATGTGTTCAGAATCCCATTAGTGAGGGGAGTAGAGGTTTTGACCAGTGGGGTTTCACCCAGACACCCAGACACCCAGAACACACTTCTTCTTTGACTCTGGCCAGACTGCTTCACTGCAGTCAGAGCCTCTGTAAAGTCTAATGGCTGGCTTCACTGTTTTATGGGTGTAATGGGCGATTCTTCTCCATCAGACAGCCTGTTGGGGTTGGTGAACCTGCTCGGAAATGATAGGCACATCAAATATTTCTGCAGTAAACCTCAAGACCTCGTCTTTCTCTAAACACAAAACCCCCCATTTTACATCAAGGCCAAATAAATCATAAATTCAACTACTTTCATTGTCAGAGGTTTTGATGCCCTCTGTCCTCATGGTATTCCCTACTTCTTTACTAAAATAGTTGCATTTTTCAGATTATGGGAGAAATCATCAAAATACCATAAAAGTTTTTTTTTTAACTGGAGCAAACATGACCTTTAAAAAAGTCACAGTACAATTATGATTATGAAACGAAATAGTGGAACACTAATGCTGCACTTATTTCTACAGAATTCTGTGATTTGTCCTGAGAAAGACCTTCTGCCTGAATGTCACACTAATCCAGGAGTGGAACACTCCAATGCCCTTTTCATTGCTAAAAAATGTCAAGTGTCAGCCAAGATTGTCTCAGAGATGATGAGGGCTTGGAGCTTGTATACCTATATGTGTGTGTGTGTGTGTGTGTGTGTGTGTGTGGACGAGTCACAGGAATCTCATTATGTCACAGTGACCCACAGGGATTTGGCTGTATTTACATTGCACTGCTGGGCTGGGTGCTACATTGCACCAGATTGATTGCTTTGCCTGCTTTAGGAACAACCCCAACCATGGCAAAGTTCTTTTTCCTGTTCACATATTTATGGGACTTTCAAAAATGTTTACAGAATTATTCTTCATCAGCCTTCCAATCAGTTTAGATATACTAAATGGATGTAGCTACATAAAACCATGAATCTAAGTAGTTTTCTTGGACCTTCGAATTTGAAAATGCCCCACCCTTTAGGCAAGATGTGTCTGCTTCAGTACAACTGATTTGTCTCTGTGTACTATTTACAATAAAATACTTTAAAATAATTTTTAAAAATAAACACAAACCCAAGCTGAAAGTGTACTCAATCCTCAGTAAGTTTGACATTGACCTTAACAGGCCTTCTGAGAACCTCTTCGTTACTGTGTTTAGTTATTTCAGTCATCTTTGACTAGAGGGCAGTCAGGCTCACAGACAATGACCATCTCGTCCCATTTGGCATGAAAGCCAAAAGGAAAACATTCTAAATGATTTTATAGTCCACAAGAACAAAGCTTGGTGTGACCAGAATGCTGCCCTTCTGGGCCTTGAATGGATAAAACATATACTATGTAAATGCTAAACGTAACTAAACCATCACCTAGAAAACAAACAGGCTAAACCAGAGACATAGCAGCTTTTGAACTGAAACATGTATGTATTATTATGTATGTATTATTATGTGACATAAAAGTATGTTATTATGTAAAATGAAAGGAAGTTATTCCACAGGGAAATTAAAATACGTATACATTCAATATTAACATTTTTTAATTAGTTATTGCTAACAGGGATAAATGTCTAGAAATTATGAAGAGTTACACACACCTACATAAAGTATAATAAAGTATCAATTATAAAAGCACCCAGTATAATAAGAATTTTTGTTCACCACATCAATGACCTGTAAGTACATAAATTATGCCCATTTAAACAAACATTAATTACAGGTGCAGATCTAACTGTACAGTGTTAAAACCACATACTACAGGGCCACATGGATATTATTTCAGCAACTTTAAGTGAACAAATAACATAGTTAGTTGGTCTTACAGCACGGGCAGAGAAAAAACGACTTTGATTACAAATGTCAACAATACTAAATCATTGGGCCTTATGTATCATCCTCACCACAATGGGAATTGAGAAAGAGCCAAGAGAGAGAGAGAGAGAAGGTGAAGATTGAACAAGTGTTACAATGGCAGTCACCTTCAATGCACATCAACTAACCTTGCACAACAAACAAGAAACAGGGCGCAGAGTCCATCAAGGGTCAGTAAGCATTGATTTCCAATGATGATGCCCAGGCAAATTTAGCAGTTCACAAAACTGAAAGTTTTAGGGTGCAACTTTAAAGTCAGAATCAATAGTGTGTACACATGGTGTGTGCTGAGCCGTGGTGACATGGGGGAGCTGTTTCTTGTTGGTTTCATGCCCAGTCCTTGAACCATGTAAGATTAGACCAGTCTGGTCTATAGATGTTATTATTCCCTAAACCAAAAGGGAGATCAAAGCTAACATCTCTCTCACAGGTCATGCTATTGAAATAATGTAAATAATATATCAAAATTGTACAGTACTAAATCTGCATCACATCTATATTATAAGTAAACAAAAGGTGCCTAAGAAGATATTCTATTACAAGTGTTGATGAATCTTGTTGCTATGCTACAAGATGCATAGTTACAAATTTCTCTAAATACCACTTAGTGCAAATCTAATGCAGTTTACACACTAACCTAGATGTGGACAAGATGTGTTAAGTGTAACTGCTGTTAGAAGTTTGTTTTGTGTATTTTCTAATGGAGGTATTTGTAGGTGCCAGGTGTTGTTTACGGGAGGTAACAGTCATTTGCAGCTATCTCGTGTAATCAGGGAGTCGGGGGACACCCTGCTGGGAGTGAACACTGGGAGCGAGGACCTCACAGTGTCTGTTCTCTACTGCACAGATAACAGAATCTTTCAGCTGCTCTCTCTGCCTCTCTCTCACACACACACACACACACACACACACACACACACACACACACACACACACACACACACACACACACACATGAACACAGAAGGGTCTGTCAATCCTTAATTGAGACAAATGGCCATAGTCATGATCATGGGATAACCAGCATGCTTCAATGTCCTGCTTACACTCTTGGGAAACTCTTACATGGAGGTAACAATCACTAATCGCTTTCCTATCGATTAGCACTCCTGAGAGAATAAACGATGCTGTTACAAAACAAATTTATAAATTGATTTCCTGAACCTAGTTTATGAAGTTATTAATGCAGTGGCAAACACCTAAAACAGCTCTTCCCATCGCCTTGGATAAGTGGCTTGATTATATAATGTTTGATTAAAAAAATGTTTTAAGGTTAGGATTTTAAATGCAATTCACAGCTGTCTTGGGACAAATGACACATTACTGATCAAAGAATCTTTGTTTAAAAAAAAAAATCAATCATTGTCATTTTCACTCACACCTTTATACCCACACACCTGACCCAGCTCACGACGGGGTTGGTAATTACCTGATGAGTTGAAGCAGGTGTGTTTTAACAGGCCTAAGCAGAAGCTTTACATGGATTTTAAGACTTGTTTTTCCAATTTTCCATTTGCATATTCCTGCTACTTAAGGTTGTAATCTTCACAACCCAAACCAAATAAAAGCACATTGGCTCAGTCTCTGGTCTTCTCCAGAATGACCTGTGGGCATAACACATGTATTCCTGAAAAAGAGTGCAGTTGAAGTCTCCTGCTCATCTTGGAGTAAAAGGGGTTATGCCCACTTTTTGCAAACTTCTATTGAAGTCAGATTAGAATGCAGGCTTCAGCAGACTTTGGGAAATTACAGGTGTGTTACACACAGGTGTGACGACAGAAAGCGAAGCAGAAGTGTTTTAATTGCAGATTATTAATTACATTTTAATTTCCATATGTTAGGTTTGGGATGATAGTTGTTTTGAATTTTGATTGTAACTTTTGAATTTGATTGTAACATCAGATTTTTTGAGAACAATAAGTAGAACAGCTATGACAGTGTAATTTATTTTCTAATGTGTATTATGATAGATTGCACACCTCTAACCAGACCTGGAGGGCGAGAACCTGAATGATGATGCTGTGTCTCCCAGTGCCAGCGGTGGTTATTAAATGCTCAATAACGTAAACAAAAGTAACAGGTGATAGTTGTGGACATCGTGCATCTAGTATCATGTTTTGACATCATTGTTAACCACGGAAAGGAGCTGGAAGAAAATCCTCAAGTCCTCTTTTTTACACTTGCAATCATGTGCTCTTCAGATACAGTGGGACGACTGCTTTCATAAATGACACAAAAACATAACTAGAACGTCTTTGAGACCAAAGTCTGGATATTTAGATTGGGGCAATGAAATATTTACTTACTTCTAATGTGTCTTCCAACTGATATTTGACTGTGTGTCAGTGTTGATTCGCTCTTCAAAACAAGCATCTAGAAGTCATTGAAATCAAGTCAGCTCATTCATTCAAATCAAATGAAAACTATCTGTTTTGAGAAGACTGATGACAAACTGCTCAAATGCCCAGCATACAGGAAGCACAAGAACACACTTACCAGTTATGAACACACATTCACATTCGTGTTTTTTAAAGAATGAAACCAATTTCTCATCTGCTGAGTTCATTATTTGGATCAAGGCTGTCAGTGACCTGTTTCAATCTGCAGTACTCATTAAAAAGTCGTTCACCATAAGAACAATCCACTTTAAGTCAGCATTCGATATCCAACAAAGCGTTGAATTAAAGCGACCGGGGACCTGAAATAAGCACTGAAACACGAGTTCGGTCAAGGTTCACGCTCTTTTGTTCCTCGTCTTATATATTAGTCACGTATATCTGTCCTCTTTTATTAATGACACTTCTAGCTTCATTTCTAGCCGGCATGGAGGATGCTTTTCCACTGTTCTAATTAAAGAAAGCCATCTGGTGGACACACAACAGCACCTCAAGATAGTCCAGCTTCCACAACTTCCACACAGGCCCTTCTTCACAAATTCTACACAGGTCTTGGGCTTCCTCACATTTCACTCTTGTTGACCTTCGGTCAGTAAATCATGGCTATAAGACCCTTCTCTTGCAGAAAGCTTCTTCTTGCCATGCCTTGCTGTATTCCTTTCTAACAAATGGAAATTGCAAAGCACGTAGAATGTAAAAAGAGCAAGTGTTCTGTAACCCACAGCAGCAACATGCATGCAGTGGCATTATTAAAATTACGATCACAGCTGCAGGTTGTTTCATTTATAACCTTAGTCATTCACTCATTCACTCATACACTCATTTATTCACTGAGTTACTCATTCAAACACTCATTTCTGTTCTCCATTTTCTTTGCCAAAGAGTGTAATGGCTGTAGGGAAGATTTTCTGAAGAATCTAGGTAACATGATATGTATTTGTAACTGGCTGAAAATCGAGCAAAACATTAAGGCAAAAGGCCTTACTTTGGATTCCTTCACAGCATGGCTGCTGGGAAGACTAGCGTGAAGCGGAGCTATTTCCACTTTCATCAAAAAACAAGAATAAAAACAAATTACACCAAACAAATACTAACATAACATGGAACATTAAGGAATATAAAATAAAATTGCATTTCAATCACTGTGTAATTTGTAGTTTTAATTTGTAACGTCCCTTGAGGTGTCAGTTTAAGTAAAGCTAAAATGAAAGAATGTGGGTTCCAAGAGTTCCAAGCTCCTGCATTTCTTAATTAATTTAATTAATTGATTTTATCATTTGGTGGATTCAAATAACAGCGAAGCAAACAGCACAAGGCAGCTTCCTTAACTGGTTCTGTATGAGCTATCTAAAGTTGCTAATAAGATGAAGTTTAACATCTTTTCTTCTCTGTCTGTGCCATAAAATAGCTCAATAATTTCTTTCTTTCTTGTTTGTCTTTCTTTCTTTTGTTAAATAACTTTAATAGACACTAACAGACCTCCTGAGATGTGCAGTTTTGTTTGTGTTAACCTCTGAAGGGTTTGAAGGGTTCTTAATGCAGAAATGCCCAGTTGTTGGTGAATTATGTCTTTTGGCTGGTAAAAGAAACGATTGGTGTTGGTGTTAAATGGTGAATGACAAATGTCACCACCATAAAAGAAAAAATGGATTTTTTTTTCCTGAGAACACTATGGCCTCAACTCTATTGCTACTTCCTGCTACTCAAATGGCTTTCCATATGGCTCGCAGTAAGATTTTTACATTTTAAATATGCAATTCACCTGGATTTACAGATTACTTTGCAAAAGAAATGGATGTTTTAAGTGTTTACAGATGTTTCTTATCACCTACTAGAATGTTTAAAAAGCGGTTTTCTATGAAAATGCACAAGAACATTTAACAATGTTCCATAAAGGGGGTGGACATTTGTGAAAACTCCATTCCTTTCTGGTAGCGCAGAGTTTCTTCTTGTTCCTGTATCATTAGCAACAGGGTAAACAGTAAGCTAGCAATTCTACTGCTTCTAAACTGGGAACATATTAGCATGTGCTACTTTAAGATAGATAGCTAATGATTGGTGCTGCAAAATAAACGAGGTGCCACAGATACAATAAAGTAACAGACTTGACCTACTGGCCAATGGTCATGTATTTCCAGACTCTAGTTATGCTCAAATGCTTCACCCAAAAATATCCATCAACATTCTGCTAGTGGTAATGAATTGGCCAGAAATATTCAGCACATGTAGAGTAATTCTTTGGCTTTTTTTTTGTTTATTATTGTTTTTGAGACAGAAAACGGGAAAGCCGAGAGCTGGAGCAGGAGTCGAATGCATCCTTCTAAATGGCCATGAGTGGTGAATCGCATCCGATATGGTTTAACTGTGAGAGGAGGAAGGAGAATGAGCAGTGAGGGGAAACAGAATTGATTCTGCTGCCTTGGTAAGCGACTACATCTTCCGCTGCATTAGCGACAGAATGATTCCGGCCTGTTTCCCCGTGCTGAATGGTAATACTATTCATAGAGAGTCTTAAATAAAATAGAGGAGATGGTGTTTCAAGAGGCGTCACAGCTGATGTGAGTGGATTTCCCATGTAATGAGAAGGCAGGTTTCTACAGCTATGCATGTCTGACTGCGTGTGCAGTTTGTTACACTCTCCTCCCTTTTTCATTTCCCTCCTTTCTCTTATTCCCTCCTCCTCTCTGCTTTCTCCCTCTGCATCTCTTTCTTTCTCTCTTGCGTTCACTCTATCGTTTTTTTCTTCCTCCCTCTCTTTCGATCTCTCCGCCTGTCTCCCTGCGTGAGCCCTCCCGCCCCGCCCCACCCCGATTCTCTTGCCTCTCTGGCTGGTGTAATGTGAGCGTTTATTAGCTGGTGCAGGCACCCACATGGTTTTTAAAAATAGCTGCCTCTTCGCTCACGCTGTCAGGCGACATGAGAAATAAGGTGCTCCATTGTGCAGAAAGAGGCAGAACTAAAACAATGGGGCATCTGCTGTGGGGCTGCAGTGAAAAGAGGAGAAGCTTCCCGCTCTCACTCAATTAGACCACAAGGGGCGGAGCCAAAGAGCTGCCTCAACCCCGGCCGCCAAACACCCACTTACAATATGCAATACAGCAGTTACAATATGACAACACGTCTGACATTTACCGAGGCGAGGGAAATCGCAGGCTGCCTCTGGAAATGATCATTTACGTAAAAAGTTTGTGGTGTGCATGGTAATATGGTTGGGGAAGGAGGGGAGGGGACACACACACACAAGAGAACGGCATTTCTGTTTCTGTTGCTCAGACTGCATGAGTCAGGAGAACAAATTACGATGCCCGAATGTGGAGCCCACTTGGCTGCACGCATGTTGTAAACCTTCTAATGCATCCAGACCAGAGCCTCGGCAGCTGGAGCCTGCCACACTGTTGCCAAACAGTGTTGGGAGGAAGCGTAACCATTGTGGAACGCTGGTGGAGCAGCCCAGGCCTTATGGGTAGGGGCTTGACAGCCTGATCCATGTTCTCCAATAAACCTGTGTGACACGCAGGAAAGGCAGAGATTTCATAGACCTACGAAGTTCATGCCGTGCTCGATGATAGAAAATGCTCTTGCTCACAGTGTTTCATTATTCCAGGGCTTTCATATCCCGTGTGATGTGACGACAGGCGTGAGCTGGCATTTATAATGGCACTTTATTTATCTTCTATTTGTTTGTTTACGTTTGCTTCGCGGGGGGGGGGGGGGTGTATTGGTTCACCAGTATTGCTCAATCCCACCCCAACACCCTCTGTCTGCAAGGGAGACGCCATCCCAGAGATTAGAAGGCTGAAAGGGCTGAGAGGATGGGGAAATCATCAACAGACCCTATGCACAGGACACCTGCACACACAGAATGCCGAACAAACCCTGCGTTCGTCTCAGCACGCGCTATTCCATTCACCTCGTGCTAATTTCACGCAGCTGAGTTTTCAACCTTATGTAGGAAACTCACAGGAACTGTAACGAGCTGTTTTATTTCTTTTCTCATTGGGCCAAGCACGCTCCCACGTTTTCGTGATGTGGCTTTATATTGCTCATGTTTTTTTTTTAACGCAGTATTACAAGAGTCCCAAAAGAGTGCATCTCCTTCACAGCTTTCAGAATGAGTCAAACATCCGCCTGGCGATATGACATCCATGATCAAGATGATGTTCCACAGCCTCTACCCCTGCCGCCCCCTCAAGCTTCCCCAGAAGCTCTTTCTTAAGTTCGTGCGGCTCTAAAGACAAAACTACGCCTTCGAGCACTTTCAAACACTTCTTCTCCGAGGCTTATCAGCATCTATTGATCATTTTCTCGTGCCACACAGGAGGCAGTCACGTATCTGCCTCCAGCCTTCTCCCCACACTGAGCTTTTTAATAAGGTAACAATGGGCCTACAGACAGAGATCTAGTACAAACCGTACTGGTTTCACTCCATCACGTCCACACTTCCTGTGTGACACCTTCCTGGTGAGCGGGGCTCACGATTGGTTAACTGCTGTCACTGGCTGTCACACAGTCTATGCTGAGAAAGAGGTGGGGTTTCGGCTGTGCTCACAGCGAAACCGTTCGACACAATCCAACAAGCCATATTTATCACAGGCTGAAGTGTGTCTGGGACTCTGAGAACGATGGGATTACGATTGTGCCAAGTGTCTCGAACCAGATTTTCAGACCTGGTTTGTTATCGATTGTACTGGAACAAAAAAAAAGTGAGTGAGAGAGAGAGAGAGAGAGAGAGAGAGAGAGAGAGAGAGAAAGAAAGAGGCATGTAGTAGCCATGCCCAGGACAAGCAGAGAGGATCAATAAACAGGACTTTCATCCCTGACTTTTGTCCAAGGATTATGGTGTTTCCTTGTGTGTGTGTGTGTGTGTGTGTGTGTGTGTGCATGTGTGTGTGTGTGTGTGTGCGTGCGTGTGTGTGTGTGTGTGTGTGTATATGTAGGTGTGTGTGTGCGTGCGTGTGTGTGTGTGTGCGTGTGTGAGTGTGTGCGTGTATGTGTGTATGAAGGTGTGTGTGTGAGTGTGTGTGTGTGCGTGTGTGTATGTGCGTGTATGTGTGTGTGTATGTGCGCGTGTGTGTATGTGCGCGTGTGTGAGTGTGTGTGTGTGTGTGTGTGTGTGTGTGTTTGTTTGTGTGTGTGTGTGTGTGTGTGCACACGCTCCTGTGCACTGATGTAATTTTCTGCTCTCATTTGACCGGCGTAACAGCAGTGAAATGTACTTCAGCTTGTCTCTTTCACTTCACACAATGCCCAGCCTAAACCAATAGCCCTCAGTGTAATCGCATCCCTTCACTGCACCTCTGCTTCTTCTCTTTACCTTGTTACATCTTTAGTGTCAGAACAGCTTTCACCATCTCTGAACTAAACAAGTGCCATCCCTGGACTTTCTTCATACCCTGGACTTTCTTCATACTCTGGACTTTCTTAATATCCAGGACTTTCTTAATATCCTGGACTTTCTTCATATCCTGGATGTTTTCTTCAACCCCAAAACATCAGCATCCAGCAACACCAATGGGACACCAGTGATGAACGGCTGAACAGCCTGTAATTTATTACTGAAATGATTTTATCATCTCTACTATCTATTTTACTAAAATTTGGCATCTTACTCTGCTTCATTTAGGCAACATCTTTTGTTTTTCATCAGATGATTAGTGAGGCGTTACCTTTTTTCAGTTTTCAACCTGTGATTCTAAATGACACTAAATGAATAGTTATTTTGTCATTTCTTGGTTACTCTCGTGCAGCCCACATGTAACATGTAACACACCTTGATCCTTGAAGCCTCTTTTAACTGTAGAGGCTTCTTCTCCTGTCCTGCTTTTATACCTTCTGCTTGGAGGTGAGGTAAGACTTGGGACTGAGTGTTTTCAGAATACATCCTGGCCAGTGTCTTCAACCATCTGTCTTCAACCATGCCTGCATCTCTCCAGGCCTTGAAATGGTTGGGTGTGCTGGAGGCAAGCAGAGGTAAATATGGTTCAATCAGGTTACTGTGAAATGTTGTGATCATGTTTTACAGCCTGTGGATGGGGCACTACAGCTTTGTATAATAGAATTTGCATATGACCGTAGAGCACTATTTACATGCACTATTTACATGCATTATTTACAAGCACTTTTATTTAATAGCACGTTTGTCAAATGCTGTTTCCCAGAAATTCATCTGAACCCTATGACAGTATTCTTATCATTTACATTTTTCTACGCTTTTAAAAGACATTTTAAAACACTTATTAAATAATTATTTGAGATGCTTATGAGCAATCCATCCTGCAGAGATGTGCATAGATTTGATTTATTATTTATCTTTTTTTGTTGTTGTTATTTGGTTTTCTGTCATTTTTAATGACCCTGTATTATTATTAGAGTTTCTCCTTTGGCAAAATAAAGCTAGAACTTTATTTGCTTCACTAACTAAATAAGTGAACTTTATAGCTCCATGCAGATTTAGAATCTGCATTTTTAGAATAGAATTTTGTATTGTGAAGGGTTTTTAAGCAACAGTGCCACTTAAAATATGTAGAAACATCCTAAAATTTGTGTGTGATTTTGTGTGAGTGTGTGATTTTGTGTGTGATTGTGTGATTTTGCCAATATTTGTCCTCAGGAACATCATTCTTCAGTGTCCACCCATCACAATGGGGACCCACTTTCCTTTGTACTGCTTTTCCATAATACATGTGGTGTATGTATAATGACATATAATGACATTTTCTCCCACAAAAAAATACAGGTGATTCTAAAATTCTCAAAGCATATTTGGATTGTGCAAAAATACATAATACAGATATTTCTTGCATGCCAGTTCACCAGTGGAGTATATTTCATTAATGGTTTGGCTGTGTGATTTTTCACCTGCCTTTGTAAAGGTAAGATTGAACTATTAATACAGCTGCAGAAACCTGATTGCCCCTCCACTAGCGTTGTGGTTTCCCTGGCTACGCTCATTCCGTTCATGTTCATGTTTTAGTTTTCTCAGTCATTAGTTTCACCTGTTTTTCATTTTCCATTCATTTCCTTTAGTATTTAGTCTTTGTCTGTTTTAGTTCTAGTCATTGGTCATTGTATGTATGTTCAACTACTCTGGATGGATGGATGGATGGATATTTGAATTATTGCGTGAGAAGTTGGAATGTTGGTATGTTTCCAGCATTTAATCTGTAGTCCGTTTTGTTTAGTGTCTGTTTCATGTTAAATATGCTACGTTCTGGTTTTGCGACTCTGGACTGTTTAAATGACTCTGATTATGGTTTTGCTCGTGTAAAAAATCTTGCTCTTCTCAGTGAATCTACCCACACCAGATGGGACCCTCCTTAAAACACCATCTCTTATAACTATTATAGTTTTAAATATTTAAGTTACTAGTTTCACCAGTGTGAACTCTCCTAGTAAACATTACTAGAACCCAACTCCCTGCATTCACAAAAAAATAAATAAATGCTTTTGTTAGACTGTTATATCTGTGACATGGCTGACATTTTTGCTGTCTTTGGCTAGGGCAAAAAATGTTATTAGCACCATTCATTCAATTTAAATGAATATTACAGCATTTTCCATATAAAATCCAGTGCATATTTACCTTTTTGTTTATTATAAAGCACAATCATTTTTACAAGTTTCTCTGCACCTAGAAAAACATGTTGGTTTCTGGAGGGTTAGAGATGGTTAGTAGTAGCTCCAGCTCCATTTCAACATCAAATAGGGTCATAAAACAAAATGAAATGTGGTAGGAAAACATGTCATTATAACGGAAAATTATAATACTATTTTTTTAATCCTTTAATGGGAGTGATTTTACAGGCACTGCTAGAAATGCACTCTCATCTAAGTGTGATTAGTGATTCCCTCTGTTCTGAGTGTAACATTGAGCAAGTCAAGGAGAGGATGCATTCACTGAGCTGTTTATTTTGTTTATTTTAGGCAAATTTGAAAACGTTAACTTTATAGCTTTATAAACCAATATAAAACAAATGCCTGAGCTAAATTAATTAAATGACATTTTAAATAAGGTGGGTCCATTTTCAATAAGCATTGAATAAGTGATAATAAGGATTTATAACAGTAGCTAGCTAACATGTATTATTAATTATTGGACATAACATTATCGGGGATATCAAAAGAGCTGCAGCTTAGAGATTATTACTCCAGTAGCTATTCAGTTCTATATAGAAGATCAGTGGTGGAATCTGTGACAGAGATTAGAACAACCAGTTCTTGTTAATTCAAAGTTGAATAATTCTCATTATTCAAACAGAACCATTCTAAAAACATGAAACTTATTGCACCTATTAATGTGATGTGTGCTGAATTTCTTAAAACTAGATTAACACACTATATTATAGTTAAGATAAACTAGATTAACACACTATATTATAGTGTGACACTGTTTTGCATTCATTAGCATGATATTTGTATTTGATGTGTCATGAATCCTCTGCTCCAACCCAATCCTCTGTTCTGGCTCCGCCCTAGTCCCACCTCCAGTCAGATTGCACCTGTCTTGTTCTGTTCATTGTTGTCTAAGTTTGCACGTTCATTGTTGTCTATACATATACACTGGAGATCAAAATTAGAGAACAACACACAATTTCAAGGTCATTATGTAGTCCTATGAAATTATCCTAACACGAGTGAAATAGCAGTATTATAAGCTTATTTCATAAATTGTATATATTCTAAAGCACAGCACAAAAAGCTTAAATGATATAATTGAAAAATAACACTGATCAAAATTAAAGAACCCTTTCAGATACCTGCAGATTAATTAAGGAAATACCTTTCAGATTTCCTTAATTATCTGACAACCCTATTTAACTGGCAGTCTAACTTTCCAGTTTTCACTGATTTTACAAAAATGGTGAGCCATTCCAAAGTGACTGAAACCCTCCAGCAGCAGGTTGTCTAGATGAAGGCCAAAGGGGTGACCCTATCAGCCATAGCAAGAGAAGTTGGTCATTCCAAGTCTGTGATTTCTAGAATTTTATTTATTTTTTTTACAACATCACAAACTCATTCAAGTTCCCCAAGAAGGCTGGTCACCCATGAAAGACAAAGGCAAGAGAGGACAGGATAATGCAGAGAATCTCCATGGGTAATCGGTCCAACCCTGCAGCTGGAATCGCTCGCCAGTTCAGCACTGAACAGGCAAAGGATCTGTCTCATCATACAGTCTCTCAACGTTTAAGAGCATTTGGACTGACAGCCCACTCTGCAGTGACCCAACCTCTCATTAGCAGAAAGAATCAAAAAGCTAGTTGTGTGGACAGAGGAGAAGTGGTCCAGAGTTCATTTTTGTGATGAAAGCAAGTTTAATTTATTTGGGTCTGATGGGAAACATTATGTTCGTCGACAAACTGGGGAAAGACTGAACCCAAAGTGTGTAAAGAAGTCAGTGAAAGGTGGAGGAGGAAGTGTCGTGGTTTGGGGAATGTTTACAGCAGCAGGAGTTGGACCTCTCATACAGATACATGGAAGAGTGAATGCAGGTGTGTATCAGAACCTTAAAGTTTCATGTTGATATACTTTGGTTATGTTGTAAAACACTGTTCTAGTGGCATGGTGTATCCCTTAGAAAAAATCCTTCAAATATTGATCAATGTAGATTACATTATTTTTGAAAAAACAAATCAAGTGTTCATCCATTGTTCTCTAATTTTGATCTCCAGTGTATATATGCACCCCTGCACCCCCCTGTTTTGTCTGTGTCAATGCAAAGTATAGATAGTGTTATTAGCAGTACTAATCCCTGTTTCTCGTTTGTGATTCCCTCTTCACCTTGTGTATTCTATTTAACTTTAGCCTCTGTGTTTATCAGTATAAGATTATGCATTTGCTCATGTCTGCTCCAGCTGCGATTATCACATAAGCCCCAATAAACAGATAATGCAGCTACAATTAATTGCCTTTTCACTTCATGGCTTTATTTCAGTTTGTCATGTAACCTTTCTTTTGTTACTTCTGCTGTTAATAACATGAACAAGATCCGATCACAGTCCAGGTTTCCAGGTTTTTTTTTGATAATCAGTAAAATATATCCATAAGCATACAGTAAACATTGATATACAAATCATGGTATCTTATTCCAGTATTAATTTCCATGGAGGAAACTTCATACCTCTTTCTCAAAACTTACCAGAAATCAGCTCTGAACTCTCTTGAGTAAAATCTCAAGCACGTTTCACTCTGAGCTGCAGCCATATCGCAACATATATCTACACTGAGGTTCCAAAAGAAATGTTTCACAATCTTTTGATGCTCAAAGCTAATTGAAGCACTATTTTCATTCAGCTGAAGGTGAATGAAGGTGATGTTGTGGTCAGAGACCAATACAAAATGATTAGATGCATGCTTGATGCATCAGATCATGAAGTCTATGTGGTACACTTCATTCATACACATACAAATCTATCACAGTGGCCCTGAAGCAATCAAACATGTTTAATGGTAAAGTCTAGAAAAAATGATAGGCATGTTAAAAATTCTGTTAAAAGAAAGAATACTCATCTTTCAAGGTTTTGCTTTAGATCATCAGAGGAATTACAAGCCTATATGTCATAATCAGCGCTGATTGGGAATAATCTGTCCCAGTGAACCAAAAAAAAAAAGAAAACGGATCGTAGTGAGGAGCAGACAAGCAGGCAACCCCATGCCGCGCTGGCTGAGTTCTGATATGAGCTCTGGAAAGTTCACGGGCAGGAAACGCAGGGGGTGGCGGCTGGCAGAGCACTTGAATCTGATGCGAAACTGTGCAAGCTTAGTGTCTGCTTTTGTACCATTCGCTGTGATCAATAGAGGTCCATGTCGCACCAAATGCTACTGGGTCTGTGGCGATTCAAAGGGAACGTCCTAAAAAGCACCGTCAATAAAGTTTTCCGAGCCATTCTAGGCACTTCACCAAGCAAGGACGCATTCATCGGATTGAAAGGTGCTGGTCTCTGACTTAAAATATCTCTTCTGGACAACTCGTAGACAGTGTCTGTCTTCTGGGCGGAATAGGATCAGGCTTCCCAGTCAGTGCACACATGTTGACATTTTCCAAGCTTGTTATTTAGTTGCTTAACTTGAAAGCAAGTGGCATAAAAAAAGGTGAAGAAACAACGAACAGGAAAAACCTTTGGTGGCTTTATAACTATGGTGTTGACCTTCTGCTGAGCATAGCCTTTCCTGAGGCTCAGAGGAGTCAGAAACAAAAAGCTGAGAGGAGCGTCTTATCATTTCTGACCTGAAGACACATGGACAGATCAGATTCTCCTGTAATTACTGAGTGTTTTCCACAGCTTCTCATACTGTGCTTTCACTTTTCCTCCAAGACTTTCCACTTCTACCCTTTACTCTTGTCTGCTGTCAAGAGTTTTACCATCAGTTTCAGCTATTCGGAGAATATCTTTGGCCTTTGCTAGGTCAACTAAAAGCCAAGATATCTAGGACTTCATGTGCTAAGCTTTGTTGAGACTGACGTGGACATCCTGACCATACACAACACAACAAATGCTTCACACAGATTCTCTCAGTTTTTAAGACTTTCTTATAGCAGCAAGAATTTGAACACAGAGACCACAGATGTCTAGACCAGGAAGAAGCATAGCACATGCGAATAACTGAGGATTGATTTGTGGCCTGATTTTCAGAGTGTCCTAACAGTCTGTACTGACTCTCAGGGACTCAGCTATCTGTCAGTACAGACTGTTCATTACGGGATCTTTAAGTCCTCAAGGTTGCACTATACAGAACAATACATCTCTCTGCATTTGAGATTGTGTAACATATGCACTTCACATAAATAATAGCACAATTGCCCAGGAATCACTCCCACTTTATATCAGGTAGAGAACAAGACATGTTGCAAATGAAACATTTTCACTGATAACTGCTTCAGTAGTAGCTGTTTGAACTAAATTGAGAAGAACTTCATGTTCTCAATGCCTTACATTTTCTTTATGAAGATGTGCAGTAAAAATCTACAGCCAATCTTTTAGCATGTACTGCTGTGCTGGCCATCCTAGCCCTTCAACAACGCTCAACAAGGCTGCTGGCTTACTGTTTCTGGGTGTTAGCCTGCTCTAATCCCATCAAATGACACCAACAAGCCAAAGGTTTGCTTAACACGTACAGTCATGTAATTGCCATGTCTTTAATGTTATATTGTGAATGGACTACCTGAGTATCTGGTGGTCAGTAACTGACAAGTGATAAATGGGGTCGAGACTCATGCTGTAAATTTGTGCTCATTCTGTATTTTTTAGGCATTTAATTATGGGTTTGGTCTAATGTGTGCAGACACATATCATGTGTAAGTATCACTGAAGTTATGTGATAATCACAAATATTTGGGAGTTATCGACTATACAGTGCATCCGGAAAGTATTCACAGCGCTTCACTTTTTCCACATTTTGTTACGTTACAGCCTTATTCCAAATT
>JAOXYF010000008.1:7164927-7175975 GCA_028565775.1 Sternarchorhynchus goeldii
TACAGCCCTCCATTTGATTATCATCTACAGCCCTCCATTTAATTATCATCTACAGCCCTCCATTTGATTATCATCTATTCTTTGAATTAATTAGAAGTTTCCTCTTTAAATCTTAGGGATGGAAAATCTGATTAAATAGTGACGGGGCACAATGAAGAGGTTCTGATGGAGCATTATTTGTTGTTTGAAAAAGTTGAATTTGTATTGTCTGTAAGCACCATGAAGCACTTTAGCACAGTATTGTTGTACTCGTCTAAACAGGCATCTAAAGAATGCTGTGCTACTAAACAAAAATCAGTGACTATAGCTTTAAAGAGAGAATCTCAAACTCTACAGAACTACACATTTACCCACAAATTAACTGTACATTTAAAAAAAATCATTCCCCGTTATTAAGCTTGTTCAAACAGTCCAATAGCTCAGCCACATGCCATTATGACAGTGTCAGCTCTGAGTCTAGTACATGTGATCTGTGGCATTTCTTTATCAGGCTTTTCCATCTGCTGCTCTGTAGAACTTAGACCATAAGCCACACAGCTGGACAGCAGGCTGGAGAAAAGCTGCAGTGATTGTTATCCCACTGTTTTCCACAGATGAGGCTGGGAACAAAAGAGACGCTGCTGTATGCTGACTACCACTGGCTAGTTCTGTCTCGGCTGGACACAGTCTGAAGCAAATGTTGTTCTCAGCTCTGCTAGATATTAAATTCGAAGGGCATAAAAGAAAACCAACATGAAGTCATTTTGAGGCGATTTTGGTATATTGACTGTATCTCTAATAGCATGTGTTGCTTACATATATGGTTTGATTTGGGCTGTGGTTGCCTCAAATCAGGTTGCCCTTATGTCTCAGGATGTCCTCATCGGCAGCACTGACGTCAGTATGTATCAGTATGTATCAGTATGTATCATTATGTATCAGTATGTATCAGTTTGTATCAGTATGTATCAGTATGTATCAGTTTGTATCAGTATGTATCAGTATGTATCAGTATGTATCATTATGTATCAGTATGTATCAGTATGTATCAGTTTGTATCAGTATGTATCAGTATGTATCAGTTTGTCACTTCTTTTCCTTATTTGACATTAGCCAGAAAAAGCACACAAACAGGTTAGGAACCATATTATACAAGAGTCAAACTGGTAAAAAGAAAAAGCAAATGAATATTATATCCCATCAGTCATATAACATGAGGGAAACATTATGTGTTTTTCGATTAAAGGTCAGTTTTTGTACATGAATATATCCAGTGTACCAAACACATTTATTTCTCTTACTTTGGACCTTGCAGGACTACAAGAGATAAAATTTTACCCCAAATAAAGATAAAAGCTTTAACCAGGACTGTGAACCTCTGGTAGGCCTCAGGACTGCACAGTTAAGTGTTTCCCTACTCTAGCATCTTGTACAAGTGATGAGTATAGTTACTTGCAAATGTATGCATTGCTGTAACTTTCCTAAATTTAGATTTCTTTAAAACTGATAATAACTTAAAATAACTGTATGATCTAAAAGCAATACATTTGGGGAAAACACTCAACTTATCATTTAACAAAATAAAGCCAAATGCTTCTAAAACAACAATGAAATCAAAATATATTCCTAACTTAAATTCCACAAATTCTTTCGAATCACTGCTAGATCATCCTCTTATCCTTGCTATTCACCTGAACATATCAAAATATCACATGGTTGCCCTGACACACCTGAGCACTTTACACAGATGAGCCTCCTCCCTATTTCTCTTTGGTCACACTTCTGTGTCCACAGTTTAAACAGCATTCAGCCCTCCAAACAAGAGACGAAGGCTGGCTGAGACACGGAGCCTCTGGCCCTGGCTCAGATGTTACATCTTAGCCTGACCATGGCAGTCCTCCATCAACTGATCTGGATGTAGCCAGAAAGGCATTGACTGAATATGGCCATTAGTTGGTTTGGGAGCAGCAGTAGAGGGACAGCCTGGGGTTGAAGTGTTGTCAGTGGCCATGTGTTAGCAGTGCTTGTGTGGCTTGTGACCCATCTGCTGAGATGACAGGGCAGGTCCCTTAACGCAGACGTGCTGCTGGAGCCAACAGACTGCCCTCACCTAGTCCATGACAGACGTGCTGCTGGAGCCAACAGACTGCCCTCACCTAGTCCATGACAGACATACTGCTGGAGCCAACAGACTGCCCTCACCTAGTCTATGACAGACATTTACACTGAATCACGATCAGCTCATGAGGAGCGGAGACATATGGGACACAGTTCTCCTGCCTCTTCGTTTGATGGTTTATATATACAGTGGGCATTGCAATATCACACATGATCTAGATGATACAAAGACATATACATGTATGAGATATATTTAATGTTGGTAATGTTCTGTCACAACCCACTGTCATTGTAGATGCCCAAGAGGCTTTGAGATTTTGAGTGTCCTGTCATTCAGTGAATTTTAATTAACTACATTTTTTAAATTGTAATTATCATGTAATTATTCTTCATAAAGATCCCTTCCTAATTTGAGTACTTCGTATATCTCCCACTATAATAAACATGGCCCTAATTTTCCTCCCAAAGGATTTCCTTGTTTGCACAAGCATAACAGCACCTTACCAGGTCCAAGAATTGTCTCATTATGCTAAAAAGACTCAAGAATCAGATCAACATTACAGTTTGTCACATTTGCCCAATCTCTATAGCAAAAAGAGTGAAAATAATGGACAGATAGATTAACAACAACAAAAAAAACCACTCTGACAATTAATTTTATCGTGACACAATAAAGATCCAGCATCATATTTATATCATTTTAGATTATTTAGACTGGATGATGTGTGGCTATGTATGAGAAACCAGAGAATTTATGATATGATAAAAGAAAACAGTGTAATCAGCAACAAACAGTAACAGAAGAACAATCATATTCCTTAGTTCATTCTTTTCCACATTAACTGATGTATTGCTGCTCCACAGTTGCCTGTGCTCCACGGAGTTCATTGAGCTCATATGAACCAGGCTCTCCGGTGGACTCATGGGGTCCAAGGCTTGTTTATTTTTTCCTGAGGGTCAGGAGCTTCAGCAGGCTTCAGCAGGCAAGCTGCCAGCAGGAGCTTCTGTATGTTCCACCCTGATTGGAGAACCCTCACCAGGGGCCTGGCCTTCACCAACCCTGACATCTGTGCCCCCTCTGCAGCTGTGCTGTGGTCGCTAGGCCTGGATAAAGGACTCGCAGCAAATGATCAGTTTGTGAGGAATCATGGCAGTGACGAATGGTGTGTGGCTAACCAAACTCTCGTAATTACAGGCCCAGGCTAAGGCTCCAGGGTGCTGCCGGTGTTTCTGGGAAATCACACACATATGAGGCTGTAAAGGAAACACCAGGAAAAATGGCAACTGATGTCCCAAACTATTACAGTTTGATGTAAAAGTATACCGTTTTCATAAAGAGGCCATTTTTAGATCATGCTGAACTGGTCATTTCGGGATCCTGGTGGGTTCCTCCTTCTTCTTCCTCTCTCGGAAACACTGACATCTTGCCATAGGACCAAACACTTCAAGGCAAGTCAATCAAGCTATAGAAAGATTTAGAAAGAGGTTCTGATCGGTGTAACTTTTAGATTCAGCAATGAATAATGGAATGTGCTTTGGGAAAAATGATTTTGTAATTCTTTTCAAGAGTTTTAGGAGATTCAGTAGACTGATTTCCAGCAGGATCCTGCTTCTTAAGGTCATTAAACATTAAACACTCACCACTAATTCAAATTAACATTGAATTTATACTTCAGAAACCTCTCCACAATAAAGATAAGTGGCCCTTTATAAATATGCAAGGAATGACTTGCCTAAAAACTTTCCATTGGATATTTTCACTCTATAATAATAATTCAATGTTTCAAACATGAGATCTCCATAAGAAGTCACACACAGAAAAAGCCAGAGCTCTGAAGTCACATAACTGCCAGAGCTCTAAAGGTTTAGTACAAAGCAGGAGAGGGTGGCAGGAATGTGGCTTAACATTACACCCAATTTACACCGTTTACCAAGTGTTTAAAGGAAGATTAAAAAGAGCAGTTGAACTAAACTGAACTTTCTGCCGCATTGCATAATTCTGGGATTTGGAAAAAAACAAAAGTCTTAGCCATTTTTCATGGTCTTGAAACTAGCCCACCAGCTGAATCCCTGGGATTGTCTTGAATGTATAAAGATATCAAATATTACCTCTTTAATAGGAAAATGTCATTGATTTCTGTTGATAGAATTCAATAAACTTACCTAGTTATAATTCTGTTGATAGAATTCAATAAACGTACCTAGTTATAATTCTGTTGATAGAATTCAATAAACGTATCTAGTTATAATTCTTGTAATCAGAATAGCAGCCTCTCAATCAACAAGAAAAGACCAGAGCATCTCAAACGTGTAGTCAATTTAAATATGAAGCTAATAAGAAAGTGTGTTGTGAACCAAATGTGTTTTGGAATGTATTCTGTAGAGAATCAGTAAGATCTTCTGAAAAAAAGTTGATGCCTTCTAGTGTAGTGAACCTTACAAAAAGTTCAGAAAGGACTGAAACCAGCAGTAATAAAATACCAACTGGCAAAAGGGATGGGTGTGTTAGAGTGTGTAGAAGGGATGGGTGTGTTAGAGTGTACAGAAGGGATGGGTGTGTGAGAGTGTACAGATGGTTTACTGGACAAGGACTTGAGCAATTTGCCCTTACCGAAGGAACATGGATTCTGCTCTGTAGCAACAAACTTCAAGCAATGTAAGACCATCTGTCCATGCACAAAGGTCAAAGGGCACTATCATTTGTGCATGTATTTGTGGACTATAAGTTCTGCACAGCTGTGTGAGAGACTGATCAGTGAATACACAGTGGATGTGGAGTCATGGTGTCAGTACACTTAATTAGAACAACCAGTTACTGAGACAGGACACCAAAATTCACATCAAGCATAGGTATGAAAACTAACATCAATGTTATGAAAAATACTGCTGTTAATTAAATTCTGTGGTTTTTGTAGCTGTATACCACTGGATAGGGAACCTTATTTCAACCTTCGTGTTTGGATTATGGGTTGAAAACTAGGTCTTAGGCTTTTGGTCGATTCTCTGAATTTTCGAGTAAATGAGGTGTTGTGGAGAGCTGCAGTGCTGCCGTTCCTTTGCTTTGTTCTAGTCCTTTACTACTCTGGCAGTTGGGGAGAGCTTATGTGTGAAACACTGAATTATTAATATAATGAGAATACCATCCAGCGCAACTTCTGCTTTTCCATAATGATTTGAGTTTTCCTGCAAATTCTTTTATTATCATTTACAAAAGTGCTAATATGTATTTCCTGACATGTTATTGGAGGAAAAAATCTAAATCAAGTGACATTATTACCAATTCAGAATTTCCCATGATGTATGAAATTGTATAATAATTAAATGCAGACTTGAAAATCTAGTTGAACTATAACGCTGATCTGATATGAAATATTGATTTCATGTAACAAATTAAGATCCACAAACAATGAGGCATAAATGTAACATCTTTGTCCATTAGCTATATTTTTAATAAGTAGCTCTATATTTTGATTCGTATTGTAATAATTAACCATTATTTACAAATTATTTACAAACAAATACCTTAACCTACTATTACACCTACCCTTTATCCTCACTCTATTTTAGTGACTAACCTAGATAAAAAAAACTTTATCCTGTTCCAAATAATCCTAATTTTGCTATAACAATGGAATATTATAAAATTTCTACTGTATACAATTTCAAATATCTGATATCCAAACAACTTTTATTGTATCTTTGCTGCAGCTTATATTCAGACATGCAGTATTCTACAAACCCCAGCATGTGCCGTCTGCTTCCCTCTGCAGAGGCATCTGTCCCCTAGAGGCAGGTTAGATTTACACTCCCCTCCTCCTGCACTGGGCTCCTTCACACTTGACCAGCAGCCATTTTCACTGTGCAGAAGTTTCCTGCAACGTTCCAGCTCTCTGAGCCGCTATTCAATTAAGAGCTTCTGTCCTCCCTGTCCCTGATTTATCAGCCTACTCCACACACACATACACGTACAGAGAACAGTGAAGTCGTAAATTAGAATTTGCTCCCAAACCAATTAAGCCACCTCCCCTGTGCACCATGGAATTAGAGAATGAGAATAGACAGAAAACTATAGCAAATCTCACTTGAACAACAGTACACAAATGTGTTTATATCTCACCCTCACATTATGTTTACGAAAACAAAACTAAACTAAACTAAACAAACAAACAAAACAAATAAATAAATAAACATGGACCCCAGGGGCGCTCTGCCACAAAAACATTAATACCTCAATTTGTTGATCTGACCATGTGTGGTTTTGCGTAAATTATGGTGTAGAGGAGACTTAGACAATTCTAACATTGTGTATCACTTAAGTCATTTTTTTAATTGTAGTGTTCTGTCTTTTGCTCAGGAAGCTCAACAGCATGGTGTTTATGTGTTTATATTCCTGGGAGGTTTATATTCCTGGGAGGTTTGCCAGAGGGCTAGAATCAGGATATCAGGAAAGAGGGGCCACAGGTCACCTCATTTGCACAATGTAATTTACATACAGGAGGAAAGGAGACTGATAAGGAAATAGGCCCCAGTCCAAATTAACCTGCACCATTTTCACTAAATCATAAAAGATCTGTTTCTTGAACCCAGATTGAGCTAATCCTAGACTTTCAATTGAAGATCTCCATTTAAAATGCACTGATTACAATTCCCAACATTCACAGATGTTTTTCTCTCAAAATCTATATTTAACCCAAATGTTTAAGAAATGTCTGAAAGCCATGAATGCTAAAATAAATGTACCTATTTTGAACAGGCATGCCAACTGAGTTTAGACTAAGTCTAGTTAAACTATTAGCTGCATTATCAGATATTACCTGTAATTCCCATGTACTGTTTGGCATCCCAGCTATTTTTGCCAGACCAGGCCAGAGGCTTTTACTGACTGATTGACTGACAGACTGCGGCCCTTTGTTCAAACATGCATGCACAATATATTTCAGTGCATTCGTCTGGTAGCTGGTTAGTTAGTGGTACTGATAAAGTAAGTCACAGTGATTACTGTTCTCCCACTAATCACATAATTAGAAGTTATATGGGTGGATTTAATCAAATAATTATTTTCAATAAAGTTTTTAGGTTTTTAGAGATATTTTAGGTTTTCTAACATTCTTGCTTGCTTTTAATGTGGACTATGATGGGATGATGTTATAGGTGATGAGAGTTACTGTTATGATGTTATAGGTGATGAGAGTTACTGTTATGATGTTATAGGTGATGAGAGTTACTGTTATAGATGACACTATCTTCTGCTTTGGCTGCTTCTCAGGACCTGCAAACACTATTAACAAGTCAACAGGCACATTCATTAGCTATGCAACATTAAATAGTCACATTTTAACTTCTCCACATCTCCAGTACTGCAGTTAAGCATTTTGAGGTGAAGGGGGGTAATGCTAGAGTCTTTTTATGAGTTATCCTCATTGCAGAAATATGCATAAATAAGAACTGCAAAGGTATACCATTTATTGCTAGATGCTAAATAACACCTGCAAAGCACAAAGTGGACTAGCTAATATTTTGGCACACGCTGTACAGCAAATTAGCTTTAAAGCCTCCAGGAGCCCAAGGCATATTTTTCTCAACAGTAAGACACAGAAGGCATTCAAATTCTGCACCTTCTTTTCCAAGTGTTTCAGATTATTGTACTGTTGATGCTGGCAGGGCAAATGCAGTGTAGTGGATAGTGGTATGGGGGAGCTAGGTATTGCTAAGCAGACTTGTATCTTACTGCCAATCATACAAAATACTGAAAACTACTGGATTTCAGCCAGTTAAACACAGATCTGCTCGCAATATAGTGAGATGTGTTTTCACAGGTCAACTTGCTTCCATGGTTTTAACGCAGCACGCTATTCAGGGATACTTTAATGGGACGTAGTATATTAGTTATAATAATATATTACTATTATTTATTGATATGAGTATATTACTATTCTGTACTGGTATGAGTATGAGTATTATTCTTTATTGGTACTGAGTATATTATTATTCTTTATGAGTATATTACTATTCTTTATTGGTATGAGTGTACTGCTATTCCTTATAAGTATATTACTGTTCTTTGTTGGTTTAAGTATACTATTATTCTTTATGAGTATATTACTATTCTTTGCAATGTGAATCACTGGACTGATTTGGGAAAAAATCTATCCAGAATTTATAGTGAAAGCTTGTTGACAGAGTTTCCCATCACTCAATAAAGCCATTAATAAAGACACAGGACCAAACAGTTACTTAATAATTCTGTATCTTTGATATGTGTGTTTCATTTAATCAATACTTCACAAGAGGGAGGATTGTTATGCAGAATATCAGCAGTGGTCATAGACTGAAAAATAATCAAATTCATACTTATATTCAGTATAACATAACAACCTTGAGTTTGGTACTGCTCTTGTAGAATTGTGCGTTTTATTAGTTAACAGTAATAATTGACAAACAATTATGATTTGTTTACTTAGTTTGTTTGGGTCCACCAACACAAACAGTTCCACATCTAGACTGGGACTGGACTGTTGTCAATCCTCAAATAAACATTTTCCTGTGCAGTGGCACATTCCTTTGTGGAGGTCTGCGTTTCCACACCTGTTTTGTGTCATGTACATGTATCTGAATGTTTTCATTTATTGTGCAACCAGTAAAATAAGAGTCTGTGTGATCCAAAGAAGTGTGTAGAAGTGTGTCTAAGATAACAGTTGGTCATGTACTTAAGGGTTAATGGAATCCACCTGTAAAATGTAAATATACTCTATAAAAACACTCATGGAATGGCTTTTGAGCAGTCCAATTATTTTGTTGGAATTAACTATGAAATATTTTATGTTAAAATACATAACTCATAGGACAAAATCCTAAATATATTGGGGTTATGTCACTGATGAACAAATGAGTCAGAACTTTAGTAAAGTTCATATTTTAGTGGAAATATTTATTACTTACATAATAAATATCTCTAGGTGCCTTTCCACCCAAAGTATTATTTAATCTCAAACAATATCTTACTGCCTATGTTGTAGGTTTAGTTAGATATTGCTATAATATAAAAACAGGTGAGTGATTATCATTTCTTAGTAGAAAAAATATGTCTAATGTACTTTGTAGCTCAGGGTGGACTCTGGTCCACACTGCACTCTTGTCCTCTTTACTGGTCCACACTATACTGGTCCATATACTACTGAATGTTCTGAATGTTCCTACAAATCTCACTGTAGTTTACAGGACACACTACATTACATGATAGTAAACATTCTTTCAGCAGGATAGAAGACAAAATGCATTATGTAAAAAGAGTAGGAGATTATATTATACCCTTGTTTTTATCTTATTTTATACTCTTGTGTTTATATCACAATATTGATCCACTAAATGACAATACTCCTTATTTTGGCTCGATAGTCTGTGATAACAATCATTTCTCCTAACTGTTAAAATGTAAATGGATTGTCACTGTTCTACAGTAACTATAAACAATAGAATAAACAGAGCAGCAAGGTTTTGGCAGATGTCAACTGAACCTCACTGCAGAGTCTTAACTAACCTAGGTCAGTTTCTTCCAAAGCTAAATTGCAGTGTCTGAGCCTGTCATAACTGTACAGTGGCTGAGAGTGTGAGGTGTGGGGGAGACACTAGAGATGGTCCCCAGAGAGGCCAGCTGAAAGAACCAAGAGTCAGAGGCCCACCTGTCAGAAATGAGCTGCTGAGTTTGTGTGTGTGTACACACACAGGCAATGTGTGAGCGAGCCTTCAAATTGGTCCCTTTGGTGGGTTGCACAGTGTTTCTGAATACACACTCTGTCCCATATATGGAGCTCCTACACTAGTATTAGTGCTAATACTGACTCCTGTCTCTCAATGCCGCAAGAGTATCTTTGTTTATGCAAGTTAGCTTTGTACAAAGATGTCACAGTATTTGCAGCTGAACTTGTCATGGATCTTTTATCAGATTACAGAGTTCTACTTTTGTACACAGATCAATTATGCAATGTGAGAATTTCAAACACATGTAGGCATCATATTTAGAATATCACACTAAATATATATTTAAAGTTTTGCTTTAAAACATTTACATCTATATATTAAGATTTTCAGTACAATACATAATCCTTATTTAGATGGTAACTGGATATCATATTTTCTAATTCTCCACAGGTTATCAGGACCTGTTCCAGTTCTTATGTTGGAGCACCAAGATTCAATGGCAATCTGGGAGCAGTCAATCAGTTCATCCAGCAGATGTGAGCGAGCGAGAGTGAGAGCCCTTCGTTTAGATGTCCTCTGAAGAGGAATCGTGTGCTTGGATAAGCAACAGGCTCCTGCTCTCAGCAATGCACTCAGAAGACACACCACTGGGTTTTAAATGCTGTTTGGTTGTTAGTGCTGCACCAGCCTGGATGAATGATTTGTTTAAATATAAGATTTGCCTGTCTACTGCAAAATAAAATAAATGGTATAATCGTTGAGACAGTTAAAGTCTGGGAGGGCTGTGCAAAAAATATTCCATACCCTAACCTACAAAATAATAGTGGGGATTAACCTTTCTAAGTCCTGATTTTGCTACAAACTAATATTTTGGCCAAAACAGCAGAACCAGACAAGTCAGTTGTGCACTAATGCATTTCCGAAAGGCACAAAAATAGAGTGCAATATGTGTTTATCATTATCTATTTATCAGCTGTTTCAGGAACCTGGGAGCTTCATAAACTGATCACAGCTATTGAATATTGTCAGCATCGTAGCCCAAATAGGATCAATATGGAGCTTTTTGCTACTTGTGTAAAGGAGAAAGAATACATCAATATCCTAAATAATGAATGGGTTCATTTTTAGTAGCAAAGCAGTTGCAGTGGTTTTTGTCCTGGTGTTTTAGACTAGAAACCAAAAGGCATGAATATGACATTTATATAAGCATTTGCTAATATTCTAATGAAAAGATAAAAAATAAACACATTTAG
>JAOXYF010000008.1:7182421-7210565 GCA_028565775.1 Sternarchorhynchus goeldii
TAAATATATACACAGAAAATGCAAACATCACAACGTCACGTTTGCTTTAACTTTCACCTCATATGATGTTCAGTAGAACTTCCTTATTCTACTAAATTCCATCATTATAACTGCATCATTCAGTCCCAGTGTGGAAGGTAGTCTTTCTTTATCCTTATAACAACCTGGATTCTGCCAAACGATGACAGCATAACAAAGGTTATGATGTAGTATAAAAACACAATTATTGGAGCAAAAAAGCTTGTCTCTACAAAGTCACATTGAATTGTCTAGTGAGCCTTTTAAGACTGATAATGGGTATTACATGGACAAGAAGACACTATTTTTCTTGGTGGTCCAAATAAGCAAATATAAACTGATATAAGACTAACCAAGACAAAAGATGACAAAATTGTATGTAAATATCCATCATTAGGATACTTATGTCCCTTTTGTGGAATGTTTTTCAGTGCAAATTGGGTTGGATTAAAATTTTAACCTCCAATATTTTGTAAATAAATAAATAAATAAATAAATATCATAGAGTTTGATATATAGAGAAAACTTTGCCTGCCTTTAGATTGCATGTAATTGTTTAATAACTTGTTGGTCCTCACACCCCTGTTAAAGCGCCCATGACATGTGTCACTATTTGAGGTTTGCCTGTGAAATCAGAAGAATATCAGTAATGAATATTAAACCATTGTACACCCTGTATAGTATGAAACATGTTATGAATGTCACAGTTCACGGGCGGTTGGGTGAGAGGATAGTATTCTTACAGGACTCAACTAAGGGGCCAGTATTTAATCTAGAGATATAATAATCTTAATGACACTGGCTAATATAAGAACTTTATTCGTATTTTTAGAAGGATATGGCAAAAAACGAAGAAGAATTTCGCTTTTCTGAACGTATATATATATATATATATATATTGCCTTGATAAGTGAGGAGCTACACTGCTTTTTTTATCTTAAATGACAAATTATGATTAGTTAGTTTGAGTAGTTAGTTTATATTAGTCATTTTGGACTATGTTTATGTAAACATTCTAATTTATGCATTGTCCTTTGTGTATGTTATTTGATCACTATCAGCACTGCTCTGCACTTACACAATGTGGGTGCAGTAATAAGTTTCACAGTGATGTATGTTGCTGCTGGTGTTTGGACATCAGGCCCATTCACACATCACCCTTCAGTATAATCGTACTCATGTTTGATGGTTCCTTTAAATTGCATCAAATGCACAGTACCATCAAAAGGTCCAGTGCCAAAAACTATTTTACTCAGTTGAAACTTATTATTCAAGTATTATTTAAAATTGAGACAAACTGAGAAATTCTTGTACGAAAATGAAATATAACAGAATATCCCGTACATACATCATTTGCTTCACCAGTTAAATGTTTGTGATGTGTTATATTCCAGCTGTAACATGTATGATAATGCTTCTTGTCTCTTGATGACTAAACCCTGATACTGACTCAATGATCACGGTCTTCTGTGTGCTATCATTGCTATTGCTGCTGCTTTGAAGAAAAGCTTCTTTTGAAAAATATTTTCCAGGTGTTTGTAAATAGTTTTAGTGAAGCAGTTTGAGGCCAGATTGCTCTCCAGAATACTGAAGACTGTCCCAGTGTAAAATCTGTTGTTTTTGTGGATTCACTCTACTAAACTTATCTGGGTAGTGATAATGTTTTGTTTTATTTGGAATTAGTAGCACTTGGTCCTTCTCAAACCACTATTTAGTTGCAAGGCTGTCGTTAACTCAGTCTTTTTCCTAATGAAAGTTTAATGATCAAACCGATTTGCATCCTGATTAGTATTCTGTAAAACTAATGATTATAGCGTAACACTGGTGCAAACGCCACTTCAGTACGTTTATGAATAAATGATAGAAATAGATGGTGTTGGAAAAAGAGGAGAGAATTGTGAGAAGTGCTACTATTATTAAATATGTGCACTTCCTTTCAAATCCAAGCCAGTATAGCATAACGGAAGCACAAGCAATGGGGAAAGATAAAATACTTGCAGAAAGAGCAGTAGCAGATTTTTAGCATGCTAATTATAAAATTAACACAACCAGTAAGACTTTATATGAATAAGGTTGAAATATAAAAAGAATGTTCAAATTTCAGATCCACACCAAGATGGCTCAAGATGACTGTTAATTAAAATGTCATATATAATATATTTTTTTTCAAATTTTTTAAATTTCATTCCCTAGCATTTCTCTGCCTTGGACTAAGGGGATTTGGTCAGATTACAATACAACAATATGACATATTGGTTGATGTCCATTCGCATTGGCTGACTCTGGCTACACGTGCCCATTCCAAAGGCTGGACTTTCCTCTACCTTCATCTACTTCGTTTTAAAGCTTTCAGTCTAACATTTGACAGCAAGCTCCAAATGTCAGTTTGCACAATAAAAAATTCATTAACAAACTAGAAAGAACCTAATGAAAAATAAAAGCACCCTCCCCCCGTTTTTTTCATTCCCAGTGCCAAAATTAGGCAGCAACAAAGTGCAATCAGACTTGACTCAAAATGACAAAAGGGTCTAACACATACACAAACACACAGAAAATTACTGCGTGTGACCAGTCTCTGGCATACTAATGCTGATGATTAAAAACAGCAGGGGGTCTGGTGACTGAAAGCTTGAGATACTCTTCACCACAGTGTAAAGTCACATACACAAATACACACAGAAATGACATTCTGTTTGGGGATGCTGGTAATATAACTCTCTAAACTGGCCTGCAGGTCTATATTAGAAATAATGTCAGAATGTTTATTTACCCTGAATTTTAATTTCCTGTTTCATTGCCTTTGGTTATTTATGTCTGGGTTATCGCATTTGCTTCAAACCATTGATAAATTGGTACCTTCACATCTGAAATTACTTTAGTGTAAAATAACGTGAGCTATTGACTGATTAAAGGTGAAAGATGGTCTTGGAACATACCTAATCATGCAGAAATATGAGAAACATTTAGGGCCACTGTGAAAAGAGCTCCTGAATGGTCTTACACAAGTAACTGCTTAGGTGCTAAGATAAATGAACATGGTCTGAGTCCTTCTCTTATATTCATGTAATTCCTCTCTGAAATGTAAGAGGCAAGTCTAATAATGGGTTAGTAGTGATTACTATGATGGCAATCATGACCTATCATAGAGACCGCCATGAAAACGACGTACCTGATATCTGTAAGAGGACACGGTATCTTCATGTGAAAGCGAGCTTCAGATTGGAGATGTTTCAAATAGAGGTGGTGGTGTGAGGGAGAAGCTTCTACTGTAAAACACCAATGGATTTAAATTAAAAGGTGATGTCACAAATAGGAAGATGTGGAGTATTTCTAGAAGGGAGGCCTTTTACAACATCTGAAGTGCTGAGGATCTGGGATGACCCTAGCAGCCATGGTGCTGTGTCCTACTATTACCACGTACTTAAAGCACAGCCTCCGTATATCAGCAAATGTCGTTTCTATTAACAATGTGTATTTGCACTGTTTTAACTAAATAAGTGAAATGCAAGGTTATTTCCTAATGTTTTATGTTAGGAAATTATATTTGTGGATAAAGCTAACAGTTAAAGCACACTATGGTATATTATAGTCTAACCATTTATATGGTTATAACTATTTTATTCTAAAAATGTCTAGGTTTCTTCATGTGTTTCTGCTATACTGTGTGTGTATGAGGGAACAGGGAAAGGGTCCACGGTGGAAGCTTGTGGAGAGCTAAAGCTGACCAGCTTGCTTTGAGGCTCTCGCTCAGCCCAGCAGAAACAACAGGGGGTCCTCGACAAAACCCAGGAACAAATGTCACCAGTCACCACCCCCCAGCCTACCCATCCTCCCTGCTCTCTCTCTCCTCTTTCTATCACTCACTCACTCACACACACACACACACACACACACACACACACACACACACAAGACTGGCCTTCAAAAGAGTCTTATCAGGGGCCAGGAACCAGAGAGAAACGAAGGCAGCACAGCCAGCAGGAAAAACAAATGAGATGGAGGAGAGCTTGTCTATTTTGTTGCTGCTGTCAAATAGATAAGTACGAGATTCAAAAATTAATTTGAAAGTGATAAGAGATGGCGCAGTTGCTGTGTTTATGTAGAAACGTGCTTTACTCTCTCCTACTCTGTGTTTATGTAGAAACGTGCTTTACTCTCTTCTGGCTTTCTTGTTATCTAAAAGCAAGATGGTGGCAACAGGTAGAGAAAGCTGTCGGCTGTTCTCAGCATGAGATTCTTCAAAACAACCACCGCCACTAGGGAAAAATAGATTGAGGGATAGTGATGGTCTTGTTTTTCAGTCTCCATAACTCTCTTTTTATGTCAGCGATGGAAAAAAAAGAGCAGTTCTCTTCAGCGAGAAGCCAATTAGGTTTTTCCGCGTGAGAGTATCTTAATCAGTAGCATAATTGGGAACCCCCTGCTGAGCCCGCGGCTGGGGACAGCTCAGGGTCCAAACCAGCACACATCCAGCCATACTGAGCTTCAAACCCCTCATGTCCAAAAAGAACCTCTATAAACAATTAAATTACTGCTTGCCTAAACTAACAGTGAGAGTCAGAATAACTTGGCATCATTAAAATGTGTAAGGGCTAAATAATGAGCTTCAGAGGGAAGAGATGGTTATTTTTAGAGATATTTCTCTGGTAGGTTTTATGTTGTAGGATCCCAAATAGGACCTATCATCTTTATCATAAGCATTTTTGTGGTGGATGTATTGATGGACAGTTTTGAGAGAAACTAAGTGTCCTTCTTCTGTCTATGAAAGAACCCTTTCAGATATGGTTCATTCTTCCTGAAGAATTATCATTTTGAACAGACCATCTCCCTCCCCACTGCTGAACTGGATCTGTCTTGTGTTCCTTCAGTTTTGTACAAACACATCCTACTATTTTACTATTTGTCCTCTTTGTTTAGCTGTCATGGTGTTTTTATTATTGTTTTTGTTGTTGTTGTTGTTGTTAAACAAGGTGGTTTTAATATTTAAGAATATCTACTGGATATCTATTGGATTCCGATATTGAGATTTCATCTCAGAATGTGCCCCATTTGCCATGCTGGATTTATTCCTTTTTCTACCTGCTGTGAAATACTTTAAATGTAATCTAAGCATAATTTAACGTGAATGACCATAATACCATAACCAGGACACTGGAAGAAGCGACTGGGTGATTGTGAACTTCACATTTACTGACATGGCTCAGAATGAAACAGTAACAGATCAACAGCACCGTGTAACACACAGCAGTAGATCATTCAAATAATGTACACGCTGTGCAATTGTATTTGCCGGCTACACAAGTGCAGCTCTAATTTGTGACGTGTGTGTGTTGCATTTGTTTCATTTTGTTGTACAACTTTAAGAAATACAAGAAAACATTTTAGATGAAGGTGCTAAATGGAATAAAGTCACAAGAATAATTTTTCTAAAATCAATGGAGTGGAGAAAATTATCTAAGATGAGCTATTAAATATATTTAAGTTGGATACAACCTTGGGAATTATACTTAGAATATTCCCAGATGCACATCCCTGACAGGTACACATGTGTTGTACTAAAGAAAAAAAACGTTAGGGTTACTTGTTAATTGTACAGTGAACACACACCTATAGCAAATGATTGTACAGTGAACACACACCTATAGCAAATGATTGTACAGTGAACACACACCTATAGCAAATGACTACAGAATTATACGTTTCAGAAATGCCCAAATATGAACATAAGTAAAAGGCCAAAACAAGTAAACAAATACAAATGTTTTTGGCAGCAAACTGGGTAGATGAATGCAGGGAAACGGGTTCACAATTAACAACACACAGAGATCTTTAAGAATTGTGTGAACATCCCAGATTTTAAGTAGCCAATGTGTAACAGATCCATGACTCTTTATCTTTTGATGCATAAAGATTTCATAAAGTTAATTAATATATTGGCACATAGACATTTGTCATAGATGACAAAAAATGCCAGTGTTTCAGTAACTACACATCTGAATTCCAGCTATAGCTATAACAGATATATAACACAATTATGCTCGCAAGTGTAATATGCTCATTGGTACTTTGGTGCAAGCAGAGCAGTAATTTTGAAGTTATGGGATGGCGTAGCATGTAGATGGTTATGAAGAACTGAGTTGAACTGGAGGAGCAACACTTCTGTGTGTTTGAGAGAATATGTGTGTTGTGCTTCCCTGCATTAACTACATGGTTATGACACGCTGAATTAAAAGGTACTACACGTACTTCATATGAAACATATCAGACCACTTTGTGGGGAGTCGTCTTAATTATTCACCAGTCACAATAAAAACAGAAGGAGATCAAATAAAGTGACACGTCGAAATCAAATCCCCATTGCCTCGTTTTAAGTCACCATAATGCTTTCAGACTGCACAACATGTACACTAGTGGCTGTGGTTTTGCCCATTAGACACTATATGACAGTCATTACAAAACTAGGAGCAGCAGAGCCTCGGCGGCTGCTTGCAGGAGACTGAGGGAGGACACGTTTCGGGGCCTTCCCCCTCCCTTCTTTTACGGGAGCTCTTGAACTCTTTTTAAGTCGGCCACCACACCATGTCTAATGGCCCCCGCTGAGTCCACAGTCTTGCTCCCACCGCTTCCCGGCATCAAGCCCATCGTCCCTAAATCAAACCATAGAAAATTGGGCTTAAAATATCAGGGAGCGGCCCCCCAAAAAAACCCAAAGGCTGCATCTGTCGCCGGTATACATGAAAGTTGAGCACACAAGGGACAGCATACACATCAGTGTTCAGTCAACGCATATGGGAAATTACTAAATTTATTTGGGTTGCTGTTCATTTTTTGTAGATGTTGACTATTTTTAGTTGATCAGGGTCCAATCACTTGGAATATGGAAAAGAAGTCTACATACGAGTCTACATATAGCCTGCTAACAGTGGACTTTCCATGCCTATGGTCCCTAACAGTCTAAGAGAGGTGAGCACCATATTAATTATTGCAGATGTATATGAAGGGCATCATCATAGAGCTGATATGGCAGGTTATACATTACATCGTACATCACTGCAGAATCCTAATATGTACAGTGCTTCCCACAGCAGTGTGTTCTTTATTCAAAATGGCTGAAATCTCAGTTAATAATATATTTTGACGTAGCCGTCATATTGAATGGAGCGTGTGTTGTTTCCAGACGCTGTTTCCAGGTGTAAATCGAAGCCTCTCTGTTTGGTTGTTCTGCATTCATTACCTTTTTACATGGTGCTGTTAAAGCTGAGCTGTGAAACAACACAGTCAACATTTGTGATTCTAACCAGAGCATGAGCTCAAGTCCCAAAATTACAAGTGTGTGTGTGTGTGTGTGTGTGTGGTTCTACATCATCAGAACTGAGTGGCTACTGTTGTGATGAGGATTCAGAACAATGTACTTGGCTAAGACTGGGTTGCTTCCAATCCAAACCCTCATGCACACACAAACACACACAGAAACACACACTCTCTCTCTCTCTCTCTCTCTCTCTCTCTCTCTCTCTCTCTCTGTCTATGAACATGTATACACACACTCTAATTCTGTCTATGCATATGTACATGCACACACACATAAAGTGATGTGTGAGTGGCTGTCAGTCAAGCAATGCTCTTTGCACTCTGTCAACCTGTGTGAAAAATGCATGCCGTGCCCAGCTGAAAAATTCAGGATATCCAGGCATGATGCTATTGGGCAGAATGCAAATCTCTGAAAGTGGTGAAGATGCTGTAAATTTTAAGGTTCATCTACGTTTGGCTGAGACAAAAGGAAAAGGGTGTGTATGTTGAGGGGGATGGGGGCAGCTGGACACCATTTCTGTGTCTTTCTATGTGTACAGAATGGCATGGATCATCATGCATTGTTCAATCAGCTAAAGCTGTTTTTTTCTCTTCAGACAGACAGGGAAGCAGACAGACAGACAAGATGGTAACAGAAAGAAAAACAGACAAAAAGAAAAGGAGACAAAAGCATAGTGTAGACCGTTTTTATTTTACCCATGTAAAATCTAAAATTGAATAATACATAACAAGGCAACATGGTGGTAATAATAAATTAGAATTGTTTGTTGCAGCTGTAAATGGGAGGTCAAACAGGACGAAAGAGCAAGAGTGCAAAAAGGAGCAGACAGGTGATCAGAAAAACATCTGAAAATGCTAAAAGATTCGAAATATCCTAAATATTGAAGAAGAAAGAGTGGGAGATGTGGCAGGGGTGGAGGTAGAGGGGCCCGCATTTTCATACAATCATAAAAGAATTGGAGGGGGGGGGCAGTGATGCCGTACAAAGAGAAGGTTTTTCATTGTGTATAAATATAACCACAGATGAGCTGTGTCTTTGATTTGTTCATGCTTTTCACTCTGCACAGCAGGGATGTTCAGGAGGACGTGCCCTCTTTGCATTCGATGTAAATAGGGACCATGGACACTGTGTGATGAGATTATATTCCCGCCGTTTCTGCTTTCTCTCCTTTCTCTTTCTCTTTCTCTCTCTCCCTCGCTGCTTCTCATCCTCCATTAAAAAAGCACATTTCTCCACCATCATTATAGTCTTTTTGCTTGCTTTGATTGATCTTTTTTCGATTTCTGTGCAAAGCAAGTGTTTTTCTGAATTGAATAGATGTGTAATGTGTTTTGGATGTTACAGTGCAGATGAAGGGTGCTTATTGTTTATAGACAATCTAAGTGTCTGTCAGTCAAAGTTTGACTACCAGATTATCATAATGCAGGCACTACAGCCCCAAACTAAAACTATGACACAGTAATTCTGATACAGAATAATTACCTTTAAGTGTTGTCTTCAAATGTGCATTACATACAAAGAAATTTACATGGTATTTATTCAAGTATTTGATTTGACAACAGAACAGTACACAACCACCTACCATTACCCAACTCTCCATTTTGTTTATATAACTACATAGACAGTTGTGTCTAGAGTGGTAGAAATGACTGTTAGCAAATTCAACAGAAATAATTCTGAACCATTTCTTTGCTGGGTTAAATTATTTTTTACTGAAATACATCAGCATGTGAATATTTTTATTGTCTGGGATGTATTATTTGAGATCTCATACAGTAAATAAGAAGTCATTAAAGTCACATGGATTTTAACTCATTAATCTAGTCAGGACACTTCAGTTGGCTACTTGTTTAATCATTTTAAAAATGTATCATTTTAAAGATGAAATGAATAACAATTTAGTGTTAGAGTTTAATTCATTTGCTTTCATATTACCAGAGAGCTACACTAGCTCTTCTTTAAACTTACCATAGTCCTTTATATTCCACTCCAGTAATACAAAGGCCTCTGATTATAGCATTACATTACATTTCATTACACTGGCCTTTATGTTACCTGCACAAATCCTTACCTTTACTGGATCTTTGAGTTTTTTCTTCATCTTTAGACAGCATAACATTCACTGCTAAGTTATAATAATAATAATAATAATAATAATAATAATAATAATACCATTTACCTGTGTCAAAAATTGTGAATAAAAAAAAATACTGGCAAAATTAAGTGATGTTTGGGTAATGGACTGCTGTGCATAAGTTAACTGTTATTGCTAAACTAAAAAATGATTTTTTTTTTTATCTATATAGAGAATGCAGGAACTGTTTAAATAAAACAGTGGCTTTTAATATGTGTCCCTAGCAGATGATTTGTGGTCATTCATTTCTTTTACAAACTAAAAAAGAGGGTTGCAACAAAACTCAGTATTTCTTGTCAAATAGAGAAATATATCATGAGTCTGAGTGGCCTAATTCTAATGCTTTAATATTGTCTGTAGACGGTGCTTTCTCTTTTAGAATAATGATGCCCAGCACTGCTTTGAGACGGGAAGCTCAAACTTTTATTCGGTATTAAGGATTTCTATGGCATCAATTGGGATAACAGCAGAGCCGATGAATGTGGAGGGGGTGGCTGACCAACTCTTTAATCTGTGTTTTTGAACCCTACAATGAAGTGGAACACAAAGGGGGCTGACCTGCGGTCCGCTATTGTTACCTCAGCACCCTTACAAAGGAAAAAAACTTTGAAGAGAATTCTGAGTCGAGGTCTCAAAAGAGTTTTTTGCATTTGTTTATGCGAGTGCGATTATGATTGTTTGTTTATGCGAGTGCGATTATACTTCGATGTCTGAGAATTGCTATTTGGAGTATTACGATACGGGTTAAATAGCAATGCCTCTTGTAAACTTGTCTGTTAGAAAAGTTATAGAAAAGAGTCAATTTAACCAGTGAATTTTAATGAAAAACCCTTTTTTCTTTGCTGCTTTATATTTTTAATCATGTACAATATTTAAATATTATTCTAAATACTCTAACAAAAATAAATTAAATATGTAATTCAATGTAATTCTATTTACTATTTTTCTATAATGATATTATATACTTTTATGTTTCAATATTAGAAGGCCTGTAAATGTCATACAGTCTCTTTTGTTTCACTGACTGTGACACATAAAGCATTTTTCAATAATCTGTATGAATTTAAGAATTACTGGTCATCTTTTTTTTCCCTCTGTAAAATGTAATTCACCAACATTTTATACATCACATCAAACAATGTTTTTTGGTCTGATACACATGAGACAAATGTGTATAAAAGGCGTGTTTCCACTGAGTATGAAACTACAGTATTAGGCTAATCACTGGGAATCATATTCTACCTTCTGCTTTCATTCCCAATTACCTCAATTATCAAATGACCAAATATTTTAAATTATTTGTATGTATACATATCTGATTCTTCCACACCTGAAAATTACTAAAACATTTTCATGTCAACTATGCATATTAATTTATGCTAATGCACATGTCAGTAAGTGTATATTGTCTTTACTCATTTCAGCTTTAACTGACAGTTATTTTATGACACCAGAGCTGGGATAAAAATAACAGCAGTAATTTGAACACTTTGTTGTTTTTCTTACCTTCATGTTCATTCTGCATCTTATGCACTGCTGTGAGGTACCACTTCAAAGTGGTTCAATCATTTCTCTACTGTGCACTGCAATATCAAACAACTATTATATTAGGAAGATCTATTTATAAGCACTTCAATTCCATTAAAAAAAGAGCAGTCTTTCCAGCCCATCTGTACTAAGTCCAAGAGCCCAGTGCTAATGTGTGTGTCCTGCTCTTTATGTTGGCACTATGGAGTCATTAAGTCACAGGGTCTTGCCCAACATTATTGTGGATGCCAGGATGTAAGTTCGGGACCTTTAGCTAAGTTGGGGTCACGGTACACAATCGTGTGAGCACACAGTGGGGTTTAGATCGCCCCCTGCTTTCACGCGCACAGAAAAGTGCCCCTCCCCTCTGTACACTGCATCAATTCCTCTGGCTTCCCAAGGGAAAAGTCTGCTTTTTCTCACAAAACCCCAGCACCATCACCTTTCTATCCATCTCTCTTGGTCAAATACAAGCATGAAGCTCGATGCATCTCATGGCAGCCTGGCGGGATGTGACCTTGACTCTATTTAGCACTCCTGGCTATGCGCAGGACCTGTGCTTTCTATAGTCCTCCTGAGACTACTGGGAGAAAGCGGGCAGTGCATATGTAATCCTGTTTTGTCTGTACGTACAAGTGTGAGCTTGTATTACATTTATTAGTTTTAATCCATGTGCTGATTTTTGCAAGCATGTTGTGGGAAGGACACAATGAGCTTTTAGGGCTTTTTGCAAATACTAAATGTGTTTTTTTCCAGCTTTGATTGATTAATTTATAAAGTTTTCTATACATCACCATCACAAATATTTTATTTGAGTCAAGGACTGGAACAAATACATTCCATATCGGGCAGGACAAAGAAGACAAACATTATAAGAACCACACAATCATGATGTACATGTTCTTTCTTATATCATTCACATGTATAAAACACCACTTTGATTTTAATAAACAACAATTAATAAGTGATAAAATTGCATTATGAACTACTATTGAAAATAAAATAAAAAGTAAACAAACGATCTGTCATGCGGTGTCACTGTTTTAATTTGGGCGTCTTCATTTTACTACCGTACTTAATGAGGAAAAACCGATTCACTTTATTAATGGATAATGTATTACACTGATCAACAACTACACTTTTGTATAAAAGCGAAAACCTGTTAAAATGTGTGCTTCATATACAAATGCACAATTAGGGTTAGACGACAATTAACCAAATACAAGGAGCACTGATTTAAATAATTTCTGATGTGTGCGTTTAGTATCTAGTACATATCGTAGCATCGATTGAAAAAAATACAGAAAATACCATACGGATCAATAATGCCATTTTAATAGTCTGGGGCAGATGATGACTGCTATATAAGGCACAGTATTTACAAACATTCGTCAATGGGCAAAGGCTGGTAAGGAAGCGCCTATACTCTACGTTGAAGAAAGCAAATAATTTAGGTTATAAATCACTAGATGGAATGAATCAAACTGGGGATGGAAAAGGTGAAAAATAGGGCAAAGCTATAGCCGGCTAGCTACACGGAGTGTAGTGAAATCATGACAAAATTCTGCAGCTGTGCATTGACAAATGCGTTTCATGGCGGTTTGACTTAGTACTTAACTAAGTCCTAATCATTTTGGGGCGAATTTCTTAATTTATTTAACACATGATCAACACGTAGCATATATGCAACCTGGCATTATATTCAAAACTTATTTTCCCCTGATGGGGTCGTTGTACGGCAAAAACAATTATAAAAATAGTGTAATAAATATATTTGTAGGCTATACCTCTTACACTTGGTTGTTAGGATTTAACCATTAATGTTAATACCTGAAGACTGCTTGTGTGTACATTTTATAGCCTATTGTAATTCATTACGTCAATACGCACCAACATTGACTAAGAAATTCTGTCTACATTCGTTAGAAATCCTGTCTTAAATTTGTTTTTGAACTAGTACGATAATCGACCCATTTCTAACCGATTTGTGAAGTAACGCGTATTCATCCTTCTTTTCTGGGTGGAAAAAACAGCCATTGCTAAGTAGCCCAACTAGCTGGTGTTAACTTAGCTAGCGGTAGGTGCTAGCGGTAGAGGCTAACAAGGAGCAACAATGTAATCTGAGCTTCAGCTTTTTCCTGTTGGCAAAATGAACAGAAAACACTGCTCCGCATTTTCATCCAAGTAAACAATGTCGAGTTTCAAACGGCCAATACCTCGCCTATATAGTTAGTTATCCTGCTATCCAAATTCAATTCGGGATGCGAAATATAATTCGACATTCCGCTGATTCTGTGTAGCTAATGCCCGTTTTTACAAACCGGTCGTATTACATAGCGGTAAAAGGAAATGGAAAAAAGTTCCTCACCATCCCCACAGCTAACCTGCACCTGTCTGATCAAAAAAATCTATAGCTATTTAACTAAAAAACGTATGTGACGAAGAGAAATTCCTTGTCGCAAATACCCAACTAGATTAGCCACCAATTGAAGCCCTTCTCTCGGGAACAAGCGACACCGGCGACGCTGGAACCGTCATCAAACTTAATGAGTAGGTGCGTCCAGCGGGCACACTACAGCTGCGCAGCGGATAGATCCTTACGCCGGTGTAAAACACAAACCGTGATTTTTGGGTGTCAGTGTTTCTATGAAAAATTACATAACGAAAATATTTTTAAAAAAACATTTCATTCACGGTTTTAAACTCGTTTTCTTATTTAAACTATGTAGAACAAGGATCTACTTTAATCAAGGCGACGGGATACAGTGGTCGCAAGAGTTTTTATAATGGCTTGCTCTAATGGTTTGACGCCATCTTACTTTGCCTGGTTGTGGAGAAGCGCTAGGGAGTGGATATTCCCCTCTTTTCCTTGGAGGAGGTGGAGTGTGTTGCGGGTGATTTACACACGTTTTTATCCGGATTGTCCTCTGAATTATTCACTTTAAACTGCCGACAAAGAAAGGAATATCCACCTTTTATAACAGGTAATTGTTGCTTTTAGATGTTAAGTAATTATTTTCAGTCAACATTTTCGGTAGCTGTTCTATCTTGGTCAGGTTAATCCTGCTCTCTGGTCCTTGCCAGTACCGCGCGAGTGTGTATTTGCAGCCGTTGGTTAGCTGGCTAGCTGACTGGCTAAGCGGCTAATTGACTTGGATTTCAGATGAATAACTTACTCGTTGTCTACTCCGGATCTTTAGCGATGCTTGAGGATTAAACAGTCGTACTTGATTCGTCTGGGTTTTCGGCATGAAATGATCTCTTCTTGATATATTTTTTCTGACTTCGAAGGTTTACGCACAGGTTTAGTGCTAGTCGGCTAACCTTGTTAGCTTTTGCTAGCTTTTGAAGCTCGTACTGTTCAAGCATCAAGATGCCCCTTTTGCTACTCGCAGGCGATATAACTAGCTAGTTACGCTGGTAATAGACGTGTCGAGTTGGCTGTGCTGTGTGCACTTTAAGAAACTATTTCAGAGCTGAAATGGAGTTATAGCTAAAACATAACTTTTAATACTGCGATAGTTGTTAACTGGGTGCTTAAAAGTTAGGGTTTAATACCGTTAGCTATGTTGGCTAGGTACATAAGTTAAGATAACTTCTTGTTACCTTCGTTCACCTTTTGAAAAGTTTATTCTGCTTGTCTGATCTGTTTTAGTACCCGATTATGAATTTAAGAGGTGGGATCACAAGTTTAGATGTTTCTTTAAAACGACGTTGGCTAGCTAACGTTATCAAGGTAAACTTGGTGAGTATACTAGGGTATACTAGCCGGCCCTAGATGTGGTGTTGGTGTATGTTTTAAATACGTTCGTTTTCGCTAAGATTTGCTTGGAGATCAGCATTGTTGAAACGGGATTACATTCTGATTGGAAGTGGTTGTAGTTGGTGTAAAAGTTTATTGCATGAAAATATTTCCTGAAAAAAGTATGCAGACCATGAGCCCTCCCCCAGTTACAAACAAAGGTTTTAAAGTGTAGTTTGAGAGGATGTCGAGGAGGAGCTTGAGTGAAATTCGACTCTGGCAATACTGGCAGCAGAGGTCGTGATCGGGTCTAGTTTATGGGGGTTGGGGGGTCTGGTTAAATATGCACTCTGTTAGGTTTACATTCCTTGGACCACAGCGCACTAGTTTAAGGCAGTCTACCAGCAGTCTTTTAGGGAAGCCTGGGCGACACACTTCGTCTTTGACTTAACCGATAATAGCAGTTTAATCACGGCATGTGTTCAGAAAATTCACCTTTTTAATTGGTGTTGGGGTAACAATTTAAGTAGCATAGATTCGTTATTGATTTTTGCTTGGTTTTCTACCTTTGTATTATGGGCGAGTCTCTAACACGACAGATTAGCTGTGGGATCCTTTTCCTAATGATTTTAAATCGCATTTCTGTCGGTTTGAGTCAACCCACATTTGGCACTGGCACAGATGTTAAAGGCGTTCCGTCACCATTTCGTTACCACACACTGCATCTGAGTTGCCAAATGAATGTCTTTTTCGTTTTACTTTAAAACTATTTTTCCCCTCAGCTGTGAGTTTTCAAATTTGCTTTAGTCTAAATGGTATAATCTATAACTTGCGAGTATAACGCGGTTCCACAACCTTATCTTTACTGCTTTTGGGGGTTTATAGGTCAAACCACAGCAATTCTTGAAGTACACTAGTCCTTGCTTGAACTTTCCTTTCTGAGTCTGTTTTTCATACATTTCTTTAAAAAAACACAGCATGTAGTGCAGAGAGCTAGTAGGTCAGCGATTCTTTCTTTCAACTGGTCAGAGCCCATGTAGTAATGTGTACCCAGTTGATGTGGTGCTATTCAGAGAGAGAAAATTCAAGAGTACATGGATAATGTCAGTTTGCTTGGTTACCACAGATTTGAAAGACTTTAGTAAAGCCGATTTTCCAAGTCCCGTTTAAGGTACCAGACTATTTACAGACTAATTTCTCTCATCCTGAATGACAATGAATCCAAGTTAGTATCTGCTTTAGTAATGCAGATTCTGTCCCCACCCCTTCGGGCTCATTGGTGGCTTGTATTTGGTTAGTCCCCATGCCTTCATCTGGTCTTTACTGAACTGATGTTAACTGTCCAGAAATTACATATCCAGAGAACCAGACAATGCTCACAATATAGGGTGCGGAGGCAGCTCAGCTGAGCGAAGATTGGTCAGGCCTTTGAATGCTGACTCAAGCATTACACTGGTGTTATGCATGCACCACACTGCCTTGTGTGCTTGGTGCAGGTCCAGTGTAGTCTTTAGTGAGGGTAGTGGATCCAGTGAAGGAATTACAGATGATGCACTGTGTACCTAATGCATCTTGCATGCTTTTCTTTTTATACCACATCTAAACAAAAATGTGTGGGAAGGAGGTGGTTGAAAACAGATGTGATGGTAAAAATAGTTTTGTTTGTGCTGACAAAGCAGTTGAAAATAAACACGTGAAAGGTGTAATCTTTAGTTTGTCTTCTCTTCTACTGGACACTAATATGAAAATTAGAACCAGGTTTCTGAACCAGACTAACCTGTATGTGAGAGTGCTGCTGTTTCACATACTATTAATAGTTGTATTATTTTGCAGGCAGTAACTTATCATATTGTGTGAGTGAGAGCAGTCATGCTGTAGCAGTGGATGAGGCCTCTGTGCTACTCCCTTTATCTCCACAATTGATTCCAGATGCTGGAACCCTAAGGCTGAGCTACTTGCTGTCTGCTGTGGCCTCTCAACAGCCCCAGGCAGAGGATCGCACAAGAACTGTTATGCATGATGCTCCATCAGATGCAGTACACATGCTCTGCATTCTAAGGATAGAGAGCTACATGAAGGAAGATTGGTAATGCAGGTCTTCATCTTCAGTATAGTACTTGTGAACTTTGTTGTAGCTTAGACAGAGGGAGGTCTGTCTTGATGCATAGCTTGCGATACAGAGCAGTCATTATATTTCTGTGCTAGCTACTTATTAGACCAGCTTTTCTGGTTTAGCACTTTTGCTTGCATCACTTTTTCAAAAGCTGGATTTCTTTGGGCATGAAATATTTTTACAAATGGATCAATGCAATGAGAATGGATATTCAAAAAAATCCAGCCAGTATTAAATGTTTAATTTGAGCTGTGCTGTTGGAGGATTCCCGTTCGGCTGTCACGTATTGAGTGTGTCTGTTTAACATATTGTGCATTAAACACTGGCATTGCAGTTTAGCATGAATGGAATGTGTCTATATACCTGGATATTGTTTGTATTTTTGTTATATAATTTCTATCTTTTTCAGGAAAGAAATTGCTTCCTTGAAATTTGGAATGCTGTGTGTACCCTGGCTAGTACAGCCAATTCTTTATTCAACTTTTCTCTATAATGGAGTAAAGACAGGCATACATGCTTTAAGTTGTCCAACACACCACAGTTAGCCTTCATGTGAATGTGGATATCTTGAGGGGAAAAGGGATATTTTGCTCACTCACTTGGAAAGGGCTTAGGCATTTGCATAGAGTAGGTAGGCTTAAGGCTTATGTTATGGTAATTTCAATTGTGCAATAAAGGAGGAGGGAAACAAAATTGGGCCCTGATGGAGTAAGTGACTGAATGCCATCGTGTTTCAGTAGGTGTTAACTGCTTTTTATGAGCAGTAGGCACTGAATAGCTAGAAGACGTCGACAGTGAGTTTGAAAGAGTAGAATGTTGTAACGGGCACTTAATAGATGTTTCGTTTATTCTAACTGCTTACATAATGAACGCTTGAGTGTTTTTACTCGAGTATGGGTGATCAAAATGAGATTATGTAATTCATTTTTTCCCCATTTTTAAAATGTCATGCATAGTATCTGTAACAAGCATTTCAGTTTAAATGGTGAACACACAAGGCTCTCTTCTGAATCGAATGTGCTGGTATCTATCTAAATGTTTGCCTAACTGAAATTCTTTATAGAGCTAGCCTTAAATAGATATTTAACAATTATGAGCTTTGTTTATTATATTGACATGTTTGAGCTCACTAGGTGTTAATGTTCATGTATGAACGTGGAGTTTAAATGAACCCGTGTTTGTTTCAGATTAGGAAGCTGTGCTGGCAGCAGGCTGAGTGAGGAACATGGCGTCCCAGTGTAAGTGCCTATAATTTGTCTTGCCCAATACTGTCCAGCTGGAGTCTGTCTGGTGGTGTTTAATTTCCTTTACTCAATCCAGAGATCTATTTGTAAATGTACAATTCCTTATTACATTTGGCTAAATTTGGCATAACTTGATTGAGCACGTTCAGAATTGAGGGGGGAATCCAAATGGTTCTCCCAAAATGATTAGTCCTGTTACATTGTTCCTGCAACATTGCACACCACTTCATTGCTGATTTAAGAGATTAAGATTGTAAACTCCTGGGAAAGTCCTGGAAACTAGTGTCACTACTGTGTTAACAGGTGAGGATTTGGACTACTCTATACTTCTGTATGTATAGGGTGTGGGGACAGGCAAACAGCATTTTAAACTTTATCTGCCTCCCTCCATACACAGCTGATCTGATGGAGCTTGACATGGCAATGGAGCCAGACCGTAAAGCTGCAGTCAGTAACTGGCAACAGCAGTCCTACCTGGACTCAGGTATCCATTCTGGGGCTACCACCACTGCACCCTCCCTCAGTGGCAAGGGCAATCCTGAGGAGGAGGATGTCGACAACCAGGTCCTGTATGAGTGGGAGCAGGGGTTCAACCAGAACTTCAGCCAGGACCAAGTGGCAGGTATACACCTTCCCGCTGATATTCACATCATATACATACATGTGTGTCATGGGAAGATGTCCAAAATTTAGGTTTTAGACCATACTGGTTTAAATCATGTGAATTAATTGACCAGGTTTGAGTTTGATTAGTGTGTAGTTATTTGCACTGTAATAAATGTTGGAAGCCACACGCCCTTTACTCAAATGTGGATTTTTTTTTAAACCACTTTGATTTGGAGCTGAAGTTTGTTTTTCTTTCATCTTAGACATTGATGGCCAATATGCCATGACCAGAGCCCAGAGAGTGAGGGCAGCCATGTTCCCAGAAACGCTGGATGAAGGCATGCAGATTCCCTCCACGCAGTTCGATGGAGCTCAGCCTACCAACGTGCAGCGGCTGGCTGAACCTTCGCAGATGCTCAAACATGCCGTGGTGAATCTCATTAACTATCAGGACGACGCAGAGCTTGCTACACGTGCCATCCCTGAACTCACGAAGCTGCTCAATGATGACGATCAGGTAGGGGTTGTTCATCTTCTGCTCCTTTGATTGTGTTTTTCCTATATAATATTTTCTATATAAAGATTTTTTCATGATCATCCTCTGTTTCTAGATACTACTTAATTCCTAGCCCATATAAGATGTCCACGGGAAGAGACCAGTCTAAACTAGGGAGCAAGTACTGAATGTTCCTTTCTTTTCTGTTCTCTTCCAGGTTGTGGTAAATAAAGCAGCAGTCATGGTGCATCAGCTCTCTAAGAAGGAGGCTTCGCGCCACGCAATCATGCGCTCTCCTCAGATGGTGTCAGCCATCGTAAGGACCATGCAGAACACCAACGACGTGGAAACGGCCCGTTGCACAGCCGGCACACTTCACAACCTCTCCCACCACAGAGAGGGCCTGCTTGCCATCTTCAAATCAGGAGGCATCCCTGCCCTTGTTAAAATGCTTGGGTTAGTCCAATAAGCCTTATTATAACTACGTATTCAAATCATATTTTTGTTCAGATTTAATGCACGTTTTCTAGATTGTGTAAACTCGGGTCTAGCCTAATAAATTTAAATTCTGTTGACAATATAGATTTAAAGTTGAGGTACTGGACAGTCCAGTGGTTGTTTAACTAATACTGCAGTCACATTCATCAAATAGAAGAATCGTGACTTGCTCTAACGGGTAGGACCTTGTTATATCTTGATGCGTCTGTGAAAGGGTTTTCCCCACTACAGTCCTTGGTCTCATTGTTGTGGTTCCTCCAGCTCTCCAGTGGACTCGGTACTGTTCTATGCCATCACAACTCTCCACAACCTGCTGCTGCATCAGGAGGGAGCCAAGATGGCCGTACGTCTGGCTGGAGGCTTGCAGAAGATGGTGGCCTTGTTGAACAAAACAAATGTGAAATTCCTCGCTATCACAACAGACTGCCTTCAGATCCTTGCCTATGGCAATCAAGAAAGCAAAGTAAGAGTAAAACCAAGTCTAGACAGTTTTAGCAGTGTGGTTGGTTGATTGAATATTACCAATTTACTCGCTATTGTTGAAATTTTGCAATTGCTGGAGCATCTTGTGCTTCGTCCTGCCAGCTCATTATTCTGGCCAGTGGAGGCCCTCAGGCTCTGGTCAACATCATGAGGACATACACATACGAGAAGCTGCTATGGACTACTAGCCGCGTCCTGAAAGTGCTGTCTGTCTGTTCCAGTAACAAACCTGCCATCGTTGAGGCTGGTGAGTCAGCAAAGATTCTCAATACGCTGTCCAACACTGATAGATTAGTAAAAGCCCAGGTGAGGATTGGGTTTCATTTGAATTGAACAGTGCAGTAAAATGACTGACTGCTTTGTGTTCAGGTGGTATGCAGGCACTGGGTCTCCACCTCACAGACCCCAGCCAGCGACTGGTTCAGAACTGTCTGTGGACACTCAGGAACTTGTCAGATGCTGCCACAAAACAGGTAACTGCCCGTTTCTCTCGTTTCCTCCTTCCTCCACCTCTTTTACACTTTGCTCTGTTCTTCCTACATGAGCGCTCTCTTTCTGTCTCCCCACTTTTTCCATGGAGAAGACGTCCTTAGCTGAAGTAGATGTGCTGCAGGTAACAGTCATTCCTGCCTTTATCTGTGCAGGGTTGGGCGCTGTCACCAGCACCTGCCCTATCAACAGTTAGGACGTTATCCATTAAAGGACAGCCATAAGCTGCAGCATGAACACTTGCTCCGTACGGCTGTAATGCTGGGCCGTTGTACTCACTCATCGGCATGGTGCCAGAATGTTGTGGAGTAGTTGTCCTTTATCTTGTGGTGGTTGTGGTAGGATTTACACCTCATGCAGCAACATGTCCAACAGATCAATAGCTTTGTCTGGTCATTCGAACATTTATTGAAACATCGGTTCATACAGATCGCGTTGTCAACATCAATTTTACTTGGATTAGTTTGCATGGATAACGTTAAGGTTTCCTGTGCTTTGCACTTGTAGGAGGGCATGGAAGGCCTGCTTGGCACTCTGGTTCAGCTCCTGGGTTCTGATGATATCAACGTAGTGACTTGTGCCGCTGGAATCCTGTCCAACCTGACCTGCAACAACTACAAGAACAAGATGATGGTGTGCCAGGTGGGTGGCATAGAGGCACTGGTGCGTACGGTCCTGCGTGCTGGAGACCGGGAGGACATCACTGAGCCAGCGATCTGTGCCCTTCGCCACCTCACCTCCAGACACCAGGATGCAGAAATGGCACAAAATGCTGTGCGACTGCACTATGGGTTGCCAGTGGTCGTCAAACTCCTCCACCCTCCTTCACATTGGCCTCTTATAAAGGCAAGTAAAAATCAGTAGCAATTTGTAGCAATTAATTGAATTTACTGAGGCATCTAAACACATTCCAACATTTTGTAACTTAATCTCTAGCTTGTACTGTCTGGTCTACTGTTCAGCCACCACAGGCTGTTTTATAAAGTCCCTTGCTGAACTTGGAAAAGAACAGCAAAACCTGCTGATATGAAAAACTTGCAGGGCAGTTGACAAAAGCTTTTTTAGAAGTGTTTCTAGTTCCTTTGTACAAGGATATGAATTGATTGTCCGAGGTAATCAGCCACATGGCAAAGATGAGACCAGTGGATTCAAAGGAAAAATTTGGAATATGCCTTTAAACAGTCTGCATCTACAGTAGAGGTGCACGTTTACTCTTGAGGCTTATATCTGGTCAAGTTCTCGGATGTCTGTTTAGATGTGGTTTTGGGTAATATCTAGCTATTTGGTCTTTGAAATTTTTCGCAAAATGTTCAACTTTGCTCTTGCCTTTAGCCCCATACTGGCAGCCTAAAGCTAGTCTTGTTCAGATAAATGCAGGTGGTTCTTTAGGGTTGGGCTTTGAAAGGGCTGTTGCATTCACAGTTGTAAAAGTGTCTCCTTGTTTCTTCCAGGCTACAGTTGGGTTGATCCGTAACTTAGCTTTGTGCCCTGCCAACCATGCACCCCTTAGGGAACAGGGTGCAATTCCTCGATTGGTCCAGCTGCTTGTAAGAGCCCACCAAGACACCCAGAGACGTACTTCCATGGGAGGTACACAGCAACAGTTTGTGGTGAGTTCAGTGCTTTACATTTCAGTAGAAGTAAAGGTCTTGACTTGCGAGTAAAGCTTTGTTTACTGTCTGGTTTGCCTTGCAGGAGGGAGTTCGTATGGAAGAGATTGTCGAGGGCTGCACTGGAGCACTGCACATTCTAGCCAGAGACATTCACAACAGGATTGTTATCAGAGGACTCAACACCATTCCCCTGTTTGTCCAGGTTAGTTTAGCTTTAGCCACACTCACACTTCCTCTGTCTAGATTTGATATTTGACCTGATACTTGCATATCAGGGCTTTGATTTATTTTTTTATTGTTTGGTAGTACTGGATTAAAATGGAACGGTTAAATCACGAGGTCTTTTAGGTGTTTCTCATTACTTTAACATTTCCAGCTGTGTTCGTGACCTCCCCTCACGTTTTCTCTTCTCAATAGCTGTTGTACTCACCCATTGAGAACATCCAGCGTGTAGCTGCAGGTGTTCTGTGTGAGTTAGCCCAGGATAAGGAAGCAGCTGAAGCCATTGAAGCAGAGGGGGCCACTGCTCCCCTCACTGAGCTGCTTCATTCCAGAAATGAGGGTGTCGGTAAGGGTTTTTATTTTATGTTTTTAAGGGGAAATGGTGTCGGCCTGCTTCCAAAGAAAATTAGGAGCAATGTGAGGATGCTCAGTTAATTCTTTAATTGCCTGTGTTAATGAATAAGAGGTATATTACAGGGGAAAGGGGGTTGGAAAAAGTAAAACTAAGTTTTTGGTGGATGTCACCACAGCAAAATAAATCAGATAAATAAATGTTAGATTTATTTATCTAAGTGAGCATGTACCTCCCTGTACCTCCCACCAAGTGCTCCGTCTAGGCACTGGTTGGGCTGAGCTGTGTGTCTGCTTGTACTGACTGCACTATCTAACTCCCACAGCCACATACGCTGCAGCAGTACTGTTCCGCATGTCGGAGGATAAACCCCAGGACTACAAGAAGAGGCTGTCTGTGGAGCTCACCAGCTCTCTGTTCAGGACTGAGCCCATGACCTGGAACGAGGTAGAGCGGCTCATCCCTGCTAAACCTTGTCCTAATCCCCTATGCAAGATTACTGCCATAAAATGAATCCTGGCTCAGAACTCCACACTACATTGCCATAAATTCAGACAGGGGCATTAAAACTGGCATGAAATTTCAAAATGAAATTTAGAAATTTGCTAAAGCTCAGTAATTTATGAAATGTGTTTTGAATGCTGCTGCAAAGTCAGGTGCTGATCATATCTTAATCTCTTTCTTTTAAAGACTGGAGACTTGGGACTGGATATTGGTGCTCAGGGAGAGCCTCTTGGCTACAGACAGGATGGTGAGTTTACATCTGTTTTGCTCATAATTGTTGGTAGAGGTGTGCATGCTCTAACTCGCTGCCTTGAGTGTGGTAGGTTGCACCTGCTGAACGTGCCTTTGATTAGAGAGCACAGCAGAGCATCCCCTTCACATGCACTGTATGGCTAAAAGACTGAAAAACTGAAGGTTTGCTTTTATGAGCTGCTTGTTTAATTAGGTTCTTTTCACGTGCGTGTGCGCTCCCACTTTCCCTCCACTCCCTCTCCACACTTCCTCATAGACCCCAGCTACCGCTCCTACCACGCTGGAGGGTATGGGCAAGATGCCATGGGCATGGACCCCATGATGGAGCACGATATGGGTGGGCACCACCCTGGCCCAGACTACCCTGTGGATGGCCTGCCTGACCTTGGTCACACCCAGGACCTGATTGATGGGCTCCCCCCTGGAGACAGTAATCAGCTGGCTTGGTTTGATACTGACCTGTAAATAAACTACTTTTTAGGTGAGCCACTAATGTGCCCGGACATGCTCGATATGAATGGCAAAGTTTGAGTTTGCGCAGTGCTTAAGCACTCCGTGTGTGGGTAGGTCAGATATAACGCATGCTGTTACCAGAACTAATCTGGTGTGCCTTTTGAATGTGAATGAACTTGTCCTAGTTGTGTGGTTCTTAGAACTGATATTGTTTTTGTTCCTTCACAGCTGTACCGTCTGATCCGAATGAACCTGCATTGTGATTTGGCCTGTAAAGTTGCTAAGCGCGGTCTCAAGAAAGTGGGCTAGTTTCTCTGGAAGTGCCTGACACACTAATACAAGCTGAGTTTCCTATGGGAACACGAGCAAGTAAAACTTTTTGTTGTGGTCCTCGTTGGTCGGAGTTTCGGTGGGATAGCTGACTCAAAGAAAGCTCAAGAGGTGGATCATGTATCGGAGTTTTCAACCTTATCCTTGCCTGTAATTTTTTTTTTCTTTTTACATTTTTCTTGTTTTTTATTCTTCAGTCTAATGGTACTTATCTAGCTTGCTTTGATACTCGTCCTTTATTTTGCAGTAATTTGTATTCTTTTCAAATCTCTCATAGTGTTAAATTATAGTGGTAATGCTCCATCAATTAAGATTTTATCAAGTTTATGGTGTAGAACACTAATCAGTTGAATTGTATTCTGATCAAGTGTAATATTGTGTAGCTTTTGTATAAAACCAAGAATGGGAGAAATGGTCCAAATATCTGCTTTTTTGCTTTACTGAGATCACAGATGTTCCAAAGGGGTCTGCAATCAGAGGGGCCAGTTTATTTACTTTTTTTCCCTTACTTTTCTGATGGTAGCTATAGAAGGTTTTGAAAAGAACCCCTAATTATTGTAGCCTGCTGTTTATTGGAGACATGGTTATGACATGGCTAAATAAAAAAGAATGGACATTAAACTTCTACTCCTGTTTTGTTTCAGGGTATCTGTATAGTTGCAATAATATTACATTTGGTCTACAGGCATGTTCTCTTCTGTGGCAAATTTTATATACTGTAAGACAGTCAGTAATTTTATAAATTGGTGCATAAGTGCTGTAAAGTTTCATATTTCTAAAGCCTTGAACTACGATTGAGGGCTGGGCACTTAGTTGCACCCTTTGAATTCTTACAGCATTACTGCATTTTTGACCGACGCACACGAATCAAGAATGTTTAAAGGAAGTGTCTTACAGAATAGTTGACGTGAGGATTTGGATGATGACACGAGTGCAGCTCTGGGTGTGGATTTGTTACTGTACATTTGCATGAACATTTTGGCCCACTGACACAACTGAATTGTTGGTGTTTAATGTATACATTCTTCCAAGAAGCATCACTAAAAAGTAAAACCAAAAAGCATTATAAAACTTGACTGGTTCAAGGAATTCAGGCACCATCAGTATATCCAACTCCTTTTAGAATCTCAGCAGCCAAGGATCCCACTGCAGTGTCTGGGTAGGACCTGAAACGGCAGGAATTAAAGTTTCTGAATGTTCATCAGCCTACGGCAGTTAAATGGACATGAATGCAGGTTGAATTTGAAATTTTACAAAGTTCAAATACTACTTAAATTCCTTAAATGCTTATAAATTAACAGAATGTTACATATACCAAAAACAGGATTTTGTTGAGAAATTATGCATGAATAGTACTGGATGATAGTTATGATAGTTGTTTACTCATGAATATGCTAATATGCTAATTAGAACACGGTGCCAAATACAGGCTGGCTTGAAAAAGATAACAGCTTATTCCATATGTATTATTGATGATCTCCACAGTGCATGAACTTTAAAAATTTTTTTAAACTGCATATTCTGCTCTCAAAACTAATCTGTAGCAGGATGGTTTAGCTGTTAATTAATTACAGTGATGCTTTCAGCAAGCCATTCACTACAATAAGGTATATGTATCCTATTAACATATTGGCAGTAAAAATTAATGAATTTTATGGACATAGCCTTAGTTAAAAAAAAAACCAAAAGCTACTACAGATTAGCCACTGATCATATTTGCTGCATTGTTCCAAGATATTGCCTTGGTAGTGAATCTTATACTGTTGAAATACAATAGTTAAGTGTGTTAAGTTTTCAGTACTAAAATAAAACATTTTCCAAAATGTATTTTAATATTGCATAAATAGAAAAACCTTCCTTCTGCATTAAGAGGACCGTGTCTGGATGCCTGGGTGTGACGCAGCCCAGCGGTAATGTACTGCTTGCAGCACAGGTTACTGCCACTTTGCCACAAATACAATAATGCTGAAGCTTTGCTTCCAAAGCATAGCTGGGCAACTTCAAAGGACTGCCTTCTCATTTCAGCAGAGGAAAGGGAGGGGACTGAAGGGGCTATGAGCAGCCCAACAAAAGGCCTGTATCAATCTCTGGGAGAAGCAACAGCTCAAGGAAGCTCTCAACATGATGGTGCCCTGGCCTCATCCAAAAATGGATCAAAGCACAGGGTCTCACTGAGAAACTAAAACAGGGGGGCTGAGGGTTTCACTGGAGGCTGAATAGAGCTTGTTTTTCTGAGTTTACTCACCTGGTATCATGGGCCAGTTTCTGGAGCACGAGTGCCAAGCTCTGACCTTCTTCTGAACTCCAGCAAGAAATGTCTACTGTACCCATCTGTGTGGGAAGACGTGCAACAAGGACACTGAATCACAAACAGTAATTTGATACCAAGAGAAAAAAAATACACTATAGAAACTGAGAATAGACAGGACTAATATATATTATCCCAGGATTCAGTGAGAATTAATTTGGATAATGTCTGCTACCCTAATATACTGTTTTACGGGTGGATCAGAAACTCCATTGGATTGAAAGCAGGCCAGAGATGAACTAATAACTATTATTAATAATGTGAGGAGTAATTATTATTAATAATGTTCGTTAAAAAAAAAATCAAATCCAAATCTAATAATCCAAAAAAGTAAAAATAAACGAAAATAAAGAAAACAACAATAAAACATGCACATTAATAAGTTGGCAGAGTAACTTTAGCAGGAGTTCCTGAGGAATGAGAGCTTATGAATACAGAGGTGCTCTGTGGCAATCTCTGATGTCATCCACCCAGCCTGCTGCTCCTTCGTCTGGCTGCCTCATGAAACGCCTGTTACTAAGCAACAGTGTTATGCACCTGGGGAGACACATAGCTTCGACTTTTTCCTGTCCTCAGTACCACTCCTGAAATCAATTCCTTTTTAATACAGTACACAAACCTTTGTGAATCTGCACATATCTACCATTGTCCATAATACAAAAAACAGATACATATATTCTCATTGCCATTTTACAAACACTTAATTTTCATGCATTCAAACGTGAATCTCATAATTATTTTTTTTCAAGCACACAAATTGGACCTAATTTTAAAGCTGAGACTATCTGACAGTACTTCCCATACACACCATTTTAACAAATGTAACACTTAACAAGGCTTAGACAAACATTGATAAGTAAAATCCACAGAAAGGCTGCCTTTTTTAGTTAATGCCATCAATTTAAAGAAGGGAAGTGGCTCAGAGACATTCTTACTGTCATGCTGTAAACATACTCAAAAACAAAATCTGATTTGATTTCAGAATCTACAAAGTAAGTGATACATTCCACAACAATTACATATAGCATATTCGCTGAAGATATACAGAAGTAAATCCATGTTACAAAAAAAATCAGGACAGGACATCAGCCCTGATCACTGACCGAGGAGAGTCAACAAGGCAATGTGAAAGAAATCAAGCCAACCTGGGGACTGCTTTGTGTTGCAGTTATAGAACAGACAGAGTGGAAAAGAGAAAGGGTTAAGCTGTGTACTGGCACCACTTCATTAAATGGACAACTTTGGAGTGAAATGAACTTTGTATCTGAAATGAATCTGGACAAGATGCTTTGGAGTTGATGGGTGGGTTATGGTGGATGGAGGACAAAACCAAAGGAAAAAACAAACATATACTCTCTCCCAGTAACCAATACAAACATATACTCTCTCCCAGTAACCAATACAAACATATACTCTCTCCCAGTAACCAATACAAACATATACTCTCT
>JAOXYF010000008.1:7235621-7245669 GCA_028565775.1 Sternarchorhynchus goeldii
AAGATTATTTCTCATCTTTATTAAGAAAAAACAAACACAAAACTGCGCTCCTCCCCCATTGTGGCAATAAGCATATCTAGAAGAGACTGTGCTGAGGTGCTCTGAAGTGATCTTCAGACTTTAAGAGACCTGAAGAGATCCAGGTTCCTACTATTGCTCCAGTGGAAGGGGAGGGCAGAAGGGTTGTTTGTTTTGTTTTGGTTTGTTTTCTATATTGTAATCTAATAAAGAGACAGAAAAGTAATTATATGTGGTCATTATTGTTAAATTGTTACTATTGTTAAATCAATACATACACACACACACACACACACACACACACACACAGATACAGTACTGTGCAAAAGTCTGAAGGCAACCATTAGATTTATTGATTTAATAATAAATTTGCCATGTTCAACTTCCAATGACCAGTATGTGAGAGTGTGAGAGTGCTAACACCAGATTTAACACCCCTGCTCCCCATTCACACCTAAGACCTTGTAACACTAACGAGTCACATGACACTGGGGAGGGAAAATGGTTAATTGGGAACAATTTGTCCATTTTCACTGAGGGGTTTTACTCACTTTAAATGACAGTGGTTTAGACATTAATGTCTGTGTGTTGAGTTATTTTGAGCACAGTAAATTTACACTGTTATACAAGCTGTACACTGACTACATTGTATCAAAGTGTCATATCTTCAGTGTCGTCCAATGAAAAGATATAATAAAATATTTACACAAATGTGAGAGGTGTACTCACTTTTGTGAGATACTGTATATATGCGTGTGGCACACATACTATGGCTGAACACAGAGGTCATCAAAACTGAGGAAGGAACAGGGAAAGAGTACAGCACTGCATTTACTGTATGTGTGTATATTTGGTAGTGTGAACCTAGTTAGGATGGGTGTTCTTGGCTAAGGACAGCTGCATAATATCTAACAGCTGCAAAAAAAGTGAAACAGACTTATGTGTGTGTGTGTGTGTGTGCTTAGCTGGAGTTAAGTCACACACATTAGCGTCTGAATTTAGTGCTGTAGCCATGTGCTCAGTACTGTCTGCTTGCCAGATTACAACAGATAAAGTGCAGTAATTACCTCTGCTGAGACACACATTGCGTTTTCACAGTTACATGAGAAACGGTAGAGTATCTTCCTAATGAAGAGACTCAGAAATCTCCAGCAGAACAGAGACTGCAGCCTGGAGAAAGTCACAATTAGTCACAACACAACACATGCACTGAATGTGAAAATGCCAGGACACTTGAGTAGGCTATATGAGAAGAAAAAGAAAAAAAAAAATAAATAAATAATAAAAAAAAAAATATATATATATATATGTATGTAGACTCACAAACAAGTAGATGCCAGCATGTGCATATGCAGACGTGCTAACGGAGCAGAAAGTGAGCAAGACTCCACTACCTGAAGTATAAAGAGGCTGCTGCAAGACACTGAATATTTATGCTTACAGCTGTACGCTTGCTTTTCTGAGAGCATTTTTCTGAGGTGAATTTACTGCCATTACTTCAAGTCAAATGATTCATGCAAATAATACTTTAGAATGAAGATTTTCCATGAAGAATGCAAAAAAACAAGTCAGTAGTACACAAACCACCGGAAAGCATTTTTCACATCCACTGTAATGCAGTCCAGAAGCAAAAATATGACAACTGAATGCAAGTTATAAAAGTGAGCCCCCATACTCCACATACATGCATCTGAGCAGCGGCTCAGAGGACACCGTGCAGGGCCCATTATTTATTAGGAAATCAAAGTGCTGCAGTCAGTCAGTCTTTTCTAAATGAAGCAGCAGAGTTTCTGGAGAACCATACCCCTCCTGCAGTAGAAGAGCAAAAGAGGGGAGATGGGAAGAGGAAGAGAGCAAGAGGGGATGAAGAAGAGGGAAAGAGAAAAAAGGGAAGAGAGAAAGAATAGAGGGGATGAGGAAGAGAGGAAGAGGGGAAGAAGGGAAAGGGAGAGGAGAAGTGGGGAGAAGAAGAGCAGAGAGGAAGAGAGAGAAAGGGAAGGCAGACAGTCCATCTCTTCTTCACTCTCTGTTTCTCTCTCTCAGTTTCTCTCCCTCCTTCTCCCTCGGGGATCTTATCTTTCACTCTGGCAAATCTCACCAATTATAAAACTCATCTCTTTTTCCGTTCGTCTCCCTCCCTCCTGCCCTCCGAGTCTCTCCCACCCTTCCGATCCTTCTTCATACCCTTTCTTCCTTTTCTTTAAATTTTCAACCTCTTGCTCTCTCATTCCCTCATTCCTGGTCCCTCTCTTACTCTCTCTCTTCTACCCTTTCACTCCCTCCCTCCTCCCCTCCACCCTGCGTCCCACATCCACGGCTTTGCTAGTCACACCTAAAAGGGCCAATTATAGCATGCTTCCTCACCCCACTCCCCTCCTGTAGTGGCAGTGCGCAGCACTAGCCAGCACTAGTGAGATAGCGCTAATTGTCAGGGTTATATTTAGTGCTGGGTCAGGCCTTCCTGAGAGGGGGAGCTGATAAGGTGCATAATGACGATGGATGGTTGGGGTGGCCTTCATGTGACCCAGTGCTGTAATGAGTAGAGCTGGGTCTCATGCCCCCCTCCTGGAGCACTCAGAGGGAAAGAGAACTAAAGCACTGGCTCTGATGTGGAGAAACATTCTGTACACACCAATGCGGGAAAACATGCAATTACAGTCTAGTATGTAAATGGACTCAGGATGTGTGTGTGTAAACATGTAGAATTCACATAACGCTCTATAGCAATCTGACCAACTCTTTATTCCTTAAATCCAGTACTCCATAATAAAAAAAACCTGGGAAACTGAGTGATGAAAATGTGTCAGTATATGATAAACTGCACACAGATCTCCCTTATCTAAACCTACTTTGTTGACCTTAAGCTGTTTTGAGGCCATTCAGAATAAACTTCCTTACTTTCTTTTTGATCTCTAGCAACATCGAGCAAAATGAAAAATGGCACAAATCACCCTTCTTTTTCCTTCTCTTCAGTAATGCCCTAATCATTCTCAGAGTTGAAACATTTTACATATGACTTCATGCCTATTTTTCAGAAATATGTATGTCTCAGTGGAATAATACAGAGTTTGTGTAACTTAAACAGTGCAACTCTGAGCCTGGGCCCCTGTAGAACCCCCTTCATGTGCCTGTGTGCGTGTGTGTGTGTGTGTGTGTGTGTGTGTGTGTGTGTGTGTTAGGTAAGGCTCTTGTTTTTTTCCAAAGGTGCCTCTCTCATTCGACAGTGTGTTGAATGTGGAGAGTGTGTGTGTGTGTGTGAATCTCTGACTCATCTCTCCACAATTGAGGCAAACAGAGACCACACACATGCGCAAACAGCTTGGTGCAGGACTCACTCTTGCACGCAACGCTAACGGGTTAATGGAGAAGCAGCAGAGCGCCGCTGCTAACACACAAGCCTAAACCTGTCAGCATGAGCATGGCTAAAGGAATCCATTACTCAATAATTCAGTAGAGGGAGGAAAGAGCGGGAAGCAGGGACTACGAGGGCGAGCATGCTGGGCACTCCATGGTGGAAAACAACAATACAATGAGAAAAAAGAAGAGAAATCACATTCCAATGTTTATAGATGAGAGGGGGAGTGAGAGAGCTACACACTGGCTGGGTAAATTGCATCAGATGAGAGCTGGGAGGGAGCTGGTGAGGTGCAGAGGTACACGGAGAGTGAGTGAGAGACATGGAGGGAAAGAGCACGTGTGAAGCTGAGTGCGGCCGTACCAGAGGCCGAGGGGGAGAGTTGAGCTGAGCAGATGGGCTGCAGGGCCGAGCCCACACACACAAGCGCACTGATAAAAGGACTCCTGACTGACGGAAGTCAGCGGAATGCTCTCACCCTTCCCCTGTACTATCAGTCACTGAGAGCCAACCCAGGCAGCCTACACTGCATGCACGCGCGTACACACACACACACAGAAGTCCTCTAATGGAATGAAAACACACTCAAGTAAGCAAAACAAGTCCACCCTTCTGAATCCAGGGCCTTTTCATGTGTGTGCAAACCTGTGCATGTCTGTGCCTTGGTCGAACTGTTTCTGAGTGAACACAATAGGCTTGTATTGTCTGGTCTATAGGTACCACAAAGCCTAGTGCTCTGTTTTATCACAGAGAGGAAAGGTAGTGGTACAAAGCACCTTGCTGGTAAAATATTTGAAGTCCGGTGTCCTTCTGTCCAATCAGATTAGCAAGGAGAGCTAGGGCCATCTGCATGGTTCCACCAAGAACACTGTTCTGGTGCTCCTGTGTGAAGAAATATATACAGTTAGGAAGGATTTTTTTTTTTACTAGCAACAGAAAAAGATACAAAAATGTGCAAAAGATTAAAAAAGTATATAATATAAGGCATTATTTTAATGTTCCCCCTGTTCTATTTTTGTCTTTACAGCCTTCAACTGTTACTGACAGCATGAGCTAAAACTTTCACGTGTAAATGTTTGATCCTGCTCAGTCAGCCTTTAAAAATGGAAGTGAACCATGCAAACATTTCTGAAACATTTCTATTAGTTTGTCAACACACGAGACTACAGAAACATAACGACTTTAGAAACAAACTCTGTTAATAAGATGTATTAAAAAAGTACAATTATATTTATATAGCTAAAAACTAAAGGGTGTTTATAGCCGTCACTTGGGTTGTGTGTGTTAGGAAAGAAGAGTGTGTCAGGAGAGAGGGGGCTCTGGGCCTTCAGCACAGCAGAGCCCTTAGGCTGAGAGAAAAGCCATGAGAACTAGGAAAGGTCAAAGGTGAGTCTCACTGAAGATTTGCATTCTGATGCCATGGAGATGTTCTGATAACTGAACAGATGATTCAGAGGCTGATTAGAAGCAAAATAAGTGGACAATGTTGTTAGTCCACTAACTTTAATGGAGAAAAATCCTGGAAGACTTTAATTAGACATCCATGTGAAGTTTGGAAGTGAGAGTAAGAGAGAGAGAGAGAGAGAGAGAGAGAGAGAGAGAGAGAGAGGGAGAGAGAGAATGAGTAAGTAAACAAGTTAGAGAGAGATGACAAGACAGATAATGGGTCTAAAAGCCAGATTCAGAGATACACCACTGTCTCTGGGGACTCTGTCTCCAAAGACCACCAAGCGCAGGCTGCCGAGGAACCTTCAATGCCCAGAAATCATTGTTTTTTCTGCCTTATTTGTGCCCAGAGTCTGGTGATGGGAGGGGTGAAGGTACCATGCATGACTAACCAAACCTTCACTCTTTACATAAATAAATCACATACTGAGACAGACAGATGATGAGACAGTACCCAGCCTTTTAAACACATTAACATAGAGAATCCATCCTACATGTCACGCTCCACACAGAAAACATGCATTGAACCTTCATTCTGGAGACAAATGCAATAAGTGCAGCTCATTATAACATAAGTTCAACCTTATGAGACATTGTTCACTGTAGAAAGTATCCACAAATCTAATCAGAATGTTAAAAGTGTAATACAATTTTTAAATCAGTCAAAAACACTTTATATCCAACTTAACCTTACTCTCAAAGGTGACCAAGCTATTTTCATGGCAACTAGCTGTGAAATTCCAGTGTCACTGAAGACATGGAGGCATTTTGTCTAACATTACAGTTTGACTCATGCTTCCTTTCGACGTAGTACAAAGAACATTTCATCATTCTGTAGTCCGACAAGCACACTTCACATGGTGAGTATTACACTGTACTAAAATAGACAGAAATATTAAACACATGACACTGCTTTATTCCATAAAACTCCTAAGTACAACAGTCTGGTCTTGAGCTCGAAGCTCACAGTCAGTGTTGAATGCACACTGTCCTCATATTGACAGCTACAGCTAAAAGCACTCTGTGCACTTTTATTTCTGCCTCAGAAAGCGTGTGCAAGCGGCTCCACTCTCCCTCTCGGCTCGCAGAAACATCAGTGGCCTCTCTCTTCAGAGTGATCCATACTGTCAGGTGACATCATATTCAATAAAAGCCCAAGGCACACAGAGACAGAGGGAGGCTGTGTTACAGTAATCCGTCTGGAGAGCACAGAGCTGGCAAAGGAAGACTTATCTAGGATCAGTGTAGTGGCTTTAGTCTGTAATGTCCACAGCCAAAGTTAGAAGAGATGAAGCAAATTTCAAGTTGACATTAGGTGTAGATCACTTGATACCTGGGCTGGAATACCTTAATGATTAACACACATTAATTACATGCTAATATGAAACTGAAGGAAATAATTGAGACAATTAGCAGTAGATTATCGTACAAGTATGCAAAAGTTTTTGTTATAATTCTAAGATTAGCGTTTTATCCATAACCATTTCCAATACCACTGAGAATCCCTACGCAACATTAAAGTTAAAATGTTTGGTAAGCATTAACTAAGAGTAAACAAGGCCAGCAGGTGCAGTAAAGTGTTAGGGTTAGTAGTATGGATGGACTATGCTCAAAATAACATTCATTGACTGACAGATCCACAGGAGTCAGTGTGTACCACACACTCTCTCGGTAACAAGCCCTGCACTATAATCTTCAGGTTCCTCTTGAACTCTTGGGGACCAGAACCAGCATCAGCACACAGGTCTTATGAGTTAGGATAACACACAAAGAAAATACCAGCTTTGGACATTAATGAAACAAACACCCTTTTCATTTAGTTTAGCATTAAAGGCAAATGTACATTCTGTACAGAAAAGACATGGTGGAAAGTGGATAACACTTCCTTTGATCTTGTAAACCTTGAACTGCAGCAAATGATACTGACTGAGAATTCCTAATCTGAACTGAATATGTTTTCATTTTTCTAAGAGTTATAACCTGGGAAAGTGCAAGTGTCAGAGTTGTAAAGTTGTACAATAAAGGTCCAACTTCTTTAATGGTGGGGTACTAGTATCTAAGTTTCATCTAACATACACTTTGGTACTGCATGTGGAAAATGAAAAAGTCATCAACCCTGACTAAGATTATGCACAGGTTTAATAGTAGTGGTTACTAATGTCATTGTACCCTTGAGCAAAGTACTGAATTTCTCAGGGCAAGTTTCTTCAGGGCAATTGTGTGCTCGCAAATGATCAACCTCAGTTACTATATGGAGTACCTCATAAAGAGGTATGTGCATGTTATATGTATATATTTACATGTACTTTTATATTTACTTAACTTATATGTAGTTAAGGGATTATTTTAAGTGGTTTAATACATAAGTTTTAGAAAAGTGAGTTTTGAGTTTTAATTCTATGATTATTTCTGAACTTCAAAGAATGACAGTACATCAAGGACTCACTCATCAAGAAAATACATGAGGAGGGTTACATCTGGGCTGTGCAGTTGGAGGCAATTTATCCTTGAATATGAGAAAATTAAATTTCAGTGAGGCAAAAAATAAATGCTAGAACTGTAGATTATATTAATCTTACAAACCACTTTTAATATAATGGTCCTTTTTTTCAACACTCAGCTAAAATTCCTTACGTCTGTCTTGCTGTTAGTTTGGCAGTAATTGTCCATCCTGTGCGATACCTGCTAAATTCTGAGGCAGCTGTCTTCTACAGAGCCATTCAAATTTACTCAAGTGTCTGTTTCACAGTGGCATATTGGATAAGGACCAGGTCTGGCTGTGCGTTTGTAACAGGCGCAGTGCTAACATGGTGGATTGAGGGCAGGGGAGGTTGACTAGTTGACAGGCAAAGCGAGTTTCTCTCTAATGAGAAAGGAACCTGCTGTAGAAGAGGACTCGCAACTCTACTCCATTAACTCCACAACCCAATTACACATTACGCTCTGATAGGTCAGTCCTTGACTGCTTCATTTACATAATAACTCAATGGAGGCTGAGAAATCAGCTACACAGCCCCCACTCCAAGGGAGAAAGCTGGTTAGTACTTACATGCCCCCACTCCAAGGGAGAAAGCTGGTTAGGACATATATGCTTTAACAGGGCTAATATTCTATTTCATGTAATTTTAATATGGCATGAGCAATGTCCTTGGGGTATATATAGGGTCACAGAATACTGTAAATTTGTTTTCAAGACCAATGATAAAATGATAGTTTGACATTCTAGGATATCTGGTTTCAGGGGACACATTATTTATTTATCTGGAAGAATTCATCCATGACCTCGGAACCCATGTGAATTCACATGTGAATGCAGCTGCTGGTGTAAATGTTCAGGACTGTGCATTGCTGGTGTAAATGTTCAGGACTGTGCATTGTTGGTGTAAATGTTCAGGACTGTGCATTGTTGGTATAAATGTTCAGGACTGTGCATTGCTGGTGTAAATGTTCAGGACTGTGCATTGCAGGTGTAAATGTTCAGGACTGTGCATTGCTGGTGTAAATGTTCAGGACTGTGCATTGCTCAGGAAAAGGACGTTTGATACAGATCCCTTCAAAGGTGTAACACCATATGTGTCATTTCAAACAGAACTGACCAAAATTCAAACCCTGAAAATACTTATGACTTTGTGGATTAAATAATGGCTGTATTTACACCGAGGCAAATCCTTTACTGACATCAAAGTGCAGAAGCCAAGAATAAGCAGAAGTTTGTATGACTTAGAAGGACCAAGACAGTACTAAGACAGGAGTGTGAATCCAATATGATCTGACTTTGATCTGAAGCTATGTGGTTATCCCATACCCTAAGAGGATTTCATAACTTACTGTTATTTGAAGTCATCAACAACTAACAAATGAACACATGCTGCCTTTGTGAAGGTAACATGTTTACTGCAGGAACATTAACAGTGGCATCATTTAAATAAACACATAAAACAAACACTGTGCTCCTAGCCATTAAACATTTCCTGTCTCAAAAGACATCCCTTCATTTGATTTGAACTACATTGAGAGACTGATCTTCAGAGATCCTCAGACTCACACAAAAAAGGTAAACAATTTGTGTTCTAATTTCCATAAAGTTTACAATTTTCTGCATGCTGTTTTGCTCACTACATCTGGTGTGGACAACCCAAAACAATAAATAAATCACCCTAACAGACTGTCGATCTGAGAGCCTACAGGCCCTGAGAAACACTTACCGCTATGACTTGAAAGATGACAGGGAGTAGACGACTCTCTCTGACAAGCCTGTACCAGCAGAGACATGTGTGCGCACACACACACACACACACACGCACACACACACACACACACACACACACACACACACACACACACATTAGTGTATAACACATATACCACATGGCACCAGGTCTATATTCCATCTTCATTACTGTGACAGTCATGTGTGCATTTGGTCTTTGGTACTGTATGAGTGCGTTGAGGTGTGAAAGCTCCAAGACACAAAGATCAGTCATCTGATAAAATAACCTTTGACTGATACACTGAGAAGCATGAAAATGAGAAGAATGTAAAAGAGGAAAGGTGACAGGGCAGTACAAAGAGCGGGCGAGAAAGTGAGAAGGAAGGAGAGCATTCTAAACGGGTTGGTACTGAGGAGAAATGCAGGTCTTTATTGAAAATGACTTGCCTCACTCTCTTATTGATTAAGCCCTTTGATTCACAACCAATTACTGAATGTATGCAAAGGTGCTCAAAGGAGAACATCACAATGCTGAGAGAAAATGAGGGCTAGATTGAATGAAATTAACTGACGGGTCACACTCAGAATATTAAACATGATGCTTTGCCTGCATTAAACAGTGATGCATTGCATGGTTGAAAAGAATTGGTCCGTGTGCCTCAGGACGTGTCCTCTGTGGGGGAGGGTGGCTAATGCCTCTGTGGGGGAGGGTGGCTAATGCCTCTGTGCAGCGGGTAAGTGGCAGCAGAGAAAAGTGTGTGTTGCTTACACCTGAGGTAAGACTGCCATGAAAGAATTTAGGAGCAAACTTCTTGCTAAGTTGCACAAAAGCTTGAGGTAAAGAGTGTTGTGTTGTCCTTTTATACTATCTGTGTGTTATCATTCAATCCTATATATGGGTTATTTTTTAATCCTGTGTGTGTTATCATTCAATCCTATATGTGGGTTATTTTTTAATCCTGTGTGTGTTATCATTCAATCCTATATGTGGGTTATTTTTTAATCCTGTGTGTGTTATC
>JAOXYF010000008.1:7288935-7300368 GCA_028565775.1 Sternarchorhynchus goeldii
ATATCTCATAACCACATATCTCATATCTCATAACCACATATCTCATAACCACATATCTCATAACCACATATCTCATATCTCATAACCACATATCTCAGTCTTTATGATTCTGTCGTATGGCCACAACTTACACCAAAAAATACAGCAAGTAATCCTGCATGATATGAACAATAATTACACTGCGATTATTTGGCTCCATACTTCAGCTATACTATGCCTTGCAATATTTTAAAGCACTTTGGTTAATGGGACATGATCAAACACTATTCTGAAATGATTTACATTTGTTGTGTAATGTGAATACCCTAATTTAACACAACACCTACCGAGCAATTATGTAGAATGCCTGAAATTGATTAGAATGGTCATTGCACATAAAGCATTTTATGTTTTGTTGGACGATTCCCTTACAAATAGCAAATGAGCCTTATATGCAAATGCCAATATTGCCATTACTATTAACAAACTATACATTGTGCTGTAACCGTAAGGAAATGTTAAAAATTTGAGATACAACTCAAGCTGATAAATGTGCTTGGAACAGTACATAAATAAAACACAAACAGAAAAAGTACAATTTGAGCACGAGCGTGTGAAAGTATAGATATCACAGTGTTCCACAGAGCACGAGCGTGTGAAAGTATAGATATCACAGTGCTCCACAAGTCTCCACAAAGACTAACCAAACTTCAATTACTCAGAAACATTTTTTACACAACACATACACAGAGGCATGTACACACACAGACACACACATCATGGAGAGTGCACAGTGTGTGTGAAGTCACATGCCTTGAGCATTACCTAATGTGAAGGATTTGCTGAGGTGTGAGCTTGCTGGAGCAGCTGCTACTCTATGGACCTCCAATGCAGCCTGAGAAGACACTGTCAGCTGTACCCTGAATCACACAACACACACACAAACACACAATATGTGAGAGTACACAGGGTCACTTTCACTATAGCTTTATCTATGTTCCATTTGAACTGCGGTTAAACAATATATCTTATGTTAATCAAGATTGCAATTTTGGTTTCCACAACACTGGTATTTTGCAATATGCAAATGAACTCTCCAACACATCATATTTCATGTTATATTCTGTCCAATTATCATTCTGTCCCCTCCTGGCCATCTTGACTTTACAGATGAGCATTTCCTGGGTGTTTTGATAAATCACACCATTCATACGGTTTACCAAGCATAAAGCATGATAAGGAATTCTGTTCAACATCATATATTTGTAATATATTGCAATTTGCAACAATATAACCACAATGTAGTATTTACCTCCATATTATAGGTCTCTAATGTGAACAGTGGATTCAAAATGAAGGTACAAATGTAAAGCAGGTCATTAACATTTTCATATGTACTATGTACTTTTTTTACTTTTTGAGAACATAAGGTCTGTGGTGTCTTCACATCCTAATGCCAAAAGCAGAAACAGTTAGTTTAAAAAGCACTCAGGCATTATCATAAGCCACCATGAAACAAGCCCTCCTCCTCCTTTAGCCTGCAAGGCTCCTCAGTGAGACACAACAGCCTTTGTTATGACCTACTCACAGCCACTGGTGCCAGTGCTGAAATAATCCGGACGCCAAAGCGCTACAATAGAGAGGAGGCAGTTTATTCCCTCTGCAGATCTGGGTTAAATGACTAGACTGTCTCAGTACCACCCCCCAGATATTCATTCATTCATTCATTCTTTCTTTCTTTCATTCATTCATTAAATATTTTATTCATTCAGTGAATGCATAAGAGTGCATAAGAATAAGCTTCAGCCAGAGTAGATTACATTACATTACAAAGCCTCACTTGAAGGCTGCATGCCTGTAAACATGTGAATAGACCCTAACCATATAGGTTACCATACCACACACCTGAGGTTCTGATAGTCTTCAGGGCTCTTTCTGCTGTTTTAACACCTGACTACTTAAGGTAATAACCACATTAAAGCAGAGGGGAACATGCACAGTTTACATAGTGGTGTTTTGCATAGAAGAGAAGAAAGCATGGAAAAATACTGGAATGACCAATCAACATTTTCCCAAATAAATACAAATAATGGAAAAAATACACACACACTGTGTGTATGAAGTCCAGCAAGGCCACTGAATCAGTGGCATTCATCTGGATGGCACATTAAGAAATCACAATCTGTTATTGGATAGAACTCATCCTATGGCTAGTGAGAGCTTTAATATGACTATCATACAGATGTTTTCCATGTTCTGGTATAATAGACCTAAACCTGCAGAAGAAAGTACCCAGTGATGCAGTCCATGCCACTGTTACAGTAAGTGAAAGTACCTGGGGCTATGAGAACTGTCTTCAGCATCACCCTGTAAAGGGGCTTCCGCTAAAAAGGCTCCTCTCCAAAAAGGGTGTAACAACAGCTGTGTCCAGCTTAACCTGCAAAAACACAACCCAAAACGACTAGTTAGTGTCCATCGCTAAAGCTTATGTTGAAAGAGGTGTTAACGCACAGTGCAAATAAAGCATTCTATTATATAATAATCATTTCAATTTGATGTAACAAGGTTGGGTTTTTTTGTTTGTTTGTCTTTTACTTGTCCTTATTTAGAGTGAGTCCAATAAAAAGGATTTCTCTTTTTTCCCCCAAAAACTCTCCTCTCTTATTATAAGCCTCTAAAACATAAGATGGGAAGTTAAGATCTTTGTGTAGTTGGGGAGCAAATTGTGTAAACACAAAAGCACAAATACAGCACTAGTATAAATGTGCTTAACATGAACACTGGTGACATGTGGTGTGGATACCTGTTTACAGGGTCTTAACATGAACACTGGTGAGGTGTGGATACCTGTTTACAGGGTCTTAACATGAACACTGGTGAGGTGTGGATACCTGTGTACAGGGTCTTAACATGAACACTGATGACATACGGTGTGGATACCTGTGTACAGGGTCTTAACATGAACACTGGTGAGGTGTGGTGAGGTGAGGTGAGGTGTGGTGTGGTGTGGTACCTGTTTACAGGGTGTGTGAGGTGAGGTGTGGTGTGGTACATGTTTACAGCGTGTGTGAGGTGTGGTGAGGTGTTGTGTGGTGAGGTGTGGTACATGTTTACAGGGTGTGTGAGGTGTGGTGATGTGAGGTACATGTTTACAGGGTGTGTGAGGTGAGGTGTGGTGTGGTACATGTTTACAGGGTGTGTGAGGTGTGGTGAGGTGTGGTACCTGTTTACAGGGTGTTTCTGTAGCAGACCCTGCAGCAGGTCCTGAAACTCTGGACTTGGCTGTGAGCAATTGTGACCTTTAAAAACAAATACATTACAGCTACATTTGAATCTAGAATGAGATCTAAAATGAGAATTAAACAGTTTGACAACAGCTGTTTGTAAACCTTTCTGCACCGGCAGTGGACAGTCTTCATGCAAAATCAGGTTTATCAGATCAGTAAAATTCTCAGAGAAGAATGGCGGTTTTCCTGCAAATAAGAAAGAAGAAATAAACTGAAGTAATTTACTTATAAACACTAATATTCTTCATTGGCTATTCTGCCAGTTAAACATCTGAATAATCATAATTTGAGAATGATTCAGAGGGAATACAGGAATACACCATTTATAGGAACAGTGCTGTAACTATAACTACAATATGGGCTGTAACTGCCACCATGAATCCTTAAATCTAATCTTTAAAATCTGCATCCTTACATCTAAATATATTCTTATTTACAGTCACAGTACTATGCACTGAGAGTGAGAGTACACTGACATTTTGATGAAGTAATTTAAATATAAAATATTCTTTCTTCAAATGAAATGGGTTGAAGAAAAATGTTCCAACCTGTGAACATCTCATAGAGGATGCAACCCAAAGCCCACAGATCACTGGAAATGCTGGTGGCCTGCCCTCTCAGCACCTCAGGAGCACAGTATAGTGTGGAGCCTGAAGACCACATCAAAACACCAAAACAGCATGAGGGTGACCTTCCTAGCTATACACCAATATGAATTTTCTTATAGACCCAAGACCATTTCAGACATACACTACTGTATTTTAACTTATATATTACATCCTAGCCAATAGCTTGTTTTCTTGTAAAAATTAATTAAAAACTCTTAGCAAAAAAGTAGAAATATGTAACCCAGACTTTTGTTTCTAGTTTCAGGTCATATATGAAGTTTTACATATAAAGGTAGTTTTACATTATATAATATTGACCAGGTGTGGTGTGTTAAATAATCACCTTGAGTTCGATTTCTAATATCTTTTCTAGATGCGGAACTCTCTCTGCTGTCTCCTTCTTCTGACATTACAAGAGCAAAAAACTCTTCCAGGTTCTCCCCTTGTGCTTTAGCAAGGCAAAAATTAGAGTACTTCAGAGTACCTGGACCATCTAATAAAACCTATAGGCAAACATACATGTTCAGTGTAGGTAAACTTGTAGATAAGAGGACTGTATGAACTCATTCTTAATACTATATTTGCAACAAAAAAGCCTATTATTAGAACACTTTTTCTGCTCATTACTATTACAATCTACCAGGTGTTACTGCTCAGTTACAAAGAAGAAAATATGCATTCTTTATAATTTTACATTTTACAACAGGTATCGTGTTAGGCTGTGTTGGGTACTTTAAGATTTACCTTAGAAGGGGTGAGATCAGAGAACACTATGCCAGAATCATGGATGTACTTAAGACCTCTAATTAAGTCCAAGGCAAATTTTTGCACAACATCATCAGATAAGCATTCATCTTGGGATATAACTGCCGCCAACGAACCTCCTATAAAAATATATTAAAACTATATTATAGTTATTCTTTACATCTTACACAAAAAACAGTTAAAAAAAAACGTCTGATTTTTGCATATGCAAGAAAGCATCGCTGTCAATTTTCTACAGTGTTTAATCAATCATTTAAAATAACTGAGCAATAAATCAAACACCTCTTTCTGAGAACTTACCTGTACACAGCTCAACCACCAGCCAGAGATGATTACTAGTCTCATACCACTCATAGAAAGAGACCACATTATCATGCTTAATGTCATGGACAAGTCGGACCTGTTAATGAGTGCCACTGTCAGACAGGTAGTGAAGTAAAAACAAGACAGCTCTGCAGTATATCAACATAATTACATGTAAATGGCAAAAACACAAGAAATGCAGAAAGCTTGGCCTGGTTTAAAATGTTTTTAATAAGAGTTCCTATCTTACTCACATGGTTTGTTAATTCTGGTCTCTTGAATTTCTCGCTACAAATAATTGCAACAAAATGTATACTCCCTTTCCTCCTGCCCTTGTAAACCACAGATTTGCTTCCTCTTCCAATTTCTTCATACAATATGAAGTTTTCCATCTGTAAGTTGTTCACTGCCAAGAAAAATGTTTTATTTTAATATTAAACGTAATGGTCCGAGCTGGACGTTAATAATATTATTAACAAGTTAATCTGGTTAGTTAATCTTGTTTATTTATTGTTGTTTATTTTTATGTTTAATGTGTTACCACTAAGATAACTTTAGACACATTAGACATATTCAATATAGCATATGACAATTCGTGTACATCATCTTATACAGGTAGATACACAAAAGAAAGCAAGTTAAGTATATAGTTAAGAGAAAACCTGCGGGTACTTACACTGTCAAGGTTTCTTATATCAGGTTAGCCAGCAAGCTAACATAACAGGTTAGCTACTTATTAGCAAGCTGCAAACTAAAACCGATGTGCCAAAACACAGACATGGAAAAGGAGAAAATAATTCACCAGTTTTTCTTTAAATGTGTTTTTTTGTTTTTGCAGAAAGATAACGCAATACTTTGCGTATCTAGCTAGCTAACTTGCTAGTTTACAGCCCCAGTTCCAAGTTAGTTCTTGATGAACCGCGCTAGTAACAACTGTCAAACGGAAGCAAAGTTGGAGCGGCTTATTTTCAATGCGGGGAGAACTAACATTATAGTAATTGTAGAGTATGTGAAAATATTCATCTTTAAGTGTTTTAATATTACTGTTATGTATATAATACATAGTTACATAAATATTTTTAAAACACAGATAGTGATTTGTGAATATTGCTTTGTTTCACCCCCCCACAACGTTTATGCACACCTACTATTCAGCCATTCTTCCGTTGCTAGGATACAGTGGAGCACGCGGTTAGAATTTGCGAAAGGCAGTGTTTCAACTAGGCCAAAACGTTAAAAATGTCAATAATAATGTAAAAATAATTTTTGCTATTTGGTTTTTTTCACAAGCACAACATGAATAACAGATTTAAACTATCCATTTTTAACAGCCCGTTCTTCTTTGTTTCCCAGGAATAGCTAGAGTCTGATGAGAATGTTCATCCCCTAGTCACACAAGAAACCATCCACTGACGTCCTCGTTTATTAGTCTACATTTTTAAAAATGTATGATATCAAAAAAGTTCAATTCCTTGAGAACTACTTCCTTTTGCTTCTTTGCATTTTCTTGGAATAAATTAAATAATGGATCAAAATGATATTAACCTGTATTTTAAAGATTTGCAAAATTTGATTGGATTTATAAATCTTGTATAAGATTTATGTGATCCATATTATGTAAAGCATAGTAAAAAAAATATGTCAAAACCAATCAAGTACATGTTAGATGCATATGTAAGATAAAGAGGGTATAAAGAAACTCTACCAATTAGCTAATATTTTATTAAACGTTTCATTATCTTTTTTTTATAGAGTTTGATTTATGACTTTAGATCCACATCCAAATGTTAGGCGCTCCTTCAGCACCCCCCAGCTGTGGCTGAGGATGGGCGAGTGACGTCACATCAAGAGAAAGCTGTTGGATCCTGGGTGAGAGCGTAGGTTGAAGGGTTATGGCGAGGTGTGCGGTTTAATTAAGATACCGGCTTTTGAGAAGGGTAGATATAGTTTCAGGCATTGCCGTTTTCTTCCTACCGCTCTTTTAGTGAAAAAGTAACTTCCTATGGGTTTTTTTTTTTTGACAAGACAGGTAGGGTGAATAAATACGGATGTTCACTGAGAACTCACCAGCAACGTTACTTTTCATGCCTCGCTTTTTGGATCTTTTGGTTTGTTTCCTGAATCTGTGAAGTCTTGAAATTCAGGTCTAGATATTCCAGTGTCAGTAGCATTATTTGTGTGAAAGTTCATTGGAAAGTGACCTACATTATTGTCAGTATTAGTTAACGGTACACTCGTTACGCGAGGCAGCCAGTATTGTGGATTTGTGTTGAATAAAGGGATCCAAAGGCTGCATCAGGGCGAGTTTGGATACTGCCTGCAAGAACCAGATATCATCAGACTTTTACAAATATTTGCGTCCCTTGGTAAGTTGTTCCACTCTTTTGGCAGTACATTGGTGTTGCAATTTAGTGTACCGTTTCTTCATAGTGCATTCGCTTTCACGATCTGTATATCTGTGCGTCTAGTTTTGCCTAAATTATCTGACATTTCGACTCGTGGTTCACTGAGTCCACCGTCAGTCAGCAACTTTTAATAAACTCTTTCAAAATCCCAAACAGGTTAGTGGGATCTGATTACACTCAATCTCCTTTTGTCTTTAAATTGTTTCGTGGTAGCACGACATTAGAGGGGTTTTTTTCTGTTAGAATCACGCGGAAACTATGACATTGTTTATGTCATGTTTGGAGGTTGATCGTTTCCATTTCTCATTTCGCTCTAAACTGTTTTTACTGCTGAGCAGTAAAACTCCGTTCAGCCACTAAATAACAGTTAGGACTGGGATAGTTTTATGGATGAAAACTAAATCTTATGGAGTAATGTAACAGTTTTAAGGTAACTTCCCTATAGCCAGGTCAGATCATCTTAAACTGAGCCTTAAACTTTTGTCAAGATATGCATATCATGTGCCCTTCTGTCTAACCTTGGTAAGAGAAAAACTGTGCACGCCTTGTGTACTGTGTACTACACCAGTTTATGTATTTTTACTGCTATATTTTTACAGTACATTGCAGTTTATGTTTATATATATAATTGAAAATTGAGGTCCTTCTCCAGCTGTCTTGTGTTTGCAGCTTATATTATTCCATTTTGAATAGTTATTTTTATTATTGGTAGCATTCTCAGGTATTCATGGAAACTGAATGTATTTTCTTGATAAATGAGGGTTGGATAAAGTTTATTTTTTAATTAAGTAACGATGGTCACAGTTGTTTCAGATTTCTGTTCTTCAGTTACTTGGTCAGTCTAAATTTAAATGTATCTGTAAGTACAAGATTTATACGTCCCACAGAAAAAAAGCAAGCCAAGAGCTCTTCAGGAGTTTTTGTTTTGTGTGCATGGTGTTTGTTTCTGCTGAGATGTATGTCATAGCTTATTCTAGGACGGCTGTGAGACCGTATCACATTTATGCCTCTCTGAGCCACAACCCCCCCCACACCCTCACCCCCACTACATCCCCATCTCTGTCCCTGTCCCCATGTCCTCGTCAAGCCAGGCCTCACTATATATCAGTCTCCATAATTAGGTGCATTTATATTTCTATTGTGAATGCATGTACTCAGGCCATTAATATTACCCCTAATGTACATGTTATTGATTGATTTGGCTTTTGTGGCATTGCATGTGTACAGATGAGATGCATCCTCTTTTTTCAATTGCTTTAACTCACTCTCTATATTCAGGCTCCATTAAAGAATGCATCTAGAGATGAAACATCATGTGTTATGCAGCAGTGTGTAGTGCTTTGTTTATCCACTAGTTGGCTGTTTGGTTTTATCCATTTTGCTGGCCAGCATATCCTGGTTTAAATGCATTATTGGTAATCCCACCTGCTCAGTGTTTTCCACTCATGGCATTATGCTACAGTTTCTTTGCTGTGTGGATGTGTATTCAGCTGTTTTTACTTATTTCACATTTGCGGCCAATTTTTTTCTTTTACACAAATATCCTTTACAGGCAGAAGGGCACAAGCCAGGACACACCCAACTGATATTATGGAAAAATAAACCTTAATTCTCTTTTTTGTGTGACATGTCATTTCATTCTCCCAGGTCAAGCATTGCCTTTGTTCTAATTGCCCTTGTTCTGCCCTTTTCCCCATGGGACTTGGGGGAGACCTGAGGTAATCTGTTGTGGTCGTAGTGGGTCTTTTTGTCCACAGAGAAGCCAGCTGCTCTCTGCTATTCATCCTGTGGTGAGTGTATGGGTAAGAAGCAGAATATTGGCCTTTTGCTCTGTATAGTTTGTCTTGTCCTTCTGCTCTAGTTCTATAACATTGCTTTGATTATTTGGTGTTGACAGTGCTCATTATGACTGGTTAACCATGTAACATACTCTATGAAAGAAATGTAGAATCTCTAGCCCACCCTGGTAAAACCCAGCTCACTATGCTGAAGACCACGCTATTAATAGTGCTTATTTCCTGTTCCTCTTTCTTCACTGTGTATATGAGCTGTTTTGTAAGAAATGCATTGTGTGCTTACAAGCACGTTGGACAACTGAAGCCTTGATGAACCGGTGTTGGAGTTGGAGTTCTGAAGCTGGTGATGGTGACTAATACATTAGATAGTGTGGCTAGTTTGAGCAACATTCAGAAGTTAAATACTAATAGTCTATCACATACTCTGATCATTTTATGAACTTTAATATTCTAGGTTGAAAAGCCTAACCCTGTTGAAATATACACAATCATAAATCCACATTATTTAAGATTACAGTTGTCCAGCATTTTAGTGTTGTACATCATTATCGAATGTGTTGCAATCATCAGAGGAGTTGACTGTTTTGCAGTTTGATATACTCATAGGCAAACATTGAAAAACATGTAATATGCTTCACGTTAAATTGTGCATCACACACTTCAGCATGTCGGTGCACTGTTCTGTTACCCTGTTGAGGTCTTGTATGGTATCCTAGCAACAATGATTCACAAGATGTTTGCTTTTCTAGTTATACACATTACTTTTCCAGTGTGTTCTTATTCCAAATATATATGTTTGTGATGGGAGTTAATCCTTTGTGGGACTGGTATTGATTGAGTGAGGCTGACGCTCCTAGTTCTACGCTTGATTGGCTAGCCTTTGTATCTGCTCTCCCTCAGTCACCCAGTGTAGTTGGAGACTTTCTAAAATGGCCTGGGAAGCTCCACACAGGCAGTGCAGAAATGCCACAGAACAAACACTGGCTGAGACACTAGCAGCAGTGTTTTCTGTATCACGCCCACTCCCCCCTGTGCTCTTGCCTAAATGCTACACGTGAGAACATAAGCATGTTCTGCTCCCCGCTCCCTCACTGACGCCGTGTCCGTGTGGACAGCCGCCTGCAGGGCTGTAGGCTTGTAGGCCCCGTTAAAGGCAGAGTCCGTGAAGGGCGCCTCTGCACTGGGGCACATGCCCTGCAAGACGACGCGAGACAACAACAGGGGCCTGTGTGCGCGGGTAAGGAGTGCAGACGGACGGGTTGCATATGCACTGGGGTTCATCGGGACTTTTAACTTAGTCCCACTGGTGCAGCAGAAAGCAGAGCTGGAGAAGCTGCATATGTGTGTTTGTCCATGAATAGTTAATGACACATGACTGTAGGGTATTGAGTTATCAGTCGAGTGAAACTCTCAAGTCGTGCTCTCAGTTCACATCTCATGCTTGTAGCGCTGTGCTTAGAAGCTTCACGTTTACCAGGAACCGAACTTTAAGAGGTTAATGACTGTACTTTTGTCAAGGTCGTACACAAATGTGTGATATACTAAAAAGGCCATTATAAATGTATGTAATTTGCATTCTAATTGAAAAATCCTAATCTGAATTAAGATAACTGGATGTCTTTATGCTCTTTTGTGGATTTTTTGTAAATCATGTGACTTTTGGGAAAGTTTTCCAAAACTGGAGTCCAAGCAGATTTGATCAGCAGCCAAATGCAAAGTCCACAATCAGCTCTGATAAGGCCAGTGCTTAAGTGTTACCCCTCTTTATTAGTACAGCAGCTGGTAAAGTTTCACAGCTGAAATGGGGAGATCCGTTCTGGTTAAGCAGTATGAGGTGGCTATAGCGGATGCTCTGTTTAGACTGTGGGCTTTCGTTGTAATCACACCAGGCATGAAACGGAGAGTGTGCTAGTATTGATCCTCTGGTTTGCCCTGTGGAACTGTGGCCTTTTACCTGGGCTGTTCGGTGTCTCGTGATTACTAATGGGCTGAGGTGTTTTTGATGTTCTGGACTAGTGTAATGTAACAACAGCTGATGGTGTTTCTAACAGCAAGTATTGGATGTACACTGCAGGATTTCTGTGGTTAATTCAGAGTTTAAATTAATACACGTAAACCCATTCAAATGATACCTTTATAAAGCTCTAAAGGAGACGTTTTATTAATAGTCTAGACACGACTACGGTAAGAGAGAAGCAAAGTAGTAACAGTTATTGTTGTAGGAATAGTTGAACTTCAGTGTAAGTGCACACACTAATCCACACACTAATCCACACACTAATCCACACAC
>JAOXYF010000008.1:7300468-7322553 GCA_028565775.1 Sternarchorhynchus goeldii
TTGTTGTAGGAATAGTTGAACTTCAGTGTAAGTGCACACACTAATCCACACACTAATCCACACACTAATCCACACACTAATCCACACACTAATCCACACACGGTCTCCTTTATGAGAATTTGAACTGTCCTCTCATTTTTTAACCCTATTCTGCAGAGTGGAGGAAGTGTGCTTTGGTTTTCATTATCCACTAAAGGTAAAAGTCTAATAAGCTGTGATTCTCATGTTAGAGATTGTGAGCTTCCTTTAGTCTCTTTGTTCTTTTTGGCAGTTTTGTTTGCACTGTGCATTTTCATTCGAAGCCTGTACTGTCTCAGGTTGTGTTTGAAAGCCAGTCTCTAGTAAGTGTGGTGTGTGTGTGTGTGTGTGTGGTGGGCACATGTGAATTGGCACAGGAAGCCTCTGGCCTGGCAAGCCAATGGTGTCATGTGAATTTGATTTGCACATACTCCAGGCATTCAGTGTGCAAAGTGGGCTGGGGGATGGGCATGCAACAGATGTGGTCTGTCAGGCAGAAGGGATTATGCTGAACTTTGCTGTTTTTCAGTTAACGACAGAGAAGCATTATTGAACCTAAACATTATTGATTAGACTCACCAAGGTAAATTGGTGTGCACAAGCCGTCCAGATGTAGGACAGATAGGGACGGATAGAAGAAGAGGTAAGAGAGAAGAAGGACAGTGTCACAGGCTTGATGAAGCATTCAAATGTTTCTGTTGGAATATGGCACATTTGACCTTTAATGATTCAAATCATGTTCAGGCCTTTAATAGTTTAAACTACAACTCAGAAAATTAAAGGATTATACAGAGTTTATAACATCTTATCAAAAACTGCAGGGCGAGTTCTTCCTGACCTGCGTGTACCACAGCTAGCAGTATCTGTGTTTCTTTAACACTGCCAAGAGGATCAGTTACATCAAGCCTGCTGTGCTGCAGTCAGCATGAAATGATCTTGGCTCAGCTTGTGAATCTCATTGGTGGTTGAATATCACATGGCAGTGGACTTCAGTCATGGGAAACATTAGAACAAAGAGACACTGGCAGTATTAGAGACCCTTACACCTCTGATGTCTCACATAGTTTCGGTCTGGGACAGAGACGTAGATATGACACATGCTGATGACAAGAACAGTGATGAACTACAAGATAAACATGATTAAACATGATTAAACATGATTAAACATGATTAAACATGATTACAATCCCTTCTGCCCTTTGGCCCTTTGGGTGCTGTGTGAGTCCATGTATGTGATACATAAGACAGTCTGATTAAAGAGTCAAAGAAGAGGAGTGATGCTGTATAGAGCCTAATCTTTGAGCTATACCTGCACTCACATGCGTGACTGTGGGTTTGAGCTATACCTTTTATTGTGAAAATCACGTGACTCTGGGTTTCACAATAAAAGGCTTTCCATGACTCTTCCATGACTCTTCCATGACTCTTCTTTAAACTCTAGCACAGTCAGAATTGGGTAACAGCATCAGGCAGACATGTTTACCTCACTGGGAGAGGCCACATGAGGCTCAGGATTGAGAAAAACCCAAACGCCCATGCAGATTCAGGTTACACATTTAACTACCATTGACAGGAAAGAACAGGAGCATGAATGCTCCTCTCTCCTCCCTCCAGGCCAGCATGAGGAGAAAAGCCTACTAGGAAAGGAGGGCCTGGAAGGATCTGTGTGTTGTGAGTCATGTGAAAGGTCTGTCCATGTCTGTGAAACTGTTCCAAAAAGCAGATTGGGACAGAATACACTGAACTACACTGCACCTGCGTACACTGGAAAGAGACGTTTTCTAGTTCTCAACAAATCATAAACCCTCCCTTCATTGTCGATTGTTTTCACTATTAAAGAGCTGTAATTCATTTTCTTTACATTTTTGTCATTAAATCACTCACATTCCCAAATGTAGACCATCGCTGATCCATGTATATCAGCTACTTTGTTCATAGTGCTTATTTCTGTTTCTGGTTTGGGCTTAAAGGGAAATGCTTGTATTAGTAATAAACTACAGACTGAATTTAGTGCTATTGAAAGAGTGCAGATAGGAATATGCCTCACTTGTTGGTGGGTGAGTTGATGCTGAAAACTGTCAAGTTGGCCCTCAGTTTCATATGCGCTTCAGCCACTTTGTTCTTTGTAATAGAAAATGTGTGTGTTTGCCTGAATATAAACCATAGACCTCCACCCTCCTAGCTAACTGTTTCACGCCAACTCTTTCATGTGTATGCCCACCTTTACAGACAGGCCCAGCATTGACTGAATGACTGGCTGACTGGGTGGCGTGGGTCGACTCAGGAGTCCTGCTGCCTGCCTGCTTTGGTCAGCTGTGTTTGGACGCTGTCCTATGGCTCGTGCAGCTGCCGTGTAAAACAGCCAAGCTGGACCCTGCAGCTTTGCCCCCCACCACTGCCTCTGCCTCAGCCCTGCCCCGTTCAGGCAGCCCCACCAGCCTACCGCCTCAGAGACAGCACCCTCAGCCCCCGGAAACCGTCACCCCCGGTGACCACGAGGAACAGTATGTAAGCGAAGAAGTACCCGACCAGGTCAACGCATCCTACAAAGATGCAGGAACCCTCACAGGTAAGGGTCATGGATCAATGGCATCTTCCGCATAATCGGTCCACAGAGTTAACATGCTGAACTAAAATGAGGACTGGCTTGGTGATGGTGATGTTATTGTGATTCAGAGAGGTTTCCGTTCCTGCTGTTAGTGGAACCACCTCTCATGTATGTCCTAGTGTGACAGGAGTTTTTTGTTTTGATTTTCTTGCATATATCTGGAATTATGTTTGTATGGGACTAGCCTTCTGTTACCTGTAACCTAACACTAAAGCAGAGGTTTGTTACAGCCTCTCACTGTAGCAACTCATGATTTAGTCTCAAAACAACCAATCGCAAACCTTCTTTACCTTGACATATAAAAGGCAATCTTGAAATCTTGTAGTCACAACAAAAACAGACCCTTGGCAAACACAGACTGTCGGTCCATAAGCTGCGTACTGTTAATATAGTCTTTAAATGTCTTTAGCACTTCTGTCCTTATTAGTACCCACAAGCAGTTCAGTAGTTCCAGATGTGCTGATAATGTCAACTTCAGTTTCTTCATTTTCCTCTGTGTCAGGTAGCAGTATGTCTGTGATTTTTTTTTTTTTTTGATGCGATTTGACATAAAAATTGATTATTGATAATTGGCACAAATTCCAAAATCTGATCACTCAGAAGCTCTGGTACGTTCACAGAGATTTGGTCATGCTTGAAATCTAAGGCTTTTGGCAAAACCCACTGGCAAACAAACAACGATGCCTCTCTTACTTATTACTAAGTGATTTAAGCAAAAGTCTTGAATGATGTGAAAGGCTAAACATAACTTCACTATGTGCAACTGTTCTCTGAGCCCGAACTTGACTGCAACAACTTTGATTCAGGTTGGTCAAGTACAAAACAATGCATGGAAGTGCATTGAAGTAGCAGATGGTCAGTCTAGAATGTCAACGGCACTAAAGATATCAGGTTGTCTCTCTACGTGTGGGCGGAGCTTCTACGGCTGAGACTCACTTCCTTAACATTGGGAATGCTGGGAGATCTGCACTAATGTATGCACACAGGGAAGAGTGGGCTCCTCTTGCACTCACACAAGGTCAACAAAGACCTTTGACTTCCTACACTGTGCCAGCCATGAACTGAATGTGAGCCCAGGCTCTTGCAGGCTGTTGTCTTTTGCTGGCACTGTTCAGAATGGCTGTGTTCATAATCTTGATCATCACTTACTTTATTAATAATTTATTAGGTTTTGTGGGTAATATCCTGTCCATGTAAGCATGGTGGACAACATGAATGACAAACAGATTATGGAAAAAGCAGCTCCAATTTGAATCTAAATGCTAAATATCAGACAAGGCTACAATGATGTCCTGAGATACCTTCTACAGTGAGGTCTTCAAATGGCATCTACAGTGATGTCTTGAAATGCCTTTTACAGTTATGTCTTGCAGTATTAGGCTATTAGTTTAGCATTTATCTGAGCTGAGTAGTTGTACACCTGATTCTTAATGGACTAAACAATGCTAATCTTACTGTTATAACCAGTGGTGGTGATATTCACTTTTAGAGAGCATTTAGTTTCTCAGCATTTAGTGAGATGATTTGAACAAATAAGATAAAAGTCTCTAATGCGATACCTCACAGGTTTCTTGGCAGGACTATGTACCCAACTGTATTTATTACTTTCTCTCACAAATGCATATACTGTAATTCTGAAGCATCAAATAGATTTGTGCTTTTATTTGAGCAAACAGAACCTTTAGTGCTTCTTATAAACATTCTCGTGATGACACAAGCTTTTAGGGTAATGGCTTCACATCTGATTAAAGTAATAGTGATTGTTTGGCAACAACTGCTGCAAGTTTCGGGCATTATAGTAGAGATTTCTCTTGTTGCTGAAGAAAGTGCTGATCAGGGTGGATTCTCTCCGCTGGCCTCCTGGAGTGCTTAGGCCTGGACCGGAATGCCGGTGTATTAAGGCCTGAACCATCGCAGGCTCAATCCTTTTTGTGTGTCCTGTAGAAACTGCCATTCTCGCCACCCATCCACCTTGTAGCATTGCTGTTCACCTAGCAGACCCAGGGAGGAGCAGCTCTGGAGCAGCTGACGTGGAGGACCAGGCCTGGCACATCCTTTGCGTTCCTTCTTTGTTGAAGTCTGTGGTTTAAAAGTGAACTTGGGGTTGGTTGGTCTGGGATGCCGGATGTGACCGTTGAGCCTTTCCGGAGGTGTTGTGGGCTTAATTAAAATTAATTGAATGAAACCCCAACAAAGAGAGTCGTCTGCCTGATGATCCATGTGAAGAGCTTGTGAGGTTCTTTATGAGTGAAGTTAGAGGGCGGCCCCTGTTTGAAATCCTACTGGTTCAGCGGGGGATGTTTGACTTCTTGTGCTGTGAATAATTACATTGGTGGGTCTTTAGTCTTGACAGGACCCATCTGTCACGAGGTCAGCAGTGACGTCTAGAATCGGTAACTGTTTTACTGCCATGTGCCATGTGGTGATTCAATGTGTGGCACCTATTGTGAAGGATGGAGGCAGTAGATGCCATCCAGTTGTGTTCCTGTAGGTTGATTCATTGCAAAGTGGTTCACACACTGGAGTTTGACTGAATCTCTGTGACTTTCTGTTACTCTCTTGGCAGACACCAAACAAAACACCAGGTTTAGTTTAATATAAATCTAGCTTATGTGAATCTTACATTAATATTACTGTTAATTGCTACTGAAATGCATTTTAATACACTGAAATTAGACAGCATAGATCAGACTCCTTCATGGGTTACTTGTGAATTCTGCCATCTTGTGGATATTTAGGGAAATGTGTGATGCTTCAGAAAGGCATTAATGTAATATTCAGAAATGACAATGTTGTGATATGTAATGGATCATAGCTGTTACATAACTTCAGTAATGTAACAGTAGTTACATACATTACGTTGTGTCTAACTAGATTATAAAAATAGGGTTTCAGTATAAGGTGTTATTTAAAGGAGTTAATACACAGTGATGCTGTTAGAAAATGTCTTGTGATGGTAGTACTGTGGTTAATATTCTGTACTGATACTGATACCTGTGGAGGTCTGTTAATGCCCGACTTCCACAAGACTGTCACTACATTCTCTGAAAGTCTTCACTTGTTCACTGCTTGCCCACGGTGCCCAACTTTGCATGAGAACAACTCATTGTTACTTAGACGTTTTTGCAGTGGGTGTCTGTGTGTGTCTGTGTGTGTCTGTGTGTGTCTGTGTGTGTGTGTGTGGGTGCATTACAGCTGAATTAGTGCCTCAGCACTGCTCTTGAAGAATCTGAAGAAGTCGAGAGCCGCAGTGCTTTGTTTCCACATTTGGCTTGTTCTGACTCGCTCAGAGGAAACGGCCTGTGCTGGGTTTCCAGCGCAAAGCCCCTGTTTAGCCATCATCACCATGGTGACGGAAAACTGCTGTTTGGCCTGGCAGGGCGGTCTGATGGACGCTGGCCAAATCTCACTTCATTTAGGGCTAACAATGAGGGAAAACCACAGTTCTAACATTTCGCCTGAGGCGAACAGGATCACCAGAGCCCTGTTCATTTTATACTGACCACCACTGATGATTCTACACAAGACTTTTCAGCTCTTTGTTCTTATAATTATTATACCCTGGATCCAGTGCCATTTTTAGTGAGCAGCTGAATGAAATAAATCTGAATAGTGCAGTTCTTTGTGCTTATTAAACAAGTTGGTAGAGAATCTTGTATTTGAAAAATGCACTCCTCAAAATGGACCTTTAACCCTAATACTAACAGTAATACTGCTGCTTTAATACTGCTCACAATACTGCTGCTTTAATACTGCTCACAATATTGTCTATTTATCATCTGTCTATAGAAGGCAATTGGACACATGACCTCACATGACCTCACATGTCCTCCCAGTGGCCATCTTGTATGTTCTCCACACGATCAGCTCAACACCTCGTGCATCTGCTTCTGTTCTCTATTCTCTACATGTTGCTTTGTGATGATGGTTGTAAAAAGTGCTATATAAATACATTTGGACTGGACATGTTATGTATATATACATGTTGTATACATGTTATGTGAACCATAGATATATCCGTTACTCCTTTTCAACGTTTCATCTGTTGAGATTTGATGAGAAAACATCCAGTGTGATTTGGTGGGTTATGTTGGGGTGGGTATTTGTGTGGAAAGGGTTATACATATAACGTGTAATTGGGATTATTCCTTGGAGTTTCCATCAGGTGTTCACACAAAGTGAGGCTTAATCCCTTCGGTCTAACTCGGGTCAGATTACAGTAGCAAATGTTTCGCTGTTTTCTAGTCCTGATCTAAATGAGCTGTGTGAACAGAATGGGGTGAAGGTCTGTTTACTTATATCTGGTGTTTGCTCACCAGGGTATGGAGCTAATTCCCAGTTATATGTCAGGATATTAGGTTTAAACCTAAACGTCTGTATTACAACTGGGATGTTTTCATGCTTTTGTTCAACTACTTTTTCTGTTTTGTTTTGGGTTTTTTTTACTCTCTTTCTCACAGCAGCTACAGTCCAAGTCTGCTTAACTGATCCCCAAGGCTTTGGCAACTTCCTGTCTTAACATATTTGGACACTTGTCTCTATGGCCGTCCCTCCCAGGCCGTCTGTCACCAGGGACATGATAGGGACAATGACTGCAGCAGGACGCTGCTCATGGACTAATCTAGTCTATGTTTAGTGAAGTGCATGTGACCGGTGTCATCGGCATGCCAGACAGGGCTCGGTGCTCCCTCCCTCTCTCCCTCCCTCCTTCCCTCCCTCCCACACTCCCTCTCCCTCCTTCCCTGATCTCACCCATTCCCTCTCTTCCTCCCGGATTTGTTCTCTCGATGTCCTGCTCTAAAGGACTGGAAAATGTAAGTTGGGCGAGAGGAGGCTGAGCCTGGGTCTGCAGAACCATGAGTAAGTATTGAGAGCACTCGCTTAAGGCCACATAGTTCAACTGTGAGGTTTAACACCGCTCCCTTTGGCTGTGAGCCTGAGGGAGAGGACCCCCGTGACGTGGCCCAGGGCTACGTGGGACCACAGGCTAAGCTTCTGCCCGCTGACCTATGGCCATGTGACTCTTGAGGTTGAGGTCGAACTGTAGGGGCATGTGACCCTCTTCAATCCCTGACGAGCAGTGAAACTTCGAACTGTGGGGCAGTTTTTAACTTTAGTTTTAAAGATTATGCCACATTTTCTTTGTTGATCAGCTAATCTTGAAGCAAGATTTCTGCAACTTTCTGTAAAAATCGTACTTGTTTGAAAATGTCTTGTGAAAATGACTGATGGCTAGATAGAGAAATATTACATATTTGTTCTATGTTCTATACCATGGAGTGTCGGCAAAATGCATGAAAATACAAATAAACACAGATAGACTGGTTTGTACAGTAAATTGTTGTAATCCGTTTACTCATTTAAATGCTGAGTAGATTTTCCAGGACTGTTTCAAATATAAACGGCAGAATCCTAGACAGGCTTTGTTTTAAAACCAAGTGTGTCCATGCGGCACGATGGCGAGCAGCTGTTTCTTATCAGAGCTCCTACCCCACTGCTGTTGAGCAACACAGATACGTGTGTGACGGCAGAGGAACCACATAGTACATGTCGAGAGGACAGGAAACAGAGGAACCACATAGTACAGGTCGAGAGGACTCGGACAGGAAACTGGCAGTGGAGCAGTTTTACTTCCACATGAAGTACAAGCTTAAAATAATCCCAGGGCAGACAGTACAAATGCGCTTGCTAACTCTCGCTCTCTAAGTCTCTTGGTAACCTTTAGTCAACATGGACCGGTCAGCTGATAAAAGGACACACTAATTTTGGAAATGATCATCAGCACTGTAGTTATAGACTGTGTTGTTGAAGATCACAATGTCTGGGTTAAGAACCTGTACAACATTGCTTCATTGTCTTTTATGACATGTTTTAGTTTTGTTGTTGGAGTAAACCTGGCCCTTGGGAATGAAATGACTATTTGTGTAGCTGCTAACAAACATTACCTGATTATTTTCTGTAGGTTGAGTCCCAACAAATCAAATATCCTTTCTGTGTTTCCTTGTTGTGTAACTCCTGCCCTGCTAAGCTTCCATTCGTTTGTGCGTGATCGAAGCATGTTTCAGTCTGTCTGTGCACGGCTGGGTTTCTCTCGCAAACATTTGTGTCTTTGCAGCTTTTTTTGTTTTGACTGATCTGCTTTGCAACTCTGTTGATTAAAACTGTTCCTGTTAGATTAGTGGAATTAGGGGCTCTATGAGACATCCAGTTGTCTTCACACAGTGTGATTCTTGATAGTTTTTGGTGGTACTGTTGATGACTTGATGGTAGTGTTTTTTTCCCTAAAGTAGTGTGTGTATAACATATTAATTTTAAAACATTCACTGGGTGCTTACATATATCTTCACATACAAAACATTACTACATTACAGGCTTGACAATAAATGTGAATGTTGAATAATGTTTCTGTACATTGACTTTCCTGAAGTAAGAAGTAGGCTGGAACCTGGGAACTTAGTGTACTGTCCTGCAGCAATCTACAATCAATACCACACTTTGCACACTATTATTTTCTATCTTTTCACGAACACATCAGACCACAAGGCCACAGTACAGTAGTGTTCTGTCTATAGCGCAACACTGGCACATTTCTGCCCAAAGATCATGTGATGTGTTATGGATTAACCTTTGTGTTGAATCGGAGGTCCTGTAAGAGAGATACAGGGACATGTCTTAAGGTTTTAGCCACCTATGATTCATTTAAACTAATTTATCTTGTCAATATATGTGATTATTGTACAAAATTGTGTGTGTGTGTGTGTGTGTGTGTGTGTGTGTGTGTGTATGTATATGTATGTATATAGGAAATGGGGTGTGACATTTCTATGACCTCTGTTGACTTGTTGAATTTTCTGAAAATTCTAGTGTCAAAAGAATTTGCACAACAGTAGACAGGCCACAAGAACTGGGCATTTATTTAACACTCCCGTCATTTTTTTTATTACCTCTTGCTAAATCTGAACGTTAAAATGTGCAGTGTAAACGATAAGAACTTGAGAAACCCTTGCCCTTTCGTTTTTTGAGGAAAGAGACAACATACTTTTCCAACAGACCACTAGAGGTCACTAGACTCATATCTGTGTCAGTTCAGGCGTTTCATTGCACCACAGTATACTGTTTTTCGACAGTTTCATACACTTTAAATATGTCACAATATTTGTTTAATTTTTTCCACAGTAGTGAATTATTTTTTAGTTTGTTTATTGATTGATTATTTATTGAACATTTGATTTACTCTTTTTTTTTTTTTTTTTTAATTAAAAATCATTTGTTGATATGGTATTATATTCTGAATACCAAATTCTGATACATTCTCTTATACATGCTGATACCCATCTGTCCAGATTCATTTTTCTTCATGTGACATGAACATATTGTCATAGCCTTTTGCAGTTTAAACCCGTACCCTCCCAGTTTAAACCTGTACCCTCCCAGCCTATATTATCCAGTGGGTATTGAACATTTTCATTCATCTCCTGATTTGACCATCTCTAACCCCTCTTTTGTGTCTTTGTCCTCTCTTGTTCCAGATGTGTGTAACAGCACTGATCTTCCAGAGGTGGAAATCTTCAGTCTGCTGGAGGAGCAGCTGCCACACTATCAGCTGAGAGCCGACAGCATCTACGGCTATGATCACGATGACTGGCTCCACACGCCCCTCATCTCCCCGGACGCCACCCTTCATCTGACCACCGAGCAGATCGAGGAAACCCTCAAGTACTTCCGTAAGTCTTTCACTCATGCCCCCCCCCCCCAAAGTATGTTTTCTTGAGGCTGTTTGTTTGAGTGTTGCAGAAGCCATAAAATCTGTGTGCTGGTTTTCAGAATGGCTCCAAATGACATCCTTAACATCCTGGAGTCCTTAGAATCCTTCAAATCAGCTGCTTGATTAAATTCTCTCTGATCCTGAATAATCGGGGTTACATAAAACTCTTTGCATGTTTAGAAAAATTGCTTAGTAGCACTGGGACATGTAGAACAAGACAAGGGGAGTTAATGGAGTTAACAGTAGGTTATTTATCACAGAAAATGTAATGTAATGGAATATTACTTTTCAGCTTCTGTGGAATGAGAGCAGAGCCTGTGGTTGTTGGTTCAGATGGCTCAGCATGTTTGGAACCAGTGACGACTTCAGTTGCTACAGCAAACAGTCCCCCTTAGACTGGGTGCCAAGCACCAACCCCGCTGATCTTATTGGATAGCATTTCTGTATGTCACAGATGCAGTGGTAGATGATTGGTCTGTGTTGGCATCTCGTTTCCTAGGCCTGTCCGTGGGTTTGGGATGTGACCATGGGGTTTACTTCACCGCTCATGTGATGTAGCTCTCATTTTAAAGAATAGTTACGGAATGACTCGATGGCTTTTTGTACAATTTTCCATTTCTGTCAGAATAACCAGAACAATCTTTTCAAACCTGAGAGAAATGAGACCTTCTGCTTACGTTCAAATAATTTTAAACAAAGTAAATAGATTTTATAAAATGTTACTCTCTCCCTCTCTCTCTGGACAGGACTGATTCATTTTTATCTTATCTTAAAATAGCCCAACCTTTTTACAGCCTCCTGTAAGAGGAGGGAAGAGTAAACAATGTATTTATTTTTGTTCTGTAATGCTGAGTCAAATCTCTTTTTCTAACTGCACCACATCATTTGTGTACTAATCAAAGATCTAACCGTTTTTTTTAAATATTTCTGTATTTATATATATTTTTGTGAGAAGACAGTGTGTTTACAGTTGTGATGATTCATTTATGTCTATAAATAAGGTAGTCCGTACCATCCAGTACTACAGTAGGATCTATGGCAACAATACTGTGGGCCTGGTCTCATCCACCGTGTCCAACAGGCTTCACCCAGCCCCCAGCGCCTCGCCTGGTGGGGTGGCAGAAGGCGAGGCATCTCGTCAGCCACTTTGGGCTCCAGAAAACTGCATGACATCCACGCGGTAGAGGGGCAGCAGCCTGGTGAATAGGTTTATTTCCCACTGGGATTTTAGAACAGCCCTGTGGCAGAACAGAATTTATTAGATTTCTGGATGCAGTGGTTTGAACGTGGCAATGATGAACGGCAGAAATTGCTTCATATTTTAAAATGGGAGGTTCCACAGGACTTTCTTTGGGGGAGCTGAATGGACTCGTTGCTCTCTGGCCTCTGCAACTCTAACAGGGTCCCTGTCTTTCTGCTCTCTTTCTGTCCTGCATCCCCACCGCTCTGTACAATGATGACTAGAAATTGTCAGCTGCCTCTTTGGCAAGAAGCCAGCAGAAGGTGTCGTTCTTTTCTTGACGAGCCCTATAGATCCCAATCGAGCAGCATTGTTCAGAATCACACAGAAACTCACTGACCTGCAGTGGAATGGGTCACTGAACACAGGAGAGAGAGAGAGAGAGAGGGAGAGGGAGAGGGAGAGGGAGAGAGAGGAGCAAATCGATCAAAAATAAATAAATAAATAGCCAAAGGATACGCATGCAGACACTACCTCCGGCTGGAGACAGAGCCAGTTGCTATAGCAACCACTTTAGAGGGACGAGCCGTGGAAATGGGGAGAGCTGTGTGGGGGAGGGAGGCGCTGTAGTGACGGCCGTCGAAAGGAGGAACTCGCCCCTGATGCAGCGCCGTCTGATTGGACGGCCATCTAGGAAGTCGCCTCCCCCCTGTCGTTCGTGCTACAACCTTGACTAGGCAGTGCTGTGTGAGGAGCCTTCCTGTGCACTGCCTGCCGTTCTCACGCCGCCCCCTACCACGTCCTCCCCGGATCTCGCCGTTTCCTCTCGCCGCCCCTCTGTGGACGGACGCGCCGAGTAGCTGCTCCTGCGAGCTGAGCCTCTGCACGGGGAGAATGATCCTCTGGGAGGGTGTGTGGGAGCGTGTGTGTGCGTGTGTTACCTCGGGCACCGGACAGCAGAGGCTGCAGCACACTGCTCAAGGAGACTGAGCATGCAGAGGTTTGTGGAGGCTGACTACTACGAGCTGGACTGGTATTACGAAGAATGCGCTGATGGTAAGACTGAAGGTGCTGTGTGTGCTTGCTGTAGCTATAGACCAAGCATGAATGGGGAATGTAAGAGAAAGAAAGATGATAATAATAATAGCACAGAGATTTGTGGGACAGACTGTAATTAAAAGCTGTGTGTGAGTGAGTGTGTGTGTGTGTGTGTGTGTGTGAGTGTGTGTGAGTGTGTGTGTGTGAGTGAGTGTGAGTGAGTGTGAGTGAGTGTGAGTGAGTGTGAGTGAGTGTGAGTGAGTGTGAGTGAGTGTGAGTGAGTGTGTGTGTGTTGGAGGAGATTGGAGGATGGGTGATTCCGAATGATGGTGTCAAAGAAAAGACTGAGATTGTCAAGCAAAAGGTCGGTATTATGTGGAATCTCCAGCAGGTTTACAGCATGAGTTGAGTTTTTCAGAGAGCGTGAGGGAGCAAGGCCAGGTGCAGGTGGCTCTGCAGCACGAAGAAACTTTCTTCTCTCATGGCCTTGTGTTGCATCAGACGCTGAAGCGTGTGTGTGCTTTGTTTATAGCAGTTGCTAGCACACAGCAATTCTTTGCAAGTCTGTGAGGACATTCTGACTAAATAAAGCCTCTTTGTGCAGGCGCTGATCTGGTAACCAAAAGTGAAATCTGGGCAACAGTGAGTTCAAATGATGCTTTAGCAAAAGAGCACCCTGCTAATTAGCTTCCTATGGCAGGAGTAACAGTAGAATCAGATAAGATCAGCATTATATAGAAACACTTGTGTTAATGTTAACATTTGTGGTCATGAGTGGTGATGATCTTGTTATTCATTCACCCATGGTTATTCCTTTTGGGCTTGATAGCAGGTGATGGGCATCGTTTCATATCCCACACAGTGTTACAGTGAGCACGGCACTGTTCAGGTGAGCCGGTCGCCATGACACCCATGTGTGTGTGTTTGGGATGCTATTGTTGGAGCACTTTCACCAGGAGCAGGTTTCAGGTCACGTATTTTACAGTATGATTCATGGTTGGTGGTTGATATATGAGACACTGATGGCTCAACATGACAACATGGCACCTTGAAATAGATTATTGCTCTTTAATTGGAGTCTTATGTAACCCTCTACGTCAGGCCTTGTGTAATGAGTTCATACTCAGGAGGATTATGCAATTTCACTGGTATGTATTGTATTACTGAATTGGACTTTTGTTCAGAGCTTGTGAATAGATATTGCGCGCAGTTATGTAGTGTGAACCTTAATTTAAGAATTCCATTTAATCAGTAATCCCCTGCTATCTATGGTTTACCTCTGAGTAAATTAGCCTTCTTCCTCTCAGCTGGGTCTTTTGCGTGTTTTATATTGGTATTTTAATCCAGTTTTTGTGTTGCTCAAGTTCGCCTTTCCAAGTACCGTAAACGACTTGTCGAGTGTCACTCTGGAAAGAACTCTGCAGTGGTCTAGAAAGGACTCAAGATCTAAAGATCTTAGTTCAGACTAAAGATCTAAAGTGTGCTGTAGTCCATGTTTTTGACAGTGTATGTGGCAGTATGATGAACTGAAAAGAAATAACAGTAATTAAAAGAGACAACTTGTAAAACCACTTCTCATCTAAGAGCAAGGGCTGATGTGGAGTTTTTTGTGTTTGTGGTTTGTTCCCCACTGTAGTGGGGAACAGCACCTACAGCCATGGATCTGTAGTGCATCTGGGGCTCTCGCCTGCCCTGCTACAAACTGCTGCTTCACATTCACCAGCCTCCACACACACTCCCTCACTCACACCACACACTCTTTCACACATACCCACTCTCTCTCATACACACTCCCACACTCTCTCACATGCACACCCTCCTGTTTACACCCTCCCTCTCTCACTTTCATTCTGTCACACATACTATTACGCACACCCCAACACGCATTCTCACACACACACACACACACACCCTTATATACCCTCCCTCTCTCACACACACACACCCTCCCACAGTTTCACTTTGTTCTCTTGTGTGGTTTTGGAGAGCGGGTGAAGAGGAGTAAAATAGCTCACACAAGAGAGTCGGTCGACTTCCGGCTTTTGTGAGTGGCTGCTGGGAGTTGTTATTGTGTTTCCATAGGAATGTGAGGCCCGCAGCAAGTGAATGCTGACTAACAGGGCAAGTGAATGCTGCTAACAGTGCTAACACTGCTAACAGTGCTAACATTGCTAACAGTGGCACAATCACAAGACCAATGCAGTGCACTTTAGTGATCATAAATAGTTTGGATGTTTAGAGGGTGATGCATCATTGCCACATCACAGTACAGGGAAGAAATACAAGACGTTACAGAGTTATCAGCATTCGTGTTTTACATTAACTTTTAGTAAGACACAGTAACTATTTTTGTTGACACCTAAATGTATACCATGTGACCCTCATGCTATTTTGCTTGTTTAGTTGTCTGCTTGAAACTCAAGGACAGGCTGTAAAACACAAACCCTGTGAGGATTTAGGACTAAACCTGATAACTAATACCAATGAGTGATACATAAAGTTAGTGAGGTGAGTTGGATTTGTACAGGTAGGGAATATTTCCATTTGTGTTTTTTTTTTTTTTTTCTTTATTTCTTTAGTGGTATATTATTTAGTAGGTCATTTTAATTAACATTAATTTTATAAATAACTTTATCTGCTTTTCAGTTTATCAAAGGCTGTTATCAGCAGTAGCTATACTTTATCTGTTTGTCATTATGGTAGGTCCTGCAGGTTGTGCCAGAGCTCCAGTGGTGATTACGTTTTGCATGACTATAGGAAAACAGGCTCACCTGGAGATATTTTGTAGCCACACCTACTCCACAGGTGTAGCATGACAGAACACTGCTACGCCTTGACCTGTTGCTATGGTGTGTGAAAGGAAGAAACCATTCCAGTTTCTGAAGAGAGGGGTGCTGAGTTTCCTATTTTGGCTAAGAAATGCTATCCTGTTGCTAAAAGAACAATACAATCCTAGTGTCTAATGCAAAATTACTCATTTACATCAACCAGTGCTACCCAATCATCATTAACCATTGATTTTATCAAAATGAATTAATTTGTTTGTGGTATTCCCCTTTCATTTGAATTTAAGAAGGTGGTAGTGGCAGGGCTCACAGTCACTGGTGGTGAGTGTGCTCACTAGAGTGTTGCTCAGAGAGCCTTGGTTTGTTCATCTGAGAAGCTCTTCTTAACGACTATGATAGTTTTGGACATGGTGCAGGACTGGAGGTACACCTGCCTGCCTTGGCATCGCTAACCCAGAGAAGACATGGAGTCATGGTGTTCTGCTCCTAAGGAACACTTTGACTGCGATTCTTCCTCAGAACTTCTCGATTACGCTGCTCTGTCTAGCTTCACCAGTTCTAATGATGCTGACGATGAACAGGAAGATGAGGAGTCTTGCATGCTGGCTGAAGGTATCTTCTTAACCTCTCAGGATGGCGAACATGTCCTGGTGGACTCTTTAAATGAACTCCATGTCACAGCACCCCATCTGAACTTTGCTGTTTACATTTCTGATAACACTTTCCCTGGAACAGGTTTGGCCTTCTGTGATGATGGTATGATTATTTGACAGAAGAATTTACATTTGTCAGCTTTGTGTCACTGGTGTTGCATTACGAAGTTGCTTTACTTTTGTAACCACATAATTGACTTTGTTTGATGTGACTCCACATAAATCACACTGCTGTTTGTGATGCAGGATAGGTTGTGGTCTGTGGAGTTACATCATGATTGTGCAACTCAAAAATGCTCATTTAGGATCCCAGTCCAGGTTGAGGACTGTTCCCAGTGTGTAGTTTATTTTGAAATGCTTTTGATGGAGTGTTCACACTGTATGCAGGCTGCATGAAGGATAAACATGGTGCAGGTAGAACATGAACTTGCTCCCGTCATCCACACTTGGGGAACTTGCCTTCATTTTGCTACAACCCCCCCCCCCCCTTCCTTCCCAAATCATGTTTACATTGTTGACCATAGCAAGCCCAAGTCTGCTCCAGGTCACATGCCTGTGGCTGTCTGCTTTTGTTAAAGTGACAAAAGGTGGTTCATCTCGAGTGTCCCTAGCCTTTGCAGTGCTTTGCTGGTATACTCTTCTCCTCCTGTTATCAATTGATGAGTCTGATCTCAGTTTCACTAGGCCACTGATCTAGGCACATCCTCCATGCTTGGAGATTAGAAGAGCCAGTCAGTAGGCAGAGACATTCCTGTCTGACCAGGTAAAAGTCTGAGTCTCGTTTAGCTGCAGTCCCATTGTGCTGCTGTATCTCATCACTTGAAGCTGTACATTGTGTACATGTGGCTCATAATGACTCACTGATTTGGCTTTAGAATTTTAGTTTAGGGTTAGTGATTTACGTTCACTCTTACTTGCTTGATATTGGCGTGTATTTCCTGGGAATGTTTTCAAGAAGCTCTTGGTGCCCTTCAATCTCTTATCACAGTTTCTTTCTTTGTTTAAAGAAACACTTCTGAGGCTGTTGGTAGTTAACAGTGGTTGTGTTCTGGGAGTTTTCTTTTGTTCACCGTGTTTTAGTTCATAAGATGAAGAGTGCAGGTGTGCGTGTGTTTGCACACGTGTGTGCACACGCCTGTACGTGTATCTGTGTTATGGCAGCAACCGAACATTAGTCAGATATCTGACAGGGTGTCTGTTGACCCTTTGCTGTGTGACGTAAATGACTGCCTGCTTTGCATTTCCAGCCTGCTTTGGTCCACTGGCAGAAAGCAGGGTGCTCACCAACATGGCTTAAAGTACCAGCTGTCATCATCATCAGTAGTTCAGTGTTTACTGCTGATAAATGCCTCATTGACTTGGTTGATGCCTTTACGGTGTAATGACTTGTTGCTGGTTGAATAGAGAAATACTTTGACCACAAAAATGCTGTGTCTCTTCCTGACGGTGCTGCATTTGGAAATTGCCTGGCTATCAAGGGCCCTGTTTCGTGTCCTGTATCGTGTTCTTAAGGGTTGTACGAGTTGTCTCGCATTGTTAGTTGATGTATATGAGAGACTTATTCACACATAATACAATAGAAAGTATTTAGTTTCTGTGCGTGAGACACTCTGTATCCAGGCATGTAATACATGTTGCTAGAGTAGTTATGTAATACCAGGTCAGCCCTGCTTTTATGTCTTGACCGTTACCAAGACTTAAAGAGGTCCGTATGTAGAGCACTCTAAACAAAACCATATCCCAGCAGGACAGAAGACAAGCTTGGTCTGTAACACCACACATTTAAGATGGTAGGACTGGTGAGGTTTCTGCAGGTCAGTTTGTGTTCTACAGCTTTAGACCTGCAAGACTGTTTGTGAATTCGGTTATTGCAAATAAATGTCATGAATTGCAGCGGTACTGGGTGGAATCTCTTCCGGGTTTTACATCCCAGGGCAGTACGTTCTGCAGGGGATGTATGCAGCACATGTCCACTGTTGGCTGCATAAATGTTAACTGTGGCCACGGTCTTGAGAATTGTTTACACCACAGGGACTTTAGTGTGTGGGTGGTGCTTTGATGGCACTCTGCTCCTGTGTGCTTGTGTTTATGTACATTGACTAGTGTTGCTCTGTTTGATGCCTGGTTCTCCTGTCCTTTCACTCTTTCTCCTCACCTTCTTAAATCATTACTACTGTTTATTTAAATCACTGGTCCACTTTTCATATTAAGGACTAAGAATACACTTTAAAGAGCTTTCCTCTGTGTTTTAGTATTGACACGAGCCATTGACACAAGTTTGTTTCCATGCAGTCCTGTGTGCTGACAGAGTGGGCCAGATGACGAAGACGTACAATGACATTGATGCTGTTACACGTTTGCTTGAAGAGGTAAGACGGTCACCTGTGTATGGAGGAGGGTGGATTTCAGGGGTTTAGAGGGTGAACATGGAGGAGCGGGGTGATTGTGGTTCGGAGCCACCACACACGGTGTGCACCAGCTACACTACACGGGACTTATTTACATATGAGCCCTCATTTTGACTAATATATCCATGTCATGCATGATTTAACCATGTATTTTCTAAACAGCAACCATTTTGCTGGGTTGTAGTTGCAACTCTAAGCCTGGTGCTAACAAGAGTTTTCCATAATGCCTTCTTGGGTTTGCAGTATTCATGTACACACATGTATACCTGTGGCAGACGTGGTCAGCCAGTATGATGATGCAGATGGGAGTTGAACGCACAACCTTCTGACTGTTAGCACATTGCGTTACCTGCTCTACCAGCCCAGGCAAATGCTACTCCAGAATAAAGCACTGTTATTTGAGGGTTTTTAACTTGCTCAAACCATCAATGTTTGTTCTCTTTATCCTTGGACTTTTTCCTCCTCCCTTTTATTAACTGACGTGAACTTTTGAATGACCTGCATGATCTAAGAGCTGACGCCTCACACCGCTTCTCGTTGTATATTACAATGTCAGTACACTTTAATCTAGTAGTACACCTCTCTCTGCCTGTCTCTCTGCTTCTGCCTACAGAAAGAGCGGGACTTGGAGTTGGCAGCCCGTATTGGTCAGTCCCTACTGAAGAAGAACAAAACTCTGAGTGAGAGAAATGAGCTTTTGGAGGAGCAGCTGGAACACATGCGGGAGGAGGTGAGAGACTTGGAACACTGTGGAAGTGGCACAGGATATACAGTGAAAGTCTCAGCGACTGAGATGCACCATTTGCTTTTACTTAATTAATGAGACTGTTTCTACCATCTCTGTACTAACAAAACGGGTACTCCCTCACTTACAATGATTTGTCTCTTACTGAAAAACAGTTTAAGGGAACGCATCCCAAAAATATTTAATACCCCCTCCTGAATTGTCCAGAATAGAGCTATGTCCAGGCAATGACGAGCAACGAGTTTAGAACGGAATGCATTTTAAACGTCCATATTTTGCACACTTAATAAATTATGTCCAGGAGTTTCATTTGTTGCAGGAACACCAACTGACCTGCCAGTGATTATGTTCCACTGTTGTATAGCTCCTGAGTACCCTGCTGTTCCACTGAGCTGTATGTCCTGAGTACCCTGCTGTTCCACTGAGCTGTATGTCCTGAGTACCCTGCTGTTCCGCTGTGCTGTATGTCCTGAGTGTTCTGCTGTTGCGTGTTGTGCAGGTTGCTCAGCTGCGTCATGACCTGTCTATGAAGGATGACCTGCTCCAGTTCTACACCAGTGCTGCTGAGGAGAGTGAGGGAGAGTCTGTAACCTCTACCCCGTGAGTCCTCCATTCCTCACACATTAAGGACAGTCTTGGACTTCTGTCTGACAATTTGCTGAGTGCCTGTGAATTATATGTGACTTTGTCTCCGTCAAACATTCCTGCTGCCTATGGTGGCACCTCCCCTGCTCTCAGTAACCATTTCTCATCATGGGTTTGTTCAGTGCTTGGACTCTATCTGATATTGACCTTTCCATGTAGCCTGGAGTTGCATTACACTGAAAGAATCTGGTTATTGGCTAATGCTGCTAATTATAGCTGGAAGCCTGTAACTAGTCTTCCAGTGCTAGTAAAACATTGATTAATGGAATAAGATCAAGCTGATCTCACTACATTAATAATAGAGCTCTACCTGGAGCTCCAGCTAGAGGCTTTGGTTTGAGTCCCTCACTGACCATCGTCTTGTCTGTCAGGGTCCAGCGGAATGACTCCTCTGTGTCACTGCCAAACTACTTCCCTCTGGACTCACTGCAGAAGAAACTCAAAGACTTGGAGGAGGAGAACGTCGTGCTGCGCTCCAAGGTGAAACTCCCGTTCTCTTTGTGTCTTCCTCAGGCTTTTCAAGAAGGAACTGGCAGCTCATTTTACAAGGAGATTAAATGGTAGAAAATGGACCCAGGCCTGATCCTTTCTTCTGGCCATGTTTATCTATGGAAGTAATGTGGTAAAAATACTCCCTTTGCCTTATGCAAATGAACTGAAATTAAGCAGCTAAGGGTATTTGCATAGTTCAGACACACCATTCGTATTTTAATATTTGGTTGATATGGAGTTAGTCTGTTTTCTCTCGGTATGGAGTGTTTCTATTGTAACTCTACTCCAGAAGTGATGTTCCACCATCTGATCTCCTCAAAGGAATGGAATATAATATAAAATATAGTGGTAGAATTATTTGCTAGGGCCTTCAGCAGTTCAGCTGTTGGGGAAATTCCTTGGTATTTAAAGTCTTGTGAGATTGTTCCTTCCTAATAATGTCAGAAGAAACTAGTTAAGTTCACGAGTCATTCAAACTCGTAAGGCATCAACATTAGTAGGATAACCAAGTACAGACCGCCCACCCCCTACTATACTATAACTGCAACATCACAGTAATGGAAGTTAGTAGCATACTGTTTATACAGTCTCAAAGCCTGCTCTGTCTTATTTATGTATTTAATGCATGTGTGTGTAGGCATGCCACTTGGAGACAGAGACCATCTCCTATGAGGAGAAGGAGCAGCAGCTGGTTAATGACTGTGTGAAAGAACTCAGTGAGTATATCCTGTCCTGAAAGACTGCTATGGTTGATACAGAATATGCATTTATAGACTATAAAAGCTATAAGATCAAAGTGCAGTCAAAGCAGAACCGTCAATGTCGGGTCTGTTCATATTCTCAACAAGGTCCTCCAGGCACCCTTGATCAGCTCAAAGCCTGGATGTACATCCACATGTGTAGTTCTGTTCTTCTATCATCTTGTGTTTGCACATAATCTGAGTTCAATCTTTTTACTTCACCTATTTTATGATGTAAAGAAACTGAAGTGTTAAATATTTGTCTTTGAATTAGTGGAGAATACATTTGCCATTTTCTTCATTCCTTCCTCACAGGAGATGCAAACCTGCAGATCTCATCAATCGCTGAGGAACTGGCGAGAAAAACGGACGATGCCTCCAGGCAGCAAGAGGAGATCACACACCTGCTTTCGCAGATTGTGGACCTGCAGAAAAAAGTCAAATTTGTGAGTGCTCGTCTTTTGTAGAGCGTTCGCAGCCCGATGTTGTGCTCTGAATGGGCTCAGGCTGGGAGCTGATGCCACTGCTGTGTGCCTGTGTGTTGTGCAGTATGCAGTAGAGAACGAGGAGCTCACCCAGCATCTGGGAGCTGCTAAAGATGCCCAGAGACAGCTCACTGCTGAGGTACTCTCATTATGCACAACACTTGTAGCCACATAGCAGTACAGTATAATACAATATATAATGTATTTGTATTACACTATATTATCTAATGTAATGGAATGCAAGATGATTGGTCGGTGCCTCTTGCTTGCGTTGTCTGTTTTATGCAAAATGTTTCAACATTTACATTTTTTTTTTTTTAAAAACTGCTGACATTTTCCCGAAATTCCAAATAAAAATTTCTCATTTATTAGCAGAAAATGAGAACTGGTCAAAATAAAACGTGTAGCGTTTTTAGAGAAACCAGTGGTGTGGTTGTGTTTTGGTTTGGTTTTTTTTTATATATATATATATATATATATATATATATAAACTCATTGGGGGGGGGGGTTTAAAAAGAACAA
>JAOXYF010000008.1:7323726-7334246 GCA_028565775.1 Sternarchorhynchus goeldii
AAACTACAAAAACAGTAGCGTCAAAATTGTTTTCAAACGTAGCAGAAATTCATAAGCAATGTTCCATAGATGAGCCTATTGTTTTAAGTTAAGGAGTAGTTCAGAAATCCATATTTGATTTCTTGGCTCAATCCTCACTTGCTTTTCACATTGGGTAACACTCCCAGAGCAAACATTCCAGCAGGTCGACTTTGTTTGATGGACTGCGATCGTCCTTCCTCTTGATCACATTTCAGAGGTTTTTAAAGGCCTTCGGACTGGGCTTGGGTACATCTGTGAAAATACATGAATAATGAATCATGTGTATTCAACGTTCAGCATCACCCAGATGCCACTGTGTCATTAGTTTTCACTTAAGCTTTTAATGTTTAAATATAGAACAGTGTTACTACATAAATATGCCAGAATGCATGTTCACTGTGTTTAGCTTTTTCTTCGTACATCTACTACATTATAAGCTGTACCTCGGGGGGGTTAGGGGTAAGGTTATATAACACTGAGGTGGAACACACTGAACCTTGGATTATTCTCTAAAAACCAAATGAAAAGGCTTCTAGCTTTGACCCCCTGCCCCCCCTGCACCCGTAATAAATAAATAAAGACACCCCCCTCTCTCTCTTACCCCCTCCCACCTGCCCTCTTTCTTTCGGGTGTAGCTGCGTGAGTTGGAGGATAAGTATGCAGAGTGCATGGAGATGCTGCACGAGGCTCAGGAGGAGCTGAAGAACTTCAGGAACAAGACGATGCCACTGAGCACTCCGCGTCGTTTCCACTCCCTCGGCCTCTTCCCCATGGTGAGGCCGGCAAACTCGGCAGAGAAACCGTTCTGACTGTCCTGCACTAGACTGGGCGTATCCCTGCCCTGGACTAGGCACTCCTGGCCTCCAGGGTTACAGATTGTGTTTGAGTGCACATAAATGGTGCCGAGTCTGTTTACACAAGACTAGTTTGAGTGGTATTGATGAAATGCCTTGTTTACTGAAAGCTGGCTAGGATCTGATCTTCTCTGTGGGTTGTGTTTAATCAGCCTAGCAATGTAATTGACCATAACAATAACCCAGAATCAGCCATATCCGTTACTGGTGTATATCCTTGTATATGTGGTTGTAACAGGATTCCTTAGCTGCTGAAATTGAAGGGACAATGCGGAAAGAGATTCAGATGGCTGATCCAGAAGTAGAAGAACAGAGGTAGGCTTTACTTGTTTGAACGTTGCACATACTTCTGCATGAGTTTGCATTAAAGTTAAAACATTTAATGTGATTTAACACATCTGAAATGTTTAGATGCACAAAAAAGTTCTCTTGCTCTTCATTTTACATCAGATATTTTCATTTGAGATGTGTGTGCATGTTTTTAGGTTACACCCAAAGCGTGTCTTCCAGACGGTGCACAACATCAACAAATCGGTTCGCCAGCGTTCCCTGGGCCCCTCCCCCTTGAACATCCCAGGGTCCAATCAGACATCGTGTAGGAATTCAAGGCAGTCCAGCTGCGTGAGCACACCCAGGTCCAGTGTGTATGGGGGAGAGGGGAGTGTCATGGATAACCGCAGCAACAGCTTGTATCTGGAGGTTCAGTCTCCACCAGATGGGTGAGAATCAGAGCATTTCAGTTTGTGATGCATATTCCATTTTATTTATTGTATTATCAGCGCAGTTATATTCAATATGACAGATGTACAAGCTGGTTTAGTTAACAGTAGTAAGTGACGACACATTATGATTTTGTTTTTAAATAAATAATTTGTTTGGCTTTGCCAGCACACAGTTCCACAACTGGTCTGAGACCTGTACTGTTGCCAAGACATCCACACATTTTCCCCACACACTTTGCTTGCTACTGTGAGCAGGTCTTCACTGCAGACCTGCTACTGTTTTGTGTATTTATCTTTGTGCCACCAGTCTGTTGAGTTGCTTTCATGGCACGTGTGATGCTGAAGAGTTAACAGCAGAGTCTGTTACAGTCTGAGACGTATAACGATGGTTATAATTATGGATTAATCGACCGATCGTTTAAAGCGCTGATGCATGGATACACGCTGCTGATGGTGAAGCACCTTCTCCCGTCTGTTCCTGCAGCTCCGATGACACGAACAAGCAGGCGTGCTCTCCTGGCACTCCGGGCACGCCGGGCTCCCGTGACCTGGAGGGGGCGCTGCGGCGCCTCTCACTCCGCCGCGACAACTACCTGAGCGAGCGGCGCTTCTTCGAGGAGGAGCGAGAACGCAAGCTGAATGCTCTGGCCGAGGAGAACGGCAAGGAGGCGTTCCGGAGCGGTGGGGTGCTCACCCCCGCCGACAGCATCATGTCCCTGGGGACGCTGCACTCGGTCTGCTCCATCTACAGCCGCTCCTACCTGCCAGAGAAGCTGCAGATCGTCAAGCCCCTGGAAGGTGACCGGCCCGACGGCAGGCCTCTGCTCCTGATGCTCTTAGACTCGCTGTGGGTGCTCGTGCACCAGCACGGTGACGACCTGTCCATACACCACTCCTTCTATTTCAGACACGCACAGCCACGCTGCTGGTTCCAGATTTAACCCCCCCCCGCACACACACACACACACACACACACACACACACACACACACATTTCTACTGAAAGTCCAGAGGAAATGCCACTTACTAAATTCTGCTCTTTGCTGCCACCTGCTGGTACTTTATCCTGTCAGTGTTTTCTAGAAATAATAGAAATAATGTTATTAATCAAAAGCATATTTATTATTATTATTATTATTATTGTTAAATTAAGTTATTAATCAAAAGCATATACAGTACAATTGGTTTGGGTGTCTTTTTGCTTTGGTTGAGATTAGTATGTTGTCATGTAGCTACAGTAGACCTGGCTCTGTGGTTGTTCTGGTTAGGTTTGCTCTGGTCGGTTGAGCTCTGGTTGGGTTTGTTCTGGTCGGTGTAACTCTGGTTAGTTTTTCTCTGGTTGGTAAGGCCCCCAGGCCATTTTCTTTGTTTATTTTCTTTAGCACTTTTGCAGTTATTCATCCTCTTTTTCCCCCTGACACTTTTCAGTTCGTTTTGAGTTTTGTCTTTCAGTCTGTTTTTAATTTCCAATAAATGTAATTTTCTCACCTCGTCCTTCTTTCTCTCTTTCTTTCTACATTTGTCTTGTTCTAACCCTTAGAGCAACACACATGTACAAGCAAAACAGAATCAGCTGGATGACGAGATCTTCTTGTCCTGTTTGTAGAAGGCTCTCCACAGATCTAATGGCAGAGGTCACCTTCGTTCTTTCCTGGCCCTCTTCAGATAGGGCCCCTGTGTTGGATGTGATTGACAGTAGCTACCTTAACTACTACTACACCTTCTTGGTCATCACACTGATATTTAGTTGTTTTATTGCAGTTTTTTTAGTTTTTTTTATTTTTAAGTCTTTAGCTCTGACATGCTCTTTCTGCTAACAAGGCTGACCTCCCTGCACCTCATTGGTTTGCTATTTCAGCCCTGCAGCCTGAGCTGAAGAACAGCCTGTGATCTGCAGCCATTCGTGTAGTGCGGAGTGGTTGCACATCCACACTAAGGCCTGCAGGGGCAGCACAGAGAACTGTGAGACTGCAGGCATTAATATCCCGACCTGGCCTAGTTTTAAATCCAGTGTTTTAACTCTGACAGGAGTTGATTACCTCTGCCAGTCACTTGCTTATAAACATTAATCTTCATCAAATATTTGAATTTCTCTTATCTGTTGCAAGAGCTCCTTGCATGAAAGCTATATCAGCAATTATGGTATATTGAGTTTCTTTGAAGGAAATTCTAGCAAACGGAATACTTTCGTGTAACACGTTTACATCATACAGTCGTGAGGGTACAGTGCTACAGTTTGAAAGGGCCTTTTCTTGTTGCATCATTTATCTCCAATCTCTGTCTGCTTCCTGTCAGGCTCTGCCACTCTGCACGCATGGCAGCAACTCGCCCAACCTAACCTGGGTGGTATCCTGGATGCCCGGCCAGGTGTGGTGACCAAGGGCTATCGCCCGCTGCAGTTGGATGTGGAGGAGATGTACCAGTTCACGGACTTGGAGGAGGATGAGCCAGGAGAGCACCAGCGCCTTCACTCCACTCGCTCTGCCCCAGGCCTGGACTCGCTCCCCAGTTCACCAACCCCCTGCCGCCAACGTACCGCCACCCTCCACGGCCTGGGGGAGCACAACAGCGAGGACACGGGGGAAGCGGGGATCACCAAACACCCAGAGCCGCCCGAATCCGTGGAGGATGAGGAGGTGGCATCTGGTGAGGGAGCGTCTTGATGCTGGCCCATGGGAGGGCATCCACAAACCCCTCCCCATTCCACACAGTCAAGCTCCAGTGGAACTCGGCATGCTGGGAAAAACTCATGTTTATCATATTTGCCTATTATACCTCACTACACAACCCCGTGTCGCATACAGCAGCGCCTGGTGGCCTGGGATAGGCTGACACTCACCCAGGACACGCCCACCACTACCTCATCCCTACCTGACGTGTGCTGCCATGATTGTTTTGAGTATAGTGACTTTTTTTAAAAAATTTTGTATATGTTCTTTCTCCTACCTGTTTTACCTGTGGGGTTGGTATGGCAGGCAGAGATATGAAAATACAGTCTGTGAAAATTGACAGCCCTTTGTCATCTGTTTATAAATACGACCATTCTATAATTCTTATACCCGTTCAGGTTTGGACGCCTTATTGAGCGAGTTGTGGTGTTGTAATTTTGCACTGATGATGTGCAATGAAGAGTGATGCAGGCAAAGCAATCAGCTCCTGTGAAACATTTCACATTGAGTTATTGTGGATATGAGAGTTAGGGTTTATTAGAAAGTTAATAATGCCCTCACTCTCGGGATTGGCTACATTACTGTAGACTGTGTTCTCATTTCCTGCGCTTGTCACATTCCTTCCTGAATCATTTGCCATTAATTCTAAATTGCTGTTCATTCAGCTCGGTGCTCCACATCAGCCAGACTAATCTTGCTTTACAGATCTCTCCACCTGCTATACAAAAGCTGTCCTCACAGAACCAGCTCCATGTTCCATAGCTGACCTTTTGATCCACATATTGAGCATAACTGCTGTGAAAGAGCACTTTTATTCAGACCTCACCGAGAAACTTCTGTTCAACACGAATCGCGTGTTTAACAACGGTGGGGCGAGTGACTAGGAAAGCACACGTGTGTGTGTGTACGTACACAGTTCCCTAAGGAGGCCCCAGCAGATTGCTAGTGTCCAGTACAAGGTCATAGAGTGAAAAGTATGTGCTACAGAGCTCAAATGTCAGAGTTCTAATAAAAACCATAGTGCAGGCTGAGTGTACTCACTCATGAGGGAGACCGTGCAGAAAGTCCATCAGCAAAGGCCACGTCACATTCATAGCCACTCGCTCACACACAAACACTTGGACATCTGGTCTTAATTGAAGGTTTTCATTTCTTTTCAGTCAGGTTGGAGTTAGCTGAGGTAGCCAGTTCATGGACAGGGATGTTTTGCTAACAACCCCCTTCTTAAGAATAGTAGGAGCTGGGCTGCTTCCAGAGTGAAAGCGTATTGATCCATTTATCACACAACCCTTCAAAATATCTCCAGAAGTGGTACGTGGACGCAGCAGTGAGTCAGTACAGCCGTACCGATGAGCAGTTTTGATTATTTACACTCAAATTCATCCTATATAACCAAACGTGTGTAAACTATATGAATAGCTTCATTTTCATGTTGTACTTTGTGAAATGTTGTTTATTTTTTTACATTCCCTTTTGTTACTCCTTTTCTGAATTAGAAAAGCCTGAATGAATGAATGAATGAATGAATGCCACTGGTACACACACACACACACACACACACACACCATTTTAGTGTTATTCTTCAAAGAATTTTTTTCTGTTTATATGATTAATTGCAATGGATGTCTAATGATGTAATCATATCTTGCTTATTCCATTCTTGTGTGTCCATCTCTTTTAAAACTGCATCAGGATCAATATGAGCCATGACGTTTCTGCTCTGAATGAATCCAACTGCAAAATACCAAAGTAATTAATTGCATGTATCTGGCGGCAGGAGGAGGGAGTCTGGGGTTTATCTTTCTTCACTCACAGAAAACCAGTTGTATTTAAAATAAACTGAGATGTTCTGGCAACATTTTCTACTCCGTGATGCAGTTTTAACCTCTTTGGTGTGCTGGGGTGTGTGTGTGTTACTGTCTCACACTAATGTTTTTCTTTTCATCTTTTGCTGTCCCCAGTGCATTTCCCTGGTAAATGTATGTCTCACACTAGCTCCACCTACACCTTCACTACCTGCCGGATACTCCACCCCTCAGATGAGCTGACTAGGGTGACACCCAGGTGAGACCCCTGCACTACCTTTTTATGAACACCAGAGGGCGTTTAATACCACACAAACAAAAATAGTAGGGAACTTGGGTCCCTTAGTGATGATATTTTTGCAGCTCTTATCTGGGCATTTCATTATTTTTGTGCTTGTTAAACAGAATCTAAATATTGACTTGTCTGTTGTAGTTTTTCTCTCACTAAGTATACAAACATGAATAATAGTTTGCTGGATTGAACACTGGTACCTGCAGCAATGTAGCAAGATGTATGATTGGTTCTCTACAGATCATGTGATGATAGTAGGGAGGAGCATGAGGATGGAGAGGAGGGGGAGGCAGCACTGTACCGTGTTGTTTTGAGGCCGGGCTTAGAGCAGGCTCTCTGACCCACGCCCACTCAGGGTGAGAATTGGTCACATGACCCCTACATGATGAGTGCATTCTGTGGTCATGTGCATGCCTGTATGAACCAAAGCTGCACTGTTCTAACTCTCTAATGGTTCTGAAGGGGGGGGCCTTTAGCTTAACACTGGAGTACATGTGGCAGCGTTTGAGGGTTAGCTGTAGTAATATCAGGGTGGTTACATCTGCTGTATCTGTTGGCCAAATTGTGCTGTATGGGCTCTTGAGTAATGATTGTGCTGGTGCTTACCATCAAAGGCACTGAGTTGGGATGCATGTTAAGTAATTGGCTCCTGTGTGAAAACATTTCCCTCCCCATAATAATCACTGGGAATGTTCTGGATGTGCTGTGTGAATAATACATAACGCATTTCTGTGTGGAGAAAGTAAGGGCAGCTTACGTCAGCCCACTGGCGAGTGCAAAATCCATCACGCAAGTTTGACTGTCACAGGGTTTAACTTCTCTGAGAGTAGCTCTTTTATCTCGCGTGTGGTGGAATCATGGTACAATTGTTGCTTGGTTTGTTTTGTCAGTGTGATGGCCGCAGCTCCATCACTTGCTTCCAGTGTAAAGCCCAGTGGGAGCATCTCCACCCCGGTCTCAACCCCCTGCACACCACGCCGCCTCAGCCTTGCCGAGAGCTTCACCAACATGCGTGACCACACCAAGACCACGAGCACCTCCCTGGGCCTGGTGCGTCTCCTGCAGGAGCGAGGCATCTATGCGGCCGTCTACAACCCACACAGCTGGGACCGGGCAGAGAGAGCCCCTGAGCCCCATCTCTCTTCCTCGGGTACAAGCTCGCCTGAGGCCACAGGCCCAGACCTGCTGCCCTCAACTCCGCCCAACTCGCCCACCAAGTTGAAGCCGAGCAGCCCTGTGCTGCCCGTGGACTTCAGCCCTTCACCCTACGAGAACTTCCTGGCCTCGCGGCCGGCCAGCTCCATTCTGAAAGAGATGCGGGGGGCAGAAGCCAAAGCCTGCTCGGACTCCCAGAGCCAGACTGAGGTGAGCGTGCAGAACCTCCGCCTGGTGGACAAGGTGAAGCGTTTCAGTCTCGGCCCGAGGGCCACAACGCCGGGGCCTGTGCTGGCTCTAGCTAGGCCACCATTTGGAGCCCATGCTGGGGTTACCAGCCCCATCGCAGGTCTGCCAGGGATTCGAAGAAACCGAAGCTACCCGGTCATGGTAGGGGCCAGCATGGCAATGAAGGGCCCAGGGCCCCCCAGTGATGACTTGGTCCTGGCCGCAAAGCCTTCCAGACAGACTAACCTCAGTGAGGAGTGAATGTTGCCTTTTGCTCAGTCCCCTTCCTTTTCCTTGCTATTCCTTGCAATTTTTCTCTGTGTAAATATATTAATAAAGAACACGACCCTTGGAACAGATACAGTGCCTGTAAATAATCTATACAAAATCGTTTGTTTGGATTATTTTGTATAGCAACTGTGACTGTAATGCCATTCATTCTTTATTTTCTATCATAAATATACAGTTCATTCAGAGGCCAGTGTAGTTTTCCCTACTGTATAAAATGTGGAGTTTTTGTGGACTGTAAGAAAATGTAGCATACTAACTATTAGGGAATCTCAAGGCTCCATTCCCTGGTTAAAAATATATTTTAAGCACTTTTTGATTTTTGGAAACTACTTTGGGATAACTGTAATATAAGACCGTATCTCTGTATTCTCATGTTCAGCTCATCTGGTCTTCCTGAGTTTAGAGTCTGGATGCCTTTTTCATTATGGCTAACGAGCATCGATATCACCCGTATGCTAATGGTGGTGAGAATGATGTTTTCAACCTTCTCCCTTTTTCCTTAAATGAATGTCATCATATTACTGCCCTTAAAAGCATAGTTTCGATGACCCACACTAATGTACCTAATTATGTATTTACAGCATAATTTTCTTGAATGGTTGGGTAATATAATGATTATTACAATGTAATAAACATTTGAATGGCCCTCAATAGAGGTTGGTGTTAGGAAATTTGTGCTAGTTAGCACTGCAAATGGAGCTCCCTCTACTGTAGGGCCTCTCTGTTCAAAGTTCTGATAAATAACTGATGAATTAGAATGGGAAAGAGGCTGGTATGTGGATCCTCACTGTAGTAGGACATGTTCTAATCTCATTGAGCATTTATAGACTTGATGTACTGATTTTGTTGACAGACCAATGTTGTTTCTAAATATATGCACAAATGCATTGGATGAAGTAATCCGTGCAGTTTATGTCTGAGGCATTGAGGGAGGTAGAAATCTCGTATGCAGCCGGTTTGAAGACGGTGTCCGACTCTTTGGACGCAGGCAGCGTATCTGAAGAAGCTCGGGGCTGTATTATGGCATGTCGAAGATGCCGAATGTGTGTGTTTGTGAAAGGCTGTTTTAAGCTCTTTGAAGACTGAATTGTAAGCTTTATATGCATTATTGTAGTTGTGAGTGTCTGTGGTGTGACGGATCTCGTTGTGCCTGATGTCAGTAATTAATTATTTAATCCTAATTTGACTGATATTCGTCTGCCTCATTACACTCACATTTATACTGTAACTATGAGGTTAGGTGACCACCAAGCCGGTTTTTAAATAGCTAGAAATGCTGATGTCTGGTATAATAATGGCTGAAGGACATTTGATGGTAAACATGATGGAAAGCACACGACATAAATGTTGTGAAGTGTCCGTACTCATAATCCTGTTATTTTAAGTTGCAGCAAAACCTTGTCTGATGTGTGTACACTGAACTTTTGAATGTTCTGCTGTTTTCCCCTTGACTGGATCTTCGTTTCAGTTATGGGCTTTATTTCATCAAATCACAAAAAGGGACGTTTTTGCCACTCGTACATTGTGAATGGTAAAATACGTGAGATCTGCTAACTTTTTATAGAAAGTCACAAAAAGGTCACTTAAAAATGAAGAGAATTTAAATTTGTGGCAAAAAGTGGAAAAATAAATTTAAAAATGAATTAAAGTGGAATTTTGTATACAGGAACTTCAGCTTATTGGCCAAAAGTGCATCAATAAACCACTTGGTACAAACATGTGTTTCTTGTTCTTTCTTTCATCTGTATCAATGATGGCAAGCATCTTTACCAAGCATCTTTATCAAGCATTTTTACCAAGCATCTTCATCAAGCTCATGGTGTAGTTTTAACTGATTAGTACAATGTGATCGTCACAATTACATCTTTTTCTTGCAAAGATGAGGCTGAGAATGAACCTTGTTTCCAGTATAACCACTATAACCAGTATGCAGAAATGTGTTGCTATGCAACCCTTCCGGTCCTCAGGGGCCAGCCAGCACGTGTCTGAGGTGGCGTGTGCTCTCTGGAATGGCACTGTAGACAAACTCTACCAAGTGAAATGTATTGTTCAGTTCCCCCTGCATAGCACTCAAGCCAAAGCTTTCGTTTTGATGCAGTATGATATTCTGTATTAGGCAAAATGTAAAATGCAAAATAGCTTTTGGGTTCACATTTACAGAGGATTATTTACCTTTTTGACCACAAGAGGGCATGTTTTAATAAGACACTCAGTCACTTTTTGTATTTTGCGTTTAGTGTTTTATATACTCTTGCTCCTCTATCCTTTTTTAATTGCCTATATTTTTTCAAACGAGTAGGATGTACACACACACACACACACATGAGTAGGTATACACACACACACACACACACACAAGTAGGTATACACACAAGTAGGATGTACACACACACACACACGAGTAGGTATACACACAAGTAGGATGTGTACACACACACACACACACACACGAGTAGGTATACACACAAGTAGGATGTACACAC
>JAOXYF010000008.1:7357383-7370128 GCA_028565775.1 Sternarchorhynchus goeldii
ACACAAATGTACGTACCGCTGTGTGAGTGTGTGTGTTGGTACACAAATGTACGTACCGCTGTGTGAGTGTGTGTGTTGGCACACAAATGTCAAAATGTCACCAATAATAACAACCCTACATGCAACAGAACTGAACTGGTCTCTGGTGGTACAAACTGATGTGTGTCACTTGGTGTTAATCAGGCTTCTTCAAAAGTCAAACCAATCAGTTTTGCTCCAGTGTCATGTAGTGGATGCACTTCAGCACAGGCTTCTGATGGTGGGAGGAGTCACAACCAGAGCACACAGAACATGCAAACAATGCACTTAACATTGTAACATGTAAACAATGCACTTAACATTGTAACATGTAAACAATGCACTTAACATTCCTGTTGCTTGTTTATGAGTTTTGCCATTTTATTTATTTTATTCTATTTTATTTTTTATTTTAATTTTAATTTGATTTATTGATATATTAGCATTTCCCCTTTGTTCCCAATACACTATAATTATGGTAAAATGCATTTTATTCTTATGATACTGTTCATGTTGATTCTTGAACATCATTTATTCCTTTTTTATACTTGTTCTCTTTATTTTTATTGATCATTTTTATTATTTTACCGTCGCTAGTCTTTGTTACTTTTTTATTTGTATTCCCACATAACATTATTGATATACAGTATATTGTATTGTTGTTATAGGATTTGAATGTTTAGTGATATCCATGACTTCCAGGTTTATAGAGGGTGAGAGGCAAAAACGCCATGGTCATATGAATGCAACCCTTCTCTTTAATCTAACGATCACATTCCCTGTCAACCATGTGATTTATTACAGACCCCTTAGGCTGATTCTAAATCAAATTCAGGAAGCCATTAGTACAATAATAATACCAAAGCTGGGTGGAAGACGCCTGCTATAATCAATAGAACACACAGCATGATTAAAGATGATGAAGATAAATATTAATTCATTGATGCCTTTGATAAGGAGCAGATGTCGTGGGGCAAAAGTGTGGGGTAATAGGTGTTTACCCGGATCATTGAAATGTCAAGTCTTTATTTGGCAATCATGCAGTAACAGGCATGCTGGTCACACTGCTGTTTTGAGTGACTGTGAAGTTAAAGGAACTGCTCTAGCACAAGTGTGGACTTCTCACTAACTGTTCTTGCACAGTAGCTCCACACAGATTTCTGAATGTTCTATTTCCAAAAATGCTGCCACTGTCAATATTTTAATTTAGTTACAAACAAAAATATCTATAAAACTATTTATCCAACACTATGCCTTATAACACACATAACACATATATACAATACATTCATACAGTATTATCTACCAACAACAAATTACAGTATATATTATTCTGACCAAGGGTGTAATTCACAGTAGCAAACATACAATATATTTAGTGTATACAGAGAATATACTGTGTGTGTGGTATATTAAAGCAGATTCCAGGGCTCCAGGCATCTAGCGCTTCCGCTCACTCTCACTGAGCTTGTGTTGATGTGGTCCATGCACACAGCAGTCCTGACATGTAGCCCAGAATAGAGCCATACTTCACCACCACGTCTGTAGGAGTTATGTTAGTGCACTCAAATCTGATGTGAACCAGTAAACAATGAGAGCAATGAAAGACAGATGTTGCTTTTAAATATAGTCAGTATCCTCACACTGTATGCTGCTTGGCTGCTGATCACAAACGGTGCCAGAGACGCAACACCAAAAAATCAACAGCAAAGAAGCTTAAAGAAGCGCTTACCTTCCTGTTATTGTATGTTCCACTTACTTTGTACAGAGTTCACAGAAATATCTTTCAGATGAAAATATTTAATAAGGCTTCTAAAGTTTTTGTAATTAATATTAATTCAGTAATAAAGTATATGTTAGAGTTAATTAATTCTACTTCACTTTTTTCTTTCTGTGATATAAACTCATGACTAGACCCAAAAGGTAAAACCCCTTCTGATTTTTGACATCCCTTGACATCTCTCTGATGACCAAGCAATAAGTATTCCATAAATAGTTCAAATAATACTAACAATATTTATTAAAAATAAATTCAGCATATTGTGTGGTGTGAATCTAATTCTTCATAGAACAGCATCATCAGTGCTTCTCCTTCATTGAGAATTCTAGAATTCATACTGATGGCCTGAGATATTTATAACAGTTGTTTATAACAGTTTATAACAAAATGATTTTGGAATCCATGTCATTACCTTTATCAATGCTGTGTTGTTGTGTCATTACCATTATCAGCTCAGTGCTGTTAGGGTTAGAGTTAGGGTTATGGTTAGAGTTAGGGTTAGGGTTAGGGTTAGAGTTAGGGTTAGGGTTAGAGTTAGGGTTAGGGTTAGGGTTAGTAATCCATAATTGTGGATTTTTGTACATGTACATCTTTGTTATTAGCAATTACTACTTACTTAAACTGTGATATTTATTCTATGTAAATCTTACATATAGTACACATACCATAAACAATTTAAACATAATGCAAAAAGCAATCAAAAATTACTACATGGTAAATAGTCTTTCTAGTTTATTCACTAACGAGGTCTCACTGAATATTTCAGTACATTATGATTTCTTTGGTTAATTACATCTACATTCAAATAGGTTGCATCACATGGTTTAGTCATTTTGTTTTTGGTTTAAAAGGTTCATGTTCATTTTATGGTTTGCTTCAAGCTGGAAATAAATGCTTTGAATAAATTGGGCAAATTGGTCCGAGATCTACACCAGTTCTGCCTGTTAAATTTGGTTGTGAGAACAGGGAATTTAGATGACAAGTGTCTGCTTTATCACAATGACTGCTATAAAAAGCATTTTATAAATAAATAAATTTGTTTGATTGTCTGTTTATCTACTCCTAGTGTAACACTCTTTTGTTACCCAGAAGCTCAGGATTCAATCACAGTTAAGACAGAGAAAGGCAACTTCACAGTCTCAACTTTACAATACACTATGAACATACTGGGTATGTTGAATATGTTAAATCAATTATCTTAGAAAGTCAACGGTATTTTAACTTTTATTTTTAAACTAAAGTACTTCTGTGGTCTTACCATTTGTATTTGAAAAATAAAAAAATGTAAAGTGTTGCTGTTAACAATGTTAACAGCATAATATGGGTGTGGCCTTAGAAGGAAGCAGTCCAAATTCAACAAGTAAATGATTCAATCATTCATCTGATGTGGGACCTCAGTGTTACTGCACATCCATGAACAGTGAGAGATCATGAATAGTGGATCGTTTTATAAAGCGCAGGGTCAGCAGGACAGAGCAAGGTCTTCCCAGAGACACCTGATCAGCCAAAGCTCAAGTATTCCTATATATTGTGCATGAACACTGTGACAATAACTACAGGTCAGATTCTCAATTCTTCTAGGATTCGTGGCTATGCACACATCCATGTTCATGCACACAGCAGCTGTGGGATGTTCAAACGTATTCAACCATTGCTGACACTGAAAAATAAATCTAACACTTCTCTTTAACCACTACTCTCTATTTTACAGAATGTCTGGTGTTGAATGGATTGACATTAGAAAACGTAGGTATGTTTTTTATATGGGTATATTCTTATTGCTGTGTACATCTAAATAACATGTAAATAACATCTGTGTTATCATTTCTAAGGAAAAGAATAAATAAGCATAAACATGTCCAGAAAAAACTGGAAAACCGTCTAACATACAAAATTAAACAAAAATCAAGATGATTGAATTTTAGGTCCAATAGAGCTAAGAAATATTTCAGAATAAAAACATTAGAAATTTACTTCAACCTGATTATACGTTTTCTATCACGCAACAGCACTTCAAAAGACTTCGTCCTGTGACTTCGTCCTGTTATAGGTCAATGGAAAGAACTCAGATCAGTCTGGACTGCACACCAATTAAAATCTCCATGCTGTCTTGCTTAAGCAGAGGGAGGTGTGTGTGTCGACTTTGATGTTCAGGATTATGAATATAAATCCCTGGATTAACACCCAAGAGAAAGATGGAAGACTGAACACCCTTGATCCAAGTGCAAAGCCATGCAGTGATCAAAACAAAAAATAATGGAAGGGAAAGGAGATTTCATCATCATAGAAGTAAAATGGTGTAGCTACACTACATGGCTGTTTTGGACCACATTTAAGGGCTTTTTAAGCAGGGGCCAAAATATCTTGTCTGGTTTCAAATTTATAAATCTGGGCTTTTGCTGTGATCTAGAGTGAGTGTAGACCTTTTTCTTCACAACACCCATATTGATTAAATCTCCTTTTCATTTTTTGGAATACCACCTTTTTACAAAATCTAACTATGTTTCATGAAAAAATAATATATTGTAATACAGAAATTGCTCCATTTTCATTTTATAATATATAGATAATGTTGTCAAAGTGAATGGAATAACACTTCTTTCAAAGGTGCAGTAAATGCTGTAAGAAAAACATGGATGTGAAGATCAGCTCTGCCTAAACAAATGCACACTAAAACATGCAAAGCTCAGATTCCTCAAAAAAACTCCAGAAGATACAGTAAGACAGTTAGGAGCCATAACCAACATATTAGGCTGACTATCACCTTCCAGGAATTCAGTAAAGTGTTTGCCACAAAAACGAAAAAAAAAAGAAAAAGTTGCTATAGTCTCCTAATAAATCAGTAATAAAATATTGTTAAACATGTAATGGTTTCTATATGTTCTATTAGTTACTCTTTGAAATACTATTATAATTATGCATTCACATTGCCAATGGCTCTGCACCATTATAAATCTGAAAATATTTTGGGTTAAGAAGGAAAGTGAGCCACTGAGAACATTGAGAACACTGAGAACACTGAGAACACTGAGAACACTGGTTGAAACTGAACACCATCTGGAAAAGACAGATATAAATATGCATCGTACATATGGATGAGCCCAAACATTATTCCTCTCTGTCTGTATGGCCAGTTCAAAAAGAGCTTTACACTATAACAGTATATCTGATGTTTCAGTAGAGATGCATAACTGTTCTTTAGAGTTTGTGGCATCAAACTCAGATCAGCATCCGAGTGTTTGGGGTCACAGTGTCTCAAACATCACTCACTAACAATGACTCCCAGCTGTAAGATGTAGAGTTACATATTTACTCTATGATTCATGGCTGATGGCTGAGCTCATTATGGGTTATGACAGATTCAAAGCAAATACGGCTGTTTGTTTATGAGGCTCATCTGTCATAGGCTTACGAGCTCATGCACAATAGTTTTCATCTTATCCAGCTCCTCATATGGCAGGAGTGGCTCCACAGGGCTCTGTGAAAGGCTAAAGTTCTGACATTAGTGTGTTCTAGGGTCATTAGATATCATTTAACAAGGATCCTTTTTATGAAATTGAGATATAAATGATTTACCTTCACCAGCACACGATTCTGTTCGTTTTTTGCTTATGGTTCCAGTTGTAGTGGAGGTTTTTTGTTTTTATAACTCAGTTTTTATAACTGAGTATAATAAGGATATTACCAGTATGCAGTTTAGGTTGGTTTAGGTTATAGTACAAATGTGAAACACATTAATCATTTACTCATGAGAATTTCAAATCAAAACATGGCAAATATAGCATTCAAGAAGATTATGTATGGATGAAAAGTATTTGAAGGTCCCATGTGGAGCATGGGAGCAGTACACAGGTGTCAGTTGTTTTTATTGGAGTCCATGGTGCATGTACAGACAAATTACAATACAATCAAGAAAACCATAGATACAATGAAACTACAAAATACTTGAGCTGAGTACACAACGAAAGTAAAGGCACAATGAGCAGGGCAAGAAGGATAACAGGGGATAGTACATTCACAAAACACAAGCCCAAGAACAGGGGTGTTTACAGGGGAAAACAAAGATGAAATGGGAACAGTTGTGGGGTTTATTACTAGGAGGTGCTAGACAAGGAGGTGGAGACTGGAAGGAGCATAGAAACCAAAACAAAGCAAAAGCACATGGTGATATCACCATGGGAACAGGACAAAAACCAAAACAATCAACACAATATTGCACTCAGCACCATGGAAACCACAACACCAGAGAAACTGTAATAATTATTCATGTATTTATTAGTTTCTTGACAACTGTATACACAATTTCTAAAAAGAATGTACAAATATTACTTCAAGTAAAATTAGCCTGTCACAGTGGCTGCCCTCCACTGGCAAAGGTTTGCTTCACACCTTGAGTCATATCAGGTGTATGTGCATGTGCATCTGTGTGTGTTTCATTCTTCATTCAAAGGTCATTCTTCCTTGACCTTTAACCTGGTCTCAGGCACCCAGGAGTACCACTGCTACATGTGTCCAGCTTATCAGCTCCTCACCCTCACTCAAGATCTCAAGGTGAAAGGTTTATGGTTTGTTACACTCTCCAGAGATATTTTTATGACCTCAAGGTATCCCTGAGAGCACTAAGAGGACTGCAGGGGAAGGAACTGATATCACATTCTTTTATGCTTCCATTTATCCATAAGTACTGAAAATCCCCTTTCCTATAATGATATCAGATCAGGAAAATCACCATCAGATTCCTCTCATTGAGAACATTTCAGAAGTATCATTTTTGGTGATGAAATCCCATCCTGAACGTTTAGAACCTTACATTGGCTCCACCACCTGTTCTGAACCATGGAGCTATGGTTCCATCAGATGGAGTAGAAAGAACCAAGAGTATCACCATCTTTATTACCCTGAGCTGGATGAATTAAGCATACCTTTTGATAGGAACAGGACAAATTACAACAACATTAAGTTACTGTTGGGTAATTTTTGTTCGTGGATAATTTATTTGTAATCTCTTGTTGCTATTCATCTCACCTTGTGTTAAGTAGTGTTCTGTACCTAACTAATCTGATAATCCACCCAGTAGTTAGGGGAAAGAACATGTAACTATGTAATAAAGAGTTATTTTTCCAGGTAGAAGTCATAGTAGTAGAGTAATAGTACATAAGAGCAATGGTAGTGTGACAGTTATGATCTCTGTTAGGCCTGGAACAAGTTTAGAACGCATGCAGTGTGTCTCTGATATTCTTTCTTTGTTTCATTCTTTTGGTTTTTTGTCTTATTGTTTATTATGCATGATTGAGAATGTGTCTGTTGTGATGAAATTTGCTCTGTAAGTTCTTATTATAGTGTTGTTGAGCTTTATTAGTGTTTTAATAGTGGGTCATTACTCTATGTGTGTATATATGGACGTATAAGACTATCTGGTAATTAAGTGCCCCTACATTCTTTAGCGTTCCGCCTTGAAACTCTTGGGAGTGGCCTAGTCACCGGAGATATTTAGTAAATCTTCATTAGTATTAGTAGATGAATAGGCTAATATGGAAGACTGAGGCATACTCTGCTCAAAGCTGACCTAGTGATTAATAATTAATAAAGTTTAGTAATTAATCAAACCTTTGTCTGAAGTGCCAATTAACTTTGAATTTGAAGTTTTAAAAAGTAATAACCAAGCAATGAATTGATAGTTACGACGGTTGATGATGTTTTCTCTGCACATTGCACAATTCCCTGCAGAATATGTTTGATGTGTGAAGATTCAAACAGAGACAGAGAAAGTGATGACAGATTCTATTATGACAGTCCACAGCAGAACCAGTTGTGCTCAAAGCAGTCCGAAGTTCTTGAGTCTTTATAAAATTCTTCATAATTGCAGTGTTTTTTATGTTGCATCTGAGGTCCTCCTGAATAATATTTGCCCAAGAATTTGCACTATTCTGATCTGCTGTCTATGAGCACCAGTGTTGAAGCAAAGAGGTTCCAAAACTTGGTCACCCTTCCCATTGTTTTCTGTTGGACAGGAAAGTGTGGATCCAGTTACAGACATGAGGGGGAAGATCACATCAGTTTATCTGAGAGCACATCAGGCATGACTGTGCTTAAGGTGGAGCTAAAGTCTACAAACAACATGGGCCAATGCGTTAGGACCGTGCCGGTTTAGGATGTAGTGATGATGTCATCTAGCTCTGTATATGAACTGCGGCGGATGCTGGAGACTGTCAGTCGTGGTTTAGAGATATTAATATAATAAAATAAGCACAGTAAACAATCATAGAGTAAAAAGTGCTATCAGTTTGTATTGCAAATTCATCCTGTAAGGAATTTGCAAAACAAATCATTAGGATTTTCACGGTAGCTTTGATGTTACACACATGTAGCTACAGTGCTGCTGTCTAATCACCACAAACCAGGTTCATATAGTGTAGACAAGTAATCATGCAAAATAAAACGTATCTGTTTATCAGGGCTGAAAACAAGTATTTAATATGCTTAATACTTCATCTCAGTCACTTTGAAATTATAGTCTAGAAAAGGAAAGGGTCTTGATTTCCCAAAAGGTTTGTAAACAAAGATCATCTTTAAATGGTTGTTTTATATGGAACATTCTCTCTTTTACCTCTGATGATCTTAATGCCATGATGCTTTTGGGAAGCATTTTTTTAGCAAAAAAGGTTAAGCTATTTTTTATAATTTAATATTATATTGCAACTTGTACAAATGTGTGCACATACTTTGTGAGGATTTTTGAGGCAAAATATGTCATTTCTGAAGATTAGTTTGCACAAATGTTATTAAATGATTAAAATTCCTTATCTGCCATAGTTCCTCCCATATCCACACGTCCTCCAGTGAAGCAGGACTGGCACAAGTGGAGCATGATGGGTTTCAGTGGTTCAATTTCATAAATAATTCAATTTCTTTTGATTATTTCATAAAACTTTATATTACATATTTCATAACTCATATTATAATGCATGACATTGTGTTCAGAATTTTATAATTTACCTCCTATCTGACATTTGACTCTAGAGACAATTATACAGTGAGAAAGCAATTCACATGGGGAAGCAGTTATTAAATGTCAATGAAATCGAGCAAAATATTTTCTGCCGAAATGCTGAAAAATGCCATCAAATTACAGATTAGTCAAGGCCCAACAGGTACCCTGGCTGAGTATTTAATAAAACCATGTCATGTAGATTAGTTACTGCCCAACAGGTACCCTGACTGAGTATTTAATAAAGCCATGTCATGCAGATGAGATGGGGCTATTACCATGGCAGTTATTCTGGGACCAGATTGAGGTGCCGTTTCCCATATTAACATTCAACAGGGTAAAAAAAAAAAGCTCCTCATTTTTATCAGCAGTGTGAATGAGATGGACAGAGGATGTTTCATCTTCTTCCAATATTTGAACATTTTCAGTCTATATGGATAAATGTGCCCCAATTAACCAGTGTCTAAAGGTCAAATTGTAATGAAAAGATGTGAAACAAAATCGTGTATTTACTGATTTATGGTCAGGCTGAGCATAATGTTCTGCTGAAAACTTTTTCTCTTCTATTAAACTACTTTCCATCTCTGGCAGGATGTGTGATACATACTTAGTTTTCAGTGGTTTATGACTTTCTATTTAGTGTGTGACCCTTTTTGTGTGTATACATTTAACTTTACTTTTGTACCTGGAAAAGGTATATAATAATTCCTTCTATGATTCATGAGCCAGTGTCCATGAGCCAGTGGCCAATACATAATTCATAGTATGTCATTACCAGTGGATGGAATTTATACTGAGTTGCTTTTACAGACCCAGTACTTCTCATTCAAGTGATCCAACCACTTCCTTACTTATATCAGGTGTTTTGAAGTTCTGTGAGACTATCGAATTGGATACTCATAGTTTTGGTGTGTCATAAAACTGCATCCTTGTTAACAATTATGGATCATTCTTTAAACCCATTAATGAAGAGAGCATGATGATATCATCATTGCAATGTGAATAACAGCATCATTTTTCTGGATAGTCTTTTTTGTCATAGAAGAAGATATTAAAGCTCCTGAAATGATGAGGAGAAATACGGAAAAGTGAGTGAGGATCTGATTAGAAGAGGGAGAATATGGGGGTGTAAGAGCTTGTGACGTTGGTTTTCCATTTCTGATACTCTGGTCAGGATGTTCAAAAGTACACCTGCCCCTGTCTGCTATTATCATCAGGTCACCACAACGGACAAGAGGAGAACAAAAATGGATGCAGGAGATATAACATTCATACAAAAAGTGTGACTGGCGTCATTTCTGTCGAGTCGATATGTCTGAAGAGCATAACCTATTTTCATCTTCTATTCCTTTCCTAGATACCAAACATACAGTCTGAACATCCATATTTTGGTCATTTTGTGTATCTGCACATTGTGTATTACTGACTAATATTAAGTTGTATCACCTTGACATTTGTTATCCAGTGATTATTGTAATACATTTCTGGCAAGCTGAACAGCATATATAACTTTGGTTACAAATATTTAGGAGGGAGCCAGGCAGCTGGTTTTCCTGTTAGAAGAAGTTTCTTTGGTTCTGAGCTTTTTAGCAAAAAGACAGAGAGGTCAGTGCTGAGACAAACTTGTTCATTAGTCACAGAGGATCTGTATGGAGTCGAAGCTTAACTGCATGTTTTAATTGCATGATAGCTTCTTTTTAAGAATAATGAAAGATATGCATATTAATTAACATCTTTGTAATGCCTGACCCACTTGGACCTACCCTCCCTATTCAGAGTCAGAGGCCTGGGCTAAAGACCGATATATATACAGATTTGTAGAAGAGGGGCTCCATATGCAAAGTAAAACATTGTTAGCATTAGAGGGTTAATATAAGTTCATATTTTTAATTTATTCTCTCCTGATATACTTCCTACTAATGTTAGATCAAATTGACATTATAAATCAATGCTGAGAAATAGATAGCAATCTTTAACAGGATTCTATGTTGATATTTTAAAATACTGTAATAACTTTAGAGTGATTAGAATAAGGGAAAGACATGAATCTATAATTGCAAATTACTCTGTAACTACTCACTACATACTCTTCTTGCTCACCTGTCAAATGACTTCATCTCCACACTTTTGAAGAGATTTATACACAGTAGCAGTTCTGGCACTCTGAGAATAGTGTTTGTCTCTTAGCAGCCGTGTAGAACTCTTTCTCCTAAAGGCCAGGGCTCGGCTCTCTGCATTCATTTGTTTTGGCTCTGTCTCAGTGCCCTCAGAGCACAATAAAAGCCTCCTATTTACTCCATTACAACTTCCTCTTCTAGTGCAAATAGCAATCATTCAGCCTAATTGCTATGATTGCATATTACAAGCAGTGGAAGCACAGCCCCAAAACATGAGCACATCAAAATGATATGTAACAATACATATCATATAGACATATAGCCATACATACATACATACATACATACATACATACATACATACTTGGCTATATGGCAATAAATATTTGCAAGATAGTTACAACCATAATCTTCTTTGTGTTAAAAATATATAAAAACACACAGTCCCTGGTGGCCACTAAACTATCAAGATACCCTACACTGACACACTGTAACTCATGAGATGCTTAATTTGTGAGTTGCTTGATGTCTGAGTTGAAATGTTTGTGTTAAAGCACAGATGACACAAAATTTTGCAAAATTGGGTTTCTCCAGGCCTGGGGTTGCCCATCCCTGGAAGGTCTTTACATTTTATGGCTGGGTGCACTGTCCTCCTTAACTGGGAAGCCCCCCCCCCCCCGTACCTGGAGATCTCTCTATAGAACTTGGATTACTCTATCTGACAAGACAAGCAACCTTGGGGTACTACTGGATAACTATCATTCTATAGTCACATTGCTAACTTTACTATACTACTTAATTCTCCATGGAAGCCACTCAGTACTTGTTCAGTACCATATCATTTTCAGGACTAGATTACTTGCTACTGGCAAACCTTCCCCTGTGAGCCATCAGACCCCTGCAATTCATTCAGAATTCATTCAGAATGCAGCTGAACAGCTTGTTTTCATCCTCCCAAAGTCTTTCCATGTCACCCCACTGCTGAGTTCCCTCCACTGGTTTTCTGTAGCAGCTCACATCAGATTTAAAACACTGACACTTGCATGCAAGTCATAACTGAACCACCGCCCACAAACCTAAAGGCGTTAATCAAAAACTGTTCTGCACCACGCTGCCTTTAAACCTCGTGTACTGCTTGACTGAAGCCATCACACCTCAAAGCACAAAGAAAGAAACGCTTCAAGCTTCATCTCTGTCCTGGAACTCAAGTGGTAGAATGAACATCATTTACTGTCCATACATGTGAGTCATCGGTTGTATTTGAATAACGAGTGAAGATTCACCTCTTCACTGAATCACTAAGCACTTAAATATACACACATTAAAAAAATCTTGATTGTCTTCTTTCTACTCTAGCCAAGGCTTTAGCCTGACAGTATTCTCATCACTGACTGATCTATTGTTATGACGATATGTATTTGATAGACACTCTGAACAAGGACATCTGCCACATGCTGTAAATGTAAATGTACTTGGTTAAAAGAATTGCAACAATATCTCCTGGAAGTGTGGTTGCATCCTGGACCATCTTTTCCCATTTATAAACAGAGAAATGTGTGTCTGATGGAAATGTTCATTTGACCACAAGATTCGTATAATGGTGTCTCCTCCAGGGTGCAACAGCACCTTGGCATGTTTGTTTGTTTCATTCTGTGTTGCATGTTATGATCTCTTTCCACGCCTCACTCAGGTTGTGTGTGTTATTTGCCTCATCACCTGGGGTTGTTATGTTATGGTTTGCTCTTTTGTAAGTCTGTTGATGTTTCATGACCAGTGTCAGTCATCGTATATGTTAGTTTTGTTTTGTTCCATTTTTGTTTTGGTTTGGTTTGTTTTGTTTTG
>JAOXYF010000008.1:7377906-7415913 GCA_028565775.1 Sternarchorhynchus goeldii
CTCTCCCCCTCTCTCTCTCTCCCTCTCTCTCCCCCTCCCACTCTCTCCCCCTCTCTCTCTCTCTGTCCTCCTCAGAGTTCAGAGCAGGAGACCAAAGGCCTGCCTAGTAAAAAGGGGATTGTTCAGTCCATAGTAGGGCAGGGATATCATCGTAAAATTGTTCTGGCTTCACAGTCTACACAGAACCCAACCTACAGGTGTGCTGACCTGCTGCATCCCACACTGCTCCACAATGCAGTTCTTGAGTTCAGTTCTTGATTTCACTGGTAGATTGGGAATGACATCTGGATATTGTCTTTGGATTTGTCTGTTTGAATCACTCAAATGTTAAACTAAGAATCAGGTTATTTATTGATTGATTTATCTTACATCTTATTTATAGATTTAATCTAATATTAAGGTGTGGCTTTATTTATTATGTATGTAACTGTTTGCTTCGTAGTATTATCAGCACCAGTGGTGAACAGTTCTACTAATTGCTACCCTCTTTTGTCCTGTAGATGGCAGTATTACATTTTTCGTACATCTTGCCTGTTTTGAATTGAAAGGTTGATAATACACTAATCTCTTTCTCGGATGTTTGACATAGAAACTCCTGTTGTGTGTGTGTGTGTGTGTGTGTGTGTGTGTGTGTGTGTGTGTGTGTGTGTGTGTGTGTGTGTGTGTCTCTCTCTCTCTCTCTCTCTCTCTCTCTCTCTCTCTCTCTCTGCATGCAGTGAGGGGCAATCGGCAGCCATTCCTGTAGCCAGTATGGAGTTTGCAGCTATCTGTCTGAGGAATGCCCTGCTCCTTCTGCCAGAACATCAGCAACATGACGGCAAACCAGACAATGGCTCGAAGAGCTCCAGCCAATCAGGAAGCACAGAGAGTGGCAGTGAGAATAGCGATGCTTGCAGGTGAGGCCGTAAGCACATGAACACAATTCATGCCACTAATACGTATGACCACAGTGATGTCTAATGTCTCCAAATGATGGCACTCAGCAAACGGTGACCCATGCTGACATAGGGCTATCAGGAACTCTAACATGAACATATGTTGGCTGGTCCAGTAACGTTTTGAGCTTGGTTTGATTGACAGTGGGAAGGGCCAAGAGGGAGACAAGTTCATTCCTGCCGCCCCCTCATCACCACTCCGAAAACAGGAAGTTGAGAACCTCAGGTGAGATCAAGCTCCCCCTCCCCGATGGCAGTGTCTGCCAAGGCAAGAAGAAACAAAACATCTTATTCAGATAGACTTTTTTTTTTGTTCTTTAAAGCAACCTTAGATTTCCACTAGATTTGCAATTTAATTTCAAATTAGATGACAATTTAATAACATTAATATTTTAAATGAATGTGCAGTAATAGCTATGTGTTAAAATGCTTTGATGAAAATGGTCAACACACTAATGGGTTTTATTGAAACTCTCAATATTGTTAGAAATGTATTGGAGTGCTTTGTGAAGTGTCCTGCACTGACATCATCGGTGTTTAGCATATTAATAGCCTTTTAACTCTTGACCAACACCTTTTGCACCTCCCTGTCATTCTGCTCTCCCCCACCATTCCTCCCTCACCTTACTCACTTTGGTTTTTTGTCTCTGGAAAAAATTAGGGGGGGAAATCTTTCCATTCTCTCTCTCTCTCTCCCTCTCTCCCTCCCTCTTTCCCCATCAACTTGGGGCTACTTTGGGGGGGGGGGGGGGTGTTAGGCAGTGCCTGTGGACACAGTGACATGAATAGGGGAGAGGGTGGGTGGAGCACTGACCCTGGATTGACACCCCAGTGCGGTGACATGTTTATGAGTGCACCCGCCACTTACTCGGGTTTCACTTCCCGGAATCCTGCAAGCCTTTTGTGTCCCAGCCAACCACTAAGAGGCCTGCCCTCTGTCTGCCTCCTCCTCTCCCTTTCTCTCCCCTGCCCCTCATAGCAGAGCTGGAGCTAACAGAGAACAGAACCGAGACGGAGGGCTGCCGAGGCCTTTATTAACAATATCTCTGCTCTATTGTTACATGGATGTTGATGGATAGTCGTTTGTGCTTGGCGGAAATGAACATGTACAAGACAAATATGAAAGATTAAAGAAATGTTCCTGGTTTATTATATTTCCTGTCTTATCCACATCCCCTCTGCTCCTTTAAGGAGCAACATGTGCTAATGATTTTGCACGTAAGTGAGAGCTTTTAACAGAGTACTTCATCCTTACTCAAAGGACTTTATGCTTTTACAGTAAATCCTTCAGTCTGCCGTGTCTTTTCATATAAATGCTAATGTGCACTAGTTAAGCATTAAGGGTGGACTGTGCCTAAACTTGTAAGTATTTTTGTGGTTTGTACTGGGGGTGACTTTGCTGTGTCTGGCGTCCATGACGACGGTTGAGTCACAGGAGCTAGACGTTTCCTGCACTCTTTCATTGGCTGAACTAGTTTATGTGGCACCACGGGAAGGTTTTTGAAATCTCCTCTAATGTGTGATTCATCCCTTAAATAAAGACCTCTTTCCTTTTTCCATGTTAAGGAGTTCGGTAGCAGGGCATTTGAACCTGGATGTGAAATAAATAATTTTTTGCATTAATTTCACTTTTACAAGTGTATCTGCGTTTTACAACCGATTGCACTCATCTTATATGATCAATACCCTGTGATGATTAGTACCTGCTGGTACTGTAAACCCACTCCCACTCCTACCTGAATGCTTTTCTGTGATTCTTTCTTACAAAGGTGCTGTATTTTAGCCTGTAGTGCGTATGTGGCACTTGCCCTTGGGGACAACTTGATGGCTCTTAACCACGCAGATAAGCTGCTACACCAGCCCAAACTGTCAGGATCCCTCAAGTAAGTATCATCCCTTCCTCAGAACCCTTGCATTCCACGGGTTTTGCATTCTACGGCAGTAAGTCTCAGTTTCGGATGACGTTTTGATTGACGGAACCAACCTGAATGATTTTTATATTTTAGAATTTTGAGTTTATTTCAGCTCTCTCGGCTCTCTTACCGAGCATGACTTGTCCAGTCATTTGTGATGCGTTTTGTGGTCAGTAGATGGGTTAATGCCTGTCTTTAGGTTTCTGGGCCACCTGTACGCTGCTGAAGCTCTGATCTCTCTGGACCGAATCTCTGATGCTATCGCTCACCTCAACCCTGAGAACGTCACAGACGTGTCATTAGGCGTGTCGCCCAGTGAACAAGACCAAGGTCAACTTGCTTATACACACACACACACACACACACACACACACACACATACACACACACGCACTTTTCGAACCAAGACCAAAGGTGTGCACATCCTAGTGCACATCCTAGTGCACATCCTAGTGCACATCCTAGTGCACATCCTAGGTGAACATGCAAACACATTTCAGGTTGGATTAATGAAGGTGAACTGTTTTCCTGTTTTGACTGTATTTCCACACGTCTTGGTCTGAACCTACAGGTTCAGATAAAGGAGACCTGGAACCTGTCGAATCCTGTGAGTGTTCCACACTGGTATTCTTTCTGCTTGTTTACCTGACCTATTGGGCTTCAGTATAATTATCAATTATTAAAATCATTTTATGTTAGAAACTGATAATGTACTAGATTGGATATCTGTGTGTTTGTGGGTGTGTGCAGCAGGGAAGCAGATTCCTCTGTGTTACCCCAGTACTGTCAGCTCTGCCAGGGGCATGATGCTCTTTAACCTGGGCAGTGCCTACTGTCTGCGCAGTGAATACGATAAAGCACGCAAGTGCCTCCATCAGGTGAACACCACACATTTGTTCTCCAGGTCCTAAATCTCAGTGATGGTTCATTGTTGTGCTTAGACACACCTACTAAGCCTGTCGCTTGATTTGAGTTGAATTGGAGGTATTTAATATTAGTTCATGTAACACTGTGGTGTCAAATCCTGGTCTGAGAGGACCAGCATCCATTGTGGTTGGGTGAGAATTTAATTAAATGTAACCTCTACACTTATCCTGAGCTGCAGATTACATCAAGACAGAAAATCTTGAATGTTCATAAGAAATATATTTTCTATATATGTTAAATATATTTTATATATATGTTAAATCAGTTTGCCTCGAAAAAGAGGAAAACAAATATAGAACATTCATAAACAATGCAAAACAAATGTAAAGGGTTGGGTCATGCATAAAACCAGGATCTGGCCTGTTTGAGCTTGCTTTGAGAACCTGAAATTCCCAAGTTTCTTTAAATGATCTGGCTAACCTCCTGAGGGAACGAAGGCTTGGTTTAACCTGTCTGCTTTTCCTTTGTAGGCAGCCTCTATGGTCAATGCAAAGGAGATTCCCCCAGAAGCAATTTTGCTGGGTGTGTACCTAGAGCTACAGAACGGTACGTTCAAGCCTCAGCAACTCTGTGCTACATTTAATCAAGTAACAGTCAATGTAACAGGACTACAGGAACAGCAAAACCACTACATCCACTCTGTTTTTATCTGGGTTATTTAAACTGGAGCTTAATAAATGTGCTTGTCTCTTTGGTTCCATCCATCATATCAAAAACACAATTAGAATCTCCAGTTTTATTGGATGAGGTTGAATACACTTCATTTGTCCTGCAGGTAACACACAGCTGGCTCTCCAGATCATCAAACGCAACCAGTTGCTCCCGTCGATCAAGTCCTCGTCCTCTCCAGATATGCGCAAGAAGCCTCCACCTTTCCAACCAGTCCAGCCCATCCAGATGCCCTCTTCCTTTACACAAGTGCAGCGCAAATGATGCACACACTCACACCCCCAGTGTCATAAACACCTCTGTGATGCTCTTACTATTTATGAGCCTACAACAGATTAATGAAATGTGGATGGGAGAAGGGGAGGCTGTGTGGAGGGATGGATGAAGGAAGAACTTGGTTAAAGTACTTCATCTCTTTCCTTTGGAGTTGCTTTCTGAAATCTCTTAACTGTACATCTATGTATTCTGGGGTCTGTGAAATCCTGAATAAATTTTATTTACACTTGTTTGTTTTGGTATTATTTATTTATTTTACGTTTTAAAAGTTTGGGTACATAAGATGATTTTAAGATGGTTGAAAAAAATAAAAGGATGTGGATTTCATGATTCTTTTGTGCCTTTATTCCACATTTAAGGCCAAATCAAGTCTGTTTATCTCTAACCCTTCAATCTGGATGTGAAGGTGCTAAACATCAGTCTCTGATGTCTGACACTGGAGGTGTAAGGCTACTATTAAATGTGAAAAGTTACTGAGGTGTTAAAATGGAGCTTTCATTCAAATCTTCACCATTTTATAACATTTGCAACTATTGTATCAAACACCTTAATGACTGATCAAAAGTGTAGTTTTTTTATTTAATTAGATTCGACTCTGCTAAAGCAAGAGCTACTCCACATATCTGCTTTGTCATTGCTATGTTAAAATCATAGTAGACAAATGTAGTTAAACACCTCCAAATGCTTCCACCCACCGATGGTGTTTCGAATGATAAACCCCAATGGAAGAAAATAGGGTTATAAAACCTACACAAAAGCCATTTTTAAAAGGCCTCCGAAGTGGAACATCCATGGCCATGCTGTTGTTGCCTCAAACCACAAACAAACAGCTCGTCCCTCTGGAATGTTCTCTCTGCTGACCTGACCTCAGACCAGTCAACTGGGGGTGGACATTCCACCTCTTTCTTTCATGTGTGGTCCCTCCCCTTCCCTTCTCTCTTTCTGTGTCTCCATCGAGGGTGGCCAGGCCCTACCAGATCTTTTCTCATGCTAAATCCCTTTACCCCTTCCTGTCCTCTCCTCCCCCAGCACTCGGCATTGTTACCCCCAGCTCCCCTCTGAAATGTCCTGTCAACGATCATCCAGAGAAAGCGAGTTTGGTGACTGTTATATTTGTTTTTAAGCCTTTAAAAGATCTAGGTTACTTAGAGCATAACTCATACAGTAAACGCTTTCATTAAAATCTTAATTACTTCTAGATGCACACCAACATTAAATGAACCAGAACTGCCATAAATGGTCAACAGTAAAAAGGTGGCAGAGGTTGAAGGGCTCTAAGAAAGTTAATGGAACCATTTGACCAAACAGCTTAAAGGTTATGTCTGCTTGTCTAATGTGGTATCAACAGACGTAGATCTGGCAGCCTGATTGTTTAGGTACTTGGTGTAATCTTATTTTAAGATTATCTCACATTTTGGTTTTTGAATTACCATTAAATCAGCTATGTATGGTTTGATGCTGTTTGAAAAAATCTTTCCCTTCACTGCAGTGAGTATTTCAGTCCATTTTAAAACTGTTCCAGCACATGCTCACCTATTTCAGCCTTCTGTTCAAAATTTCCCCGCAAGCAGTTTCACTGAGTGAAATATCATGGGACAAAGTAAGACAGAATTCAATAGACAAAGTTTACCGAGCCGGTTTGTGTGACTACGCTTTGCTTTAGACCTGTTATTTTAAGATGCCATCTGCCCGGCCATTCTGGTTACTGCCGTCTGAAGCTGCATCATGTCGACCTTTTGGGCAGGGCCCTACTATGACCCCTGACCCCTTGGTATGTAGACACACTAGTTTCTCACACCACATTGGTGGCCGTGCTGGCTTTTGTTAAAAAAAGATTCTACTTTTTTTTACCCCCTCCATGAATTAAGTCAAGCAGCTACATCAGCCTGGATACAATGTACGCTAATAATGAGCATTTATACTCCCAAGTGCAAACGGCCGAGTTTAAAAGTAAATGGAAAGAAACAGACAAACCAGTATTCAGGATCCCAAAAGATACAAGTTTATTTAAGTGTAAACAAGAAGAAACAAACAAACAAAAAAACTGCATAGTAAATGTTTAAAGTTCACAAAAAACAAGAGCACAAGACTTTTTTCACCTCAAGTTTTATACAACCTCCTTAGTCTGAACTAGACAGAATCCCATGACAGCTACGATCGAGAGGGTCAAGGATGTTGAATTCTACTTTGATGGCAAGTATGGGAGAGCAAGGGGTAAGAGAACCAAATACAGACCCCTCGAGGGCATGAAATGCTAAGCTAATCTACACGATCAAACCCGGAGGCTGTATTTCCTCCTTTGATCCAATCATAATCATTACATTTCTCAAGGCAAAGTGGTTCCCACGTGGTCTCATGTAAGATCTCCAACCATCTTGATGTACTTTGGGATCAAGGAATAATCAAACAACTGTACTGACTATAAAAAGTCTTGTTACACTGTAATATAAACTGGATTTCCTAAACACAGAAGATAGACTTGCTTCTATGAGGGGGGGAAAAAAAAGAACGAAATATTTTGGATTCATCTCTAGGCAAAATAATTTCCTTTAAGTAGCCAGTTTGGTTCTTTGGTTAATTTAGATTCTCAGTATATTGATGTTTGAACATATCTTCCAACAATACAATATGCAATGAGATTGTTCACTTTCTTTGGGCATCAAAAATATACCCACAAAATTGTTTCAGTGCCATTTTAATAGGATAATTAGACAGCCATTTTCTAAATATTATATATTTTGCCCATCCCCTGTTTAAAACTTAACACAAATTGTAAATTTGGTTGTAAAGGATCCAATGGAATTCAACAGCAAAGTTTTTTTTTTTTATTGATCAGTACAATATATGCACACACAAAAAATATACTAAATCTTATGAAGTACTAACAAAGGATTTACTATCCAATTGTAAGAAACAAATATTGAATTTGAATCAAATCTCTAGAAAGCTACCTGAGTTGTTTTTTCTTAGATAATACAATCATAAAAGACCATGCACTTCTGAACTGTTTACATTTACCTTCTCCTTTTCCAGATTAGGAAACAGGTCAAAAAGCTGAAACACACCACAGTTGGTGGAAAACCCGTACAGACACTCGCCAGAGGTCCAATCAAGAGATAGTTTGTGGTGACTAGACATTCTAAAGGGCACTGTTTAAGTCTGATTAATTACAACAGCTTGAGATACGTGTACAATTTTAATTGTATTTTATTGGCACCATATGCTCTGAAAAAGTTAAATGCCCCTCAAAATACAAACTACCCTTAGAGATCTTTTCTAAATCACCACACAGTTGATATACTGATGAAATCCTGGATGGTTCTGGGTTAGTGTTACTGCATGTGGAGTGGGGTAAGTGTGGTGACTCCTCAGGACAGATTTAACTTGTATTGCTCTCAAGCACAAATAGCAGACAATTCCTTAATCTGCTGGAAAACATCGGTCAACATTTTAATGAGGGACCACGGGTGTTGAGGTCAGACACATGAGATTAATGGTCCTCATATTTTACCCTAATTACCAAAGGATATTAGAAATAGGGAACTTGTAGGTTTAGAGAGGAAAAAAGGGGTGTGGGGCAAAAAACCAAAAAACAAAACCCTAACAAAAACAAACTCTTTGGCAGTTTCCATTCTGATTAAACTTTAAATGCTGGAAAAATCAAAGCAGACTGCAGCAGTTTTAAGGCATGTGAATTTAAACCTTTATCCTAGTCTCTCACACAGACAAGTACCTTACTCTATAAAGCTAACTATCAAAGAGCAATACAATCTTGTAGTCAAAGCAATCCACCACAACCCAACACAGGAAAACGTAAGTGTGTATCTGTGTGTGTGTGTGTGTGTGTGTGTCCTTGTTTCTCCTCCATCACATACATTTGTCCACAAGGGCTTTTAAAGCACACAAAAAATATCTTTTTTTTCCTCTTAAAGGGAAGAGATTTCTTTGGGTTTCTGAGAATAAAACTGCAGCTAAATCCCAAGAACAACTCAAACGCTGGACATTAATACTGAAAGATCAAATCAATGCGAAATCAGTGTCCAAGCAGCAAATCCATGTTTACCCCGTCTCTACTGCCCAGTGCACACACACTTATCTTCCATCAAAAGGTCCAGCACTTGCCTACACAAGCCGCCCATTATGGAATCTGTAGGTTCTAATCTTTAGTTACTAGCCAACATTCACTTTGCATCCCTGGGATCGGGTCCCACACTTAACTCGTCTCCCTCGCTGTGGTGGTGGACACCTCACATGCAGCTCCAACACACTTTGAGGAAGGTCTTCCACAGCGTAGTAAATGGAGCCCCTGCCTTCACCTCAGTGGGCAGCTACTTCACAGAGGTGATGTCACACAAAACAATTGACTCTGTAGGAAACAAAGTGTAAAATGTTCAACACAACAGTAGTGTAAAGAGCAGCTCCACAACCAGTGTCCATTTAGACCTTTTTTGGCACAGGCCCATTTCCAATGGTCACCATTTGGCAAGACAGAATTCTGGGCTACATGTGAATAAATCTAACTGGAACAACTGGGTACAAAAAGCCACAGTCTTATGGAAATACTGTTGGTACAACAGTTACATGACTTGCTTGTTGTCTTGTCATGTAAATTCTCAACTAAAATTTAACTTTACTGGTACTTTGAAACATAAAACGGGAAGCACCGCACAAGTGGAGCCCATTTCCGATGTCAAATTAGTCACGTTGGATCCTATCTTGCAAATATGCCTGACTTGGCCTTCGCTGTCTGGAAGAGGCACACCTTTATGTACCAGACCAAAAAGTTGCAACCCAGTGCAGGCGCATAATCAGCAAGAAAAGCCTTAAATCTCACCTCTGCCACTCCATGAGCAGCTTAACAGACAGAACACCCATCCAGAAGAAAAAGAAGTTGAGCAAAAGCAACACCTGCCAGGCACTCTAGGATTTAGGGCCTGGAAAGGACTCGTCAGGAACCAGCACTTTGAGTAAATATGTCTCACTGGCTCTCAGTGAGACCTCAGCCAGACTTTACCAAACAGACGTTTTAGCTTCAAACACATTTTTGTTATTACATGCCTTCTTCTCTTTAGACTGAAACAAGGAGCAAATCCGTTTTGTACTTTTCTGATGCATCAGTGCTCGTCTTTTTTGTTGCTTTCAAATGCTTTTCTCTCCCTCATCTACAGTAAAGAGAAGCAACGTCATTCATTAAAGTGGTTCCCCACAAATAATTTTAGATTTAATTTTAGACCATGCTCAATTGATTCTAGACTTTTTCAAACTGTGTTCCATCGATGGAGCAAATGGTCTCCCAGGAGATCTAACTCATAGCTCGCTCTTTCAGGATTTGGCCAATAAATACATTCCAGACATTCAGAAAGGGCTTTCCTCAAAATAAACTTTGTAGTCCTACACAGTTTGGATTACATCCAAGTTTGCCAGCTACAGCAAATCTGCCACGTGCCAACCAATATCTGACAATCTTCACTTCATCTTAATGGTGCACCAGATGAAGAACATAGAGAACAAATACAGAAATTAACAAAACAAGGGATGATTCAATTTTATCATAGGTCCCAAATATAAACGAAACATTTTCAAAGCTTCATGGAGTTTCTCTCCACTCCTATTCTCATTTTCATGAACACGTTTAAAACATTTTTGAAAGTGGGAATATCAGATTCTTGCATTACTCAACCCTTTGGCTCTGTTCTACACCGACATCCCCAGAAACAACTACAACTACAACAAGCTCAGCCTAACCCTATTATTCACACTGTAGGCCATCTTGCATTTTGGTGGTCATTTCCATAGACGTACAGATTTTTTTAAAATGGAAACGAACACAACGAGGTAATGTAAAATGAGTCATTTGTACACGAAGGTACATTGAGTATGTGAGGTAAGATGTTTACATGAGGTAATGAAACAAATGAAAACCAACCTAAAAACAACATGAAATTCAAAACAAAACAGTAGATTTATCAAAACATTATTATGTTTCTGCCAAAATCCGCAGCCCTGGTCTTTTGGTTCACTGTACTCACACATTCAGGGGTCCATCCTGTGTTATTGCGCACAGTAAAGATCAGGAACAAGTCTGTGTGAGCTGTGCAAATATCAACCAAACATTGCTTCATTTCTTGTGTCCTCTGACTCTACAACTAAACAAGCACTGAGGTAGACTTCTTTATAAAACTTCACAGACTCTGCACACACACACGAGAGTACATTCATACATAAGCTACATGAGGTAGGTATAATGCAGAGAGAGAAAATTATTTCAAGAATGTTAGAAATTCCCTGAGAAAAAAAATCAAACAAATAAGAAAAGATTTCAAGACACAGATCAAAGAGCAAAAGAGCCTGAACTACCAGAGACCACAGTCTTCTTGCTCCACTCCTCCTCTTAGACAAATGGCTTTGTGTACAACAGAGACACTTGTGTACAACAGAGACACTTGTGTACAACAGAGACACTTTCGCCAGCAGCGTAAATCATACTACAATCACGATAAATAGATATTAGATGTATAAAAAAAGGCTCCATACTACTTCCAATTTTCTAACATTCAGCCATGTTTGCTCCTGATGAGGGCGTGTTCCTAAAATCTCCTCCCCCTCCCCTCAGCCATGTTTGCTCCTGATGAGGGCGTGTTCCTAAAATCTCCTCCCCCTCCCCTCAGCCATGTTTGTTCCTGATGAGGGCGTGTTCCTAAAATCTCCTCCCCCTCCCCTCTCACACTTTTTAACCCTTACAGAACGTCAAAACATGAGGATCCGGTTGTTTCCAAAGTCAACGGCTACAATCACCCCGTCAGGGGTAACGGCGATACCCGAAGGGCGGTCCATCTGCCCAAAGCCGCTACCCTGGGTCCCAAACTTGCATAAGAAGTTGCCGTTGGGTTCGAACACCTGAATACGATGGTTGCGGGAGTCGGCTACGATGACGCGATCCTCCTGGTCCACGGCTACGCCTTGCGGACGCAGGAACTGCCCGTTGCCCGTTCCCTCAGAGCCGAGAAAGCGGGCCGACTGACAATCAGGCCTGATGACGAGCAGGCGATGGTTGTTAAAGTCAGTCACCACTAGGTGGCCCTCTTGGTTGAAGGCCACACCTCGGGGCGAGTCGAAATGCTTCCAGAGAGCGCCTTCGAAGCCGTACTTGTTGAGGAACACCCCGTCAGGACCGAAAAGCTGCACGCGGTGGTTGCGTGTATCAGAGACGAGGATCTTCCCCTCAGAGTTGACGGCCACGTCCCAGGGGTAGTTGAACTGCCCGTTTTTGGTCCCCTTTTCGCCGAACTTGAGCAGGAACTGGCCATCAAAGGTAAAGATCTGGATGCGGTGATTGTCCTTATCGGCCACGATGATTCTTCTCTGGCTGTCGCAGGCAACCCCGGCGGGCCGGTCAAACTGACCGGGCCGCGAGCCCAAAGTGCCGAACTTGTGGTGGAAGGTGCCGCACGGCTTGAAGATCTGGATACGATTGTTGCTGCGGTCAGCCACGATCACATAGCCTTCCTTATCCACGCAGATGCCCCAGGGACGGCACAGCTGTCCATCGCCGTCACCCTCTCCACCAAAGGAGGCCACGGGGAGACCCACGCCTCCGTAGCTGCGGCCGGACTTGACCACAACTTTGAAGGGGCTTCCTTCGATGTGCTGGTTGGAGATGAGCACCGAGAGCAGATGTTCCCCTTCGCTCTTGGGCACATAGCTCACCGTGTAGGTGCCATCTTGGTGGTCGGACACATCTGCGCTGGAGAGGTTGCCATCCGGACTCATCAGCACCACAGAGACACCATCGCCGCCGGACAGCCGCGGTTCTCCATCGTGGTCGTGGCCCACCACCGTAAAAGAGGCCAGCTTCCCCTGCAGCGCCCGCTTCAGGCCTTCGCCGTGGGCCTTGGTGGCAGCAGCGAAGGCACCGCTGCTGATGAGCCCCATGGACTTGATGGCGATGAGCAGCGCCTGGTCCGGGGGTGTGAACATGATGCGGTCGTCCTCCTGCGGCTGCAGGATGCAGCGCAGCGCCTTCAGCTCCTGCAGCTGATTCAGCATGTGTTCGCGAGCCAGCAGGATGTCCATGCTTCGGCCCTCCTCCAGCACCTTCGTCACTGTGGCGATGGTGCTGTCCAGCTTGGTGAGGTTCTGGTGGAGCTTCTCCACCTGGAGGTAGAGCGACTTGGCCTTCACCTGCCGGATCTTCTCCAACTGTGCAAGGAAACACAAGTTTGAACAAGGAAGGTTAATGGATCCGAATAACGCACCAAGACGAGAGCATCAACAGCACAGATTTTACCGTTGAACTATTTAATATACTGGCTTTAGCACTGTGGCAAATTTTTCATCCACAGAAATGTAATAATATAATGTTAGTGCATTTATGTGTGAATAATATCTACATAGCATGATAACCATCAATTAAAAGAAAGAAAATGAAGCCATTTCATGTAAAAGACCTTCTCATCTGTTCTGAACCCTCTGTGGTACGACAGGCCTGAAAGTCTGGCTGTTATTACAGGATTAAATAGTGATCATCAAGCAGCAAAAATTCACTGATGAATCTTGTTACACACAGGTTTGTTCAAGTGATGCCTGATACCTTGGTGTTAAAAGACATCCTAGGCTTTCAATGCCTCCTGCTCAGGACCAAAGAAGAGGCCTGTAACTGTATACACCACCTGACCCTCAACATTACCAAGAAGCACTCGCTCCTGAATAGGGAGTGTTCCTGTCCAGCCAGTATTGTAACTTTAGTAGTAAGGCGATCTTTAAGTGAATAAAGGCTTCTGTTCTTAATACGCACGGCTATATGGAGGCCCATGTCCAAGATGGGAAGTATGCCTACCTTCCACAGAAGCTCACACTCCCGCTCCTCCAGGGCTTTCTTATGGCGCAGCGTGGTGGTCTTTACCTCCGACTGCACCACCTTGGCCTTCAGCTCCACCTGTTCGGCGATGGCTTGGGCTTTCTCAATGCTCAGCTTCAAGAACAACGAGAAACTACTCAGTGTTCACAAAACGTACTGCACAACAAACGCTACCTCAGCAAAACAATGAAAGTACAGAAAAATAAAAAGATACATTGAAACGAAGGGTTTAGTTAATGTGACAAAAGTCAGTTCTTGGTTACAGATATTAAATATTTTAGTCATAAACGGACATCCACAAAATGAAGACCTTCCCCACACACATGCAAGCACACACGTACACACGCTTGCGCTGACGTAGCTGTGCCAGTAAGCCTGAATGGATGCATGAAAGCGTGAGGGTTTCCTTTGTGATATTACACAGAAGGAAGGAAAAAAGACGTCAGGCAGCAGTGTCATGACCTTTAGCCTCTGACTAGGCGGCACAATGCTCTGGCAGAGGGGATGAGGACCCCCCGCTCCCTCTCAGCACAACCACAACCACGCCCACAACGGTTTGGTTTTCACCAGTGTTTTTTTGTTTGTTTCATATTGAGATCATTTCCCAAAGTCACCAGTGTCCTCAGTGTAATGGGAATGCACAAATTCCCCACTATTCTGGAGACGGAAAGATTTCTTTCCGACAATACCACCATTAAAGAGGTTCTGAAGTTTTGAAGTTTTAAGTCTTTGAGATCATTGCATGTCTTTTGTAATGGTGTTGATGCTGCAGAAAAATGTCTGGGGCTTCATTCATAAGTGAGAAGATGATGAGCGCTTTGGCCGAGTGGCCCAGGCACCTGATGAAGGCCGAGCGGTCAGGCGTCTGGAGAGGCACGGGTCTGTCACGGTCGGGCTGCTTCTTGCGCCCTGCTTTCCGCAGGCATTGTTAATACCCCGCAGGAGCTTTCAGGCCTAGAACCGATTAGAGGTCTCCCATTTAACACCATGCAGTAATAGGATTAGGACAGAGTCCAAGAGCCCAGCCGTGCTCTGGCAGCGGCAGCTGGCCCTCTCCGAGTCTAGAGCTGATGAACCTTCCAGAGAGCAGGAGCCTTCCAGCGGCATCTGGCATGAGAATCACTACGGAACACTTTACCAGCTGACCTTCCACTTTGGGAGCTAAAGATCAAACTGGAGGCTTGGACCGTCTCTCAAACACAAAAGAGCCAGACATGTATGATCAGTATTTGTGGGTCTGTGTAGGGGCCCATCTGTGAGGCAAAAAAAAAAAGAGTCCACCGCCAAGAGCAAACCCTAGCTGATCCAGGCCGGTTTGTTTTGGACGCAGTATTACCATGCAAAGCACCTCAGGGGGCCCAGAAGCGCAAGTGCAGTGGAGGGAGTGTCCAGAGGAGGAGCACAGCCAGATCAACCAGCACATTAAAGAGAGGGCAGGGCAGCCACGCCTTCTCAAATCCCTGTTCAATAGCCTGCATGCTCCAAAAGCCCCAATCTGTTCAGACTTTCATTTTCAAACTCCACCAGCTCCTCCTGCAGATCGGCTCTGCTCAGTGTCACCAAGAAGCATGCCAACAGCTCTGTTTGGGGACGCAACACCCCCACCCACCCCCACCCCCACGCTGTGCTTTGAAGCCAATGTGTGAGTGATCGAAACATTTCCTCTGTGTTGGACTAATGATGCATCCTGTTCAGGCCATCGAGGCCGTGACTGTGGCCTGGACGCCGGCCCGTTCAGACCTGAGGGAGGGGGTGAGGCTTCCTGCAACTCTGTTCCACAGCCATTTTTTCAAAAACATTTTTCAAGTCATGAGTCTTTTTTCTTTTAGAAGAAAAAAAAAATGATCCATGCATATTTTCATTGACACGTGTGTTTTCCCCATGTCTCCCTCATTCCAAACTGAAAGGTAGAGCTCTTACAGTTTACAGTACAGGCAGCCAATCATCATGACCAATAAGGTGAAAACAAAAACACCACTGTAAATACAGAAAACATGTTTTACAATATTTCAGCCTAAAATTCACTATTCACTTTTTCTTTTGCAACATGTAAAAGCAGGTGATTGGTGGACGTGGGCGTGCGTGAATGCTGTCTGACCTGCACAGCCTGCCGGCCCTGCTGGGCGTCGGCGAGCAGCTGGATGGTGAGTGCCCGCGAGTCCTGGAGCACGTCCTGCAGGTAGGACACGCTGTGACCCACGTGTCGTCCCACGCTGCACTCCCTGCAGATGGGCACGGAGCAGCTCTCGCAGAAGAAACGCAGCACCTGGCAGGAGAGAGCCACATCAGTCCCTTTCAGACTCGTCCCAAACCAAAGAGCTCGACCGCCCTGCAGGGCAATACCACCACGTACTGCCATCCTTCCAGAGTCAAATGCTACAAAAAAAAAAAAAAACTTCATCCACTTAGTAATAACATTTACTAAATTATTTGATGCTATAAATAACATTTATTAAAATTACATAAAAAAAGCCGTGGTTTGCTGTAACATCCGTAGCCACAACATACACAGAGAAACAGTCCGACCTTCCCAGCAAAACGGTGCAATACCTGAAATAACAGACAAAAATCAAAGAATCTCTTCAACTTGTACACCAATATCCTGTCATTGGGGGGGAGGGGGGGAGGGATCATCAGTCAGGGCACTGAGTGACTAAAGTGAAGGAAAGGGGACGTGTCGTCAGTCTTCCAAACAACAAAACAAGGCCCCTTTTTTCCTTGGCTTCCTGTGTTCTGACAGCGTGGTGATGGATTGCTCAAGACTTATTGTTCTGTCATTCATCCGTGTCATTTCTGAATTATGTCATTGTTGTTTAAGAAACACCAGTGAGAAGACATGATGACAGCCTTTAGGGCTTTTGAGTTTTCATTTCAGAAAATTTTTTTTTTTTAAAGTTCTTCTGGAGTCTTGGACTAATTTGGTAGAAACTAAGATCTTTGAGAATGTTCCTGGAGCGTTTTCTTCCACTCCGCTCTCTCCTGTACAACATTCCCTTAGAGACCAGTACAAGCTCCCTCCTCCAGACTAACATCCAAACCAAAGGCTCCATCAAACGCTAATGACACACCTGCCGAGTGCAAAGCAGGAGCAGCTGCCAGTAAACCGGGAGCCGTGGTTCCACTCGTGTTACCTGCCCGGAAAAGCCAGCCCCCTCTCTCTCTGTGGACCAGATGGCCTTGCCGTGCCAGTGTTTACAGAGTTCACGTGTAAGTGCATCCTGGGAAAAAGCCTTCTGGAAGGACGGAGAAGCGGGAAGAGCAGATGACTTCTCACAGGGAGATGACTAATAAATACTCAGTTACCATTCTTTTGGGTGAACCTACTGTGACGGCCACAAAGACCCAGAACAATACGAAATCAAAGCAAAACGAATACTGCTGTGGAATTCAATACTGAATAAGTCACCCTACCCTCCACTGACAGCCATAAACCCCCCTCAGCACCCAAGTGAACCCTAGGGTGAAATCACACCTAAAAGAGAGAGGGGGGGGGGGTGAGAGAGAGAGAGAGAGACACAGAGACAGAGAGAGAGTGCGAGAGAGAGTGCACAGACCCAATTCAAATCAAAATGTACTGAAACAAAAGACAAGAGGTTGTGTCCAGCTTTCTACAAGATGCTACTTTACGAGAGATTTGTGTGCGTTTGTTTGGCCTTTAAAAGCATGGAATGGAAAGACTTGACATGAAAGTACATGAAACGCGTTTTGACAGGACAGAAGTGAGTACAGACAACAAGCTTCAGGGACTGAACAAATTGTGAAAGGACAAGGACAAGGACACTAAGGAACAGCCTCCATCAAACTGTTCAAAGACCTTACAGTCTGATTCCATGCCTTCTGGTAAATTCTAGTAAAAAAGAAACTGTGCATGTATCCATGGCCTTACCATTTTAAACTTTAGGACTGATGCATAAAGCATCAAAAAGATCAGTTTTATTGATGAAATTCGACAAAACACTATAGTAATATGTTAGATAAATACAATGACACTAGAACAGATGGCAAAGCTGTTATAGTCACTGGCCAGTAGCCATGAATGCTGGAGAAATGCAAGTTATTAGAGCAAAACGCCAACGGATTAAACACCAACAGATTAAACACCTCCTACAGTTGCAGAAGCAGTTAATTGTCTTATAATTAAAAAAAAGTGACTCAAATATCTTGTATCACACACAAACAAAACAGAAAAACTGGTTAACCAAACAACTTCCTGTTTCTAGTTGAGAAACACCGATCTGTCAACACGAACAGAATTCTGTTGTTGACACCGCAGTGTTAACCACAACAGTTTTCCTCCATCCATTATCTAGTGCCCTCCCTTGCTCCAACACCCACCTCCACACCCCAATTCCAAACCATAAAAGAAAATTACATGTTGCTGCCTACATCTGCCACCACCTGCAATGTAGCACATTAACACAGGTGAAATTAAAACCTTATTTGAATTCTAGAGTCCCAAATTAAAAATGATCCCAAATTAAAAGAGTTAGAACAAACAGCAAATGCCCATTTTGTGAATTACAAATCAGAACAATCTCTCATACACGGTTTGTAGTTCCCTTAGCAGTTCAGGAGGTTCATACCCATTCAGGTGACCTCATGCACTGTTCATGAGAGGGCAAACAACTTAGCTGGGCCTCTGCCACCCCAAGTGCCTGGATGTGTGTATGAGAGAACAAGAAAACCCCATTTTACTCCTACAACCTACCAGGACACTTGGACTTGATCCATATCCCAACCTTCTACACTTTGCCAAGAACTGTAGAACTGGATGAAGCAAATTTAGCATTGTGTGTGTCCAGGACTCCACTCCCTCAGCTGAACTGTGGGACACGTTCTAAACAGAAACAATAATAAACCTGTGGAGAAACACCCACACGTCTTGATGCCCAGCGCCTCCTGCTCAAACAACCATTAAAAGGTCCAACAGAGAGTAGTACTGCTCTACAGCTTTGCTATGAAAAGACATGTTCAAAACAAATTTCTGCTATTCTGTTAATATAAATCACACAGGCTGGACCTCCAAAGCAAATAAAAAAAAAATGTGTGTCTAGACCTCATAAAGGGCTCTGGTGGAACTTGCGAGTGGCTGTTTTGACTGGTGGAATAACTGAAAGTTTCCACTGTTCATCTGCAGGCCGTTCTAAGTGTTCTCTCCTTCTCCCAGCTGCAAACATCTGTCTTCCTTCATTTAACGGCATTAAATGTTCAGACATGCGTTCCACTTTTGTTGAGTCCTGCTTTATAGCTGTGGGGGGATCAAACCTTTAAGACCATGATGTCTTGCCAGCTTAAAGGAGCAAGGATGGAGGGTGCAGGTTGGAATCTCATAATTCACCATGTCAAAATTATGTTTCATGCTTTACCCAGTTATAGTGTCCATCCGAATGTCTTAAGTTGCTGGGAAAAAAGTCTGAGTGCAGCAGTTCACGCCAAACATACAGGGCTAAGAGCTCCAAATATTTATTGCAGTGCATAAACACTAGAATGAAATCAAAGCCTCTGCCATGTGGGCCAGGAATGATGTGCAAATACACACAATAATGCAGTAGTCTGGCATAAAACAAAATTTGCTTTTAAAAAAAGTCTACAAAATTCCCACTTACATAAATGGACACTTTAAAAATGTCCCTCACCAATATGAAGAGTGTCTGTTGAAGGGTGGGGATGGTGGTTTTCATACATAACACAGTACATTTAAAATATCTTGACATAATGAGGATTATGTTTGGCTTGTAGTCCTGCGACTGTCTACAGGCATCAATCTTTGGAGAGGTTCTCAATGTGCTGACCATTCCACATTCCTCTAAAGCTCTATAGGAGGAAGGCCTGTCAGAGAATGCTCCCAGGCTCAGAGCAACTGCCCACACCAGATGGCTTGCGTCTTGGGTTTTTCAGAGATTGGCAAGAATGGCTTACCAGATTCAATATCAAAGGTCCAAGAGGAGTGCACATGAAAACGGTTAAAAAAAAACAAAGCAGCACAGGGAAATGGAGTCACTGAAACAGGGTCATAAAATGCTCAAAGGCTTTTCTAGGCTGATTTTACGGAGACCCGCTAGAAACCAGAGCCTCACCATGGAGCACTCTCACCACAACCACAAGATCACGCAGAACCGTGCTTTGGACTATTTATGTTTTGGATTGACAGCACAAATGAACATTAGTCTCACTAAATAATGAAAGCTAGCGTAAGCTTATTTAGCATAGCATTTGGAAATCATGGCATGATTTCTATGTGTAGTTAGTAATCGCTTAATTAGACCTACTCAGACTGCTGAACGTTATATGGGACAGGTAAGGGTTACATTTGACCTATTCTTATGGAACATCATTTGTAATGCATTCAAAAGAAAAACAAACAATTTGGTTGTAATATTAATACAACTTCCTGAAATATAAAATGAGTAAATAATCCAGAAAAAAATTGTATGTCCAATATGAGCATTTCACACCCATTATGTCATAAAAACAGAAATAGATGCGCTTTGTGGAGGTTTGAAACTGAAGGAATAAAGTTAAACTGCGAGGAAAACGGCTGATGAAAGGATAACAGCTTTTGTCTCAACACCTCCTACTTTAAATGTAAGGATATCTTCTCCAGACAGAAATGAGGCTCGTCACAGGTTTCCCCATTGTAGCCAGCCTGCACACAGAAGAGGAGAAGAGGTCCACACACCTTCTGGGGAAGACCCACCCCCCACCATTGTTTCAGATATACCTGGATCAAGAGCAGAGTCCCAGAGGTGGAGAATGGAAAAATGCATACTAAAGTGTGATGTTGGATATGGATTCAGTTATCATTAACTGAATAGAATAACATCAACAGAATAATGCTTTATTAAGTCTCTGAAAACCTCTGCTCAGGTTCAAAAAGACCTGAAGCAAAGACGTTTAATGAAGTGGATCTTTAAACCACTGTGTGATCTGCAGAAATATGTGCACACCATCAGACCAGTTACACCAGGACAAACCCAGATACTGGCAAAGACGAAAAAAAAGAAAAAAGAAAAAAGAAAAAAGAAAAACTTGTTTTTTCTTTTTTGCTTCTATTGGAAAATCATGCTCTGAAAGACAGTTGCTCTGGGCAAGGTGAAAGGTCGAATGCTATTAAATTGCAGTCACGCCAAACAAAGGAGTATCTTTAGCAAAAACCAGAGGCCCCTGGCATGAGAAACCAGGCCCCTGGCATGAGAAACCAGGCCCCTGGCATGAAAGTATATCTGGTGTGGGGTGTGGTTGGGTGGTGCAGAGGGTTACTGCATGCAAGGGAACTGTGGAATCAAGACAGTGAGACCAAAACCGAAAGCTAAACGTCCTGCGTTTTAGCTTGTTTATCCCAAAAACCCATTTAAAACAATTAATTAAAAAAATTAAATAAATTTTAAAAAGGAACCACGTTTATATCCATGAACACATACAGAAAACCTGCATGTGTGCTGTTCTCTTTAGCACATGACCTTGGTTCTCAGGATAGTGCTACAAAAGATGAACCGTCAAGCTTGTTAAGAGCAAAACACATGTGAAGTCCAGCTACACATTGGGCAGCACAATTCTGTAGGAAAACATTATTAAAATCCTAAAGCAATTTCTTGTTTATTCTTTGATATAAAAAACATTACACCAAGAAAAATAAAAAAGGCCACTCCTGCAGCATGCTCACTTAAGATAGCGTTAGACAGACTGAACGCAGTGGGAGACAGTTTCACCTCAAATCACATGAAACAGCCAATCCTTATTAAAGTTTTTCACCCTCCCAACTAAGCACTTAGCAGCCCGGTGGAACGTCCTGAGCTGACCTCTAACCAGTGGCCTAAGGTGACAGTATGTCAAGAACTCTTTGCTGCCCCTCTTCTCCTAGAAACAGATTACTAGGATTTATCTACAATGGCACTAAAACAACAGCTCACAACACAGATGAAGTCAAATAAACACTAAACAATATGTACGAGATGGAATGGCTGGATATACAGACAGCAGTTCATCAAACTACGCAAGTATTCTTAAGCAATTACATTTTTCATGTGACATGAAAGCACACAGTACATATAGACATGTGTTAAAATACATAAAGAGCAAACATTTTAAAATATTAATAAGGATGTCGAATATTATCATTAAAAAAAAATCAGTTTAATATTATAATATTAAATAATTATTAACAACAACAACAACTATTATTATTATTATTATTATTATTATTATTATTATTATTATTATGGAGCATCACCCACATCTAATGAATATCCCTGAGAATGCTTCTACTCTGTTTCTCATGTGGGAACCAGCGATCGTGCGAGCATGGCTCATGTTACAGGCCTCTGGTCAGTTTCCAGTTCGCTGTTTGTTTTCAGGAGAGGAAAATTCTGCCTACTATTTCTGTCACAATACTTTTTCTTTTTGAGTTGACAGTGGAAAGAAGAACCCTTATGACTGCACATTTACTGTAGCAGTTACTAAAAATGACCAGCCTTACTCTCCAAACCATCAGAAAATGAAGCTGGCAGAAAATGATTTGAGTGTGCTCATTCTTCTGCGCTAGATTCTGAAATCTGGCATACTATAAAGGTGCTTAGCAAGCACAGACACAAACAAGGAGACAAAGGACAAACCAACCGGAGAAGCTGTAGCATGGACGTGTGAACCCAGGACCTGAGGAACAAGACTGCCTGATGCATTTCATTGGTCATTGCTGAGCAGATCATCCAACCATAAGGCTGACACAGTGTTGCTGTATCTAGGAGGCTTCTGTTACTGTTCAAGAGGAACGACAAAGGTGACGGACCCTCTTCTTACACATGTATGCACGCACACTTTGACCTTTCACCTTCAAATTCTGTCACACCCAAACCCCAAAAACACCCCCAACCCCCAAGCACACCCTTGGGCAGAATGGGTGTGCAAAAGACAACTAATGGCCTGTTCCCCCTTACGAGACTACAGCCCTGAAGCTGGTCCAAGCCACCAAACAGGACCACATTCCATTCTTTATGGTACCATTTGAAACACCACTAACAAACCTAACATTTTAAAACCAAAGAGAAATTACAGAGTGAATAACACCGATTTGAAGGCCAACCTACAGCTGATAAAGCAGCTTGAGAGCACACGTCTTGGTCCTCCCAAGGTTTCGTCCTCATCCCTGGGGTTTTTCCTTACCACTGTCGCCCCTGGTTTGATCATTAGAGACTTGGACCCATGCATTTGTAAAGCTGGTTTGTGACAACATTTGTTGTAAAAAACACTATATAAATACATTTTACTTGCTACAACATCTCTTTATTCTGCAGGATGTGTACATATATACACATTTTATGTGATGTTACAACATTATTTGCTTATAATTTTACAGGAAATTTGTTTTGATCAACTGTGTGCAACAAATGATGTCACTTCTCATGACCAGATGAAGGGACATGGGGGTACAGAGCGAGAGAAGAGCAGTAGATGAACATGGTGTGGAGAAAAGCAAGCAGTAAGAGGCAGGAGTCACCAGATCCCAGCTCCTGGCTCACAGGAGCAGAGGTCATAGCGCTCAAAACAGCACAGAATTTATTGAGAGCCCATCAGTGACTCCAGCAGGACCTTAGCGCTCATGCACATATCTGAGGACTTTCTACCTCCCATCCTTCGATGCAAGATCACAAAGAGGTGCATCATTAGCACACTTTAAACCACCAAGGAAACTGTTTTTACTTTACCTTTTTCCTTATAGTCTCTACATTGCATCACTGCTCTATCCGATAGAAACAAGGCACAATACTGCCATTGACCCAACTACCAAACAGCCAACAGGGGTTCCCAACTCCTGGCACACTGTGCTCTAGCATTTTGGTGTGTTTCATGTCCAGCTCCAAGAGGCCCAAGAGCCCAGATAATTAGCTGATAATTAGCTTTCCTGCTTTAAAAAGCCTCAGGGTGAAGTAATTAGCTTACAAGTTGAATCAGGTTTTTAGATTAGGAATGCTAAAATGTGCAAAGCAAGGCCACTCTAGGAATCACTGCAGCATAAGTAATATTATTCTAGTTTTACAAATGACTAGTCTGGGGGTGTTCTGTTGGAAGGGTACCCTGTTACTTCTTACATTGAATTCAGCCCTGCTGAGTGGTCTCAGACATGCAAAATTTGTTTGCGTAAGTAACAGACAATATTAGGCAGAATGAGATTTCTTCATGCTTTCCTTCAACCATGATGGCTAAAACTCTTGAGTTTAAACACAGTTATGACTGGAAAATGCACAACTGGATAAACAAACTTCAATTAACCAATCTAGTTAGATTCTTGCTCAAGGGTCCAACAGCAATTAGAGACAGAACCTGCAGAACCCCAGCAGAGTGTGTACAGCCTAGTGTTTTGGGGGTGCAGAAGGCTGGTCCACTGCTGCCATCACAGGAAGGTTAGTGTGTGGGGCAGTAGACCTCAGGCAGAGCCCGGTGCTACTGTAGTACAGGAATGATATCCTCTGTTGGGAAGACAAAAACTAAAAACAGTCATTTAAAGGGTTGGTCATTACTTCGGTATGGAGAAATATTCGTCGATTTTTTCATTTAACCGTTTATATACATTCGTGTGAGATATATATACATACACACACACACACACACACACACACACATAATACATATATTCTAAACAAAACGTTTTGCTCATGAGCTTCGTTTAGTCTTTGTGTTACCACCACCAGACGCTCCCGGAAGCCCCATCAGCATGTTACGTGCGTTACGTGACCTACTCGTTTTTTTATTTATTAAAACACGACAGGCTCAACTAAACGCTTTTCTTTAACTAGACTTTATCTGCCGATCTTTACATAATAAAGAAATAGCCTATTGGAAATTGCATCACTTTCAAAATTTAATTCCAATTCAGTCGTTTCTACGCTTTGGCGAATTTTGGTGAATTTTTTAAACATTTAAACATCTGTAGAATAAAATGAGTTACCAGAACCGCCGGATTCACCACGTTTTTGGAGGGGGGTTAGAATGGAGCAGACGAGCATGCGCAGAAAAGACGCAAATGTGCCGCTTGCGAAATCGGATTCAAAGGTTTACATTTTGTTAACTATTAAAATGGTACATCGCCTGTTTCGATCAGATTCAAATGTTTTTCAGATGCTTCTCAGTCGCATCACTTTTCCTTTTTTGTTTATATCTTTTTTTTTTATTCCGATCGAGCTTCCAATTCAGTAACTAAAGGATAATTTGACTGTATGTAAACAGCCACTGTAACGGCTTTACTATATCCAGGACCGACCGACACACACATGAATACCCTTAGGTGTTAAAATGGTCAAAAAGTAAAAGGTATACATATGCAAAAACAGTCGTTCCTAAACTAACATTTGCCCGTGTTGTAGAACTGGATCTTCGGTTCAGGCCTCTCCCTGCCAGAATTCAGCATAAACTACTGCTTGAATTCCGTCTAGAAAATTCAGACAATGATGATCTTAAAGACGATCGTTGGTCCACTTCTGCCACACAAGCAGAATAGCATTAAGAAATTAGCGTTTTTGCCTGTGATTCTCTATAGGTATATATTATATATATTTATTTATTTATTTAGGTATGTTGCTGTATCATAACTAAAAGTTTGAATCGTCATTTCAATTAGTTAAATTCCCAACATTTAGTCACCATAAGTAACAAATGTAAGAAAAAGTGCTCTCAATGGAAACACTTCTTGCTCCATTAAGTATTTCACTATAGTATCACACCAAATCCACTAACTGTGCAGCCCATGAAGTCTTGGAGTTAAGTATATCCTACACAGACACAATACTGGCTTTTTAAAAGGGCCTATCGATTAAGCCATCATAAGGAACATGTCCTCATTTTAAGATAAAAATTATTTGATGACTTATTTAGCTCTGCTTAAATGGCAAAGCCCAGACCAAACTGATCCTGAGATAAAAGTAAGTATTCAAGCAAACCTTGTGTTTGCATAAGCGGGAGCAGCCATTACTATCCGGTAAATATGATTATATATTTATTAACAGCCTGTTGACTTCTGATACAACAGAGCCAAATTTATGAGATGATTTTTATTTCCCCTGTGGTAGCAGGTCAAGCGATGTTAAACCGTCCATCCCGAGAGAGTAGATTTAAACACTTTTACATAAGCTGTGAAACACAACAACCCTACAGAGGTCACAAACATACACTACTCTGTAAACTTTGCTTTTTATCCATAGCAAGAGACAAAAGAGACGGTAAAAGTTGGATTCTCTAGAAATGTTGTTTGTACAAAAAGTTACATCATTTTTTTATAATCACAATTTCATTTTAAATAAAAAGATGCATTTTGGTCCCTTCATTAAACAACAAATGCTGCCAGGAACATCCAAGTTAACGTCCATATTACTTCTAGCATCACAGCAGACCCACCAGTTATGCTACTACTATGGTGAATGACCCACTACTAGTGTGTATGTTTTAGATACGTAATAGAACCTTAACAACTCACCGCGTTATCATGCTGTTGACAATAGTCCACTCGATCCTGGAAAACGGGGAGCAGCGAGAAGTTGTGGAAGGACTGGGACAGGTTGATCGGAGTGCTGGAGCTGTTTGTTCGACTTGCCAGGTGCAAATTTTCCATCAGTCTCTCAATAAAATGGTCTTTGGTCAGGCGGACGCGCTGATGGGCTCGCACACAGTTGTCACAGAGGTACTCCTGGCAGTCCAGACAATGTGAGGTAGCGGGGTTGCCTTCGTCGCACGAGCTGCACTGAGGATCTGCGAGGTGGTGTGGTCTAAGAAGACCACTGTGGGGGTTGTTTCCTCTACAATTATTTTTGCTCTGCTCCTCAGAGGAGACCACGACATCTAACAAGTTACTAAACAAAAAATTTGTTGATGGCAGAGCATCCACCCCGGATTCAGTCATTGATACTTTCTGGTCGCAAGTCGGGCATCGAAGTTTTAAAGGATCACCGTTGTTCCTTAGGCTCTCCAAACATTGTCTGCAGAAGGCATGCAGACACGGCAGGACGTGGAGTCTTCTGGTGGATGAGGTAGATGAGTTGGATGTTTGGGAGGAGGACGAGGAGGTAGATGAACTGGAGGAAATCGGAGCAGAGGAGCCACACAATTCCTTACACAGAGGACATGTTTGCAAGTCGGAATCTGGAAATGACGCCATTTGAGCTAGTGTAGATCAGTAAATAGTTTTAAACGTAAGATTAAGAGAGACATGCGTCGATGTGCCCCGATTATGAGGACTTGGGGCAACACTATGTTAATTAGACCCTCACGGAATGGCCTGCCCTTCTAGTAATCACTGGTGATGTTTAAAGCATTAGCCCAACAAATATTATAACTAGCGAGCAAGTGGGAACCGATATATCTGATCTTGTCTTGTTCTTGAAATTTAGCATAAACTTGAAAACTTAATTATATGCCTGTAATAAATCTCTAAGGTATTAGAAGCCTCTACTTGCAAGTAAAATGCATTACAGGGCGTGCTAACCATTTACCAACAAACCGTTGTCATTTTAAAGCCTTATAGCCCTCCGATGTGTGGCATTAACATTATTGCGAAACATGAAATCCGCTGTGAGGTCCCTGCTCCGATCCTCCCCCACCGTCGCATGACTAAAGGGGCCACACGTTCAATGCGCCGTCAGACGTTTTTCGTCCAAAAATTTCTTCGTTTCCCATGAAGCGCCTATTTATTCCTAGTCTTCCATCTGCAATTTTGCTCGCTTTGCTTTCGCGTCGGTGCGTGATGCGGTGCACAAGGCAATTAAATAATTCACCAAACTATATCCCATGTAGCTTGTAGCTAGCAGCTCCTGCGGGATCCTCTTACTGCATTACAGTCTCGCTTTCAAACAACAAAAAAAGCGCCGCTCACCCCTAAAATCAGCCTCTCGACTTAACTTAGGACAGTTAAGGTTTCTCTTGGAGAAAGGAGAGCACGATTAACCTACCGTTTCATCTCAAAATAACGTATCAGTGTTGTTTTCCAGAGGCTTCCCTTGACTAGGTTATTCGACGAGATATCACACGAACTGTTTCAGTTCCAGTTCACTTCTTCTCAAGGTCACATGTTGATGACATGTAAATCTGCTTGCATCTCGGTTGATATTATGTCCATGTAACGTGAATTGCAGAGCATAATCGAGCAAATGCCTCCGTACAGGGAGATTTGAGCACACTTCCGCTTGATCACACGGGGGCAAGGCAAACGTGATGAGGGGGTTGGGCAGGGCATCAGCCAATAAACTAGTAGCTTAACTCGTTCCATATTGGGCTGGATTAGTTGTCTCACAATTCATCGTAAATGATAAATGTGAAGTTGTCAGTTGATTTTGATCTTACGGGCATTTGCAGTGTCAGTGCATGATGGTTATCTTGCGGTCCCAAGACTTTTTTTTGTATCTTCTTCATTCCTTTAAGCTATGGTCCTCTTGTAGAATAATTGTGAATTGGGATGAAACTCATCCTACAACCTCGTTTTTGTTTTGTTCCTTTTGTAATTTACTTAATTATAGGTACACATTTCAAAATAAAACAATAAAACCTTTGTCATTCAAAACCACAAATTTAAAACCCAATGTCAATTTGCCTCTTGTGTAATGCTACAGTGATGGTCCCTTCCGTAAAAGAGAGCTACCACATGTAGGATTGACTTCTGAGCTCATTTACAGGCTCTCAGGATGGGGTGTTGGTGTGGCTTTGGTGTCTGAGGAGGAAGCCTCTCGGTGGGGTTTACACTCCAGATGCGAGCAGGCCAATAAACCAGTGGGATGCCTGGCTGAATGACAGAGCTCTGGAAGAGACCCTTTGACCCCCATCATTGTGAGTTGGATTAAGGGTAGTGGAGGCTGGTCACTCTCTGCTCAGAGGTTCTGGCCATCCCAAGGACATTTCATTGATCTTCATGAGGAAAAGCCAGAATGGGGGTGGGGTGAGGGAAGTGGCTCTGCAAAACTCTGCAAATCAGGGAAGGGTCAGATGGTGGAAATGACCACAGGCAACACACACAGGGGTGTGTGTGTGTGTGTGTGTGTGTATGTAATGGGGCACTGGTTCTTTCTTAGACACCAGAAACAGTCAGTCCTATTAAGTGTCATTTTCACTGGGCACCAATGAGGATAATTTTACGTAACACAATACTTAGCCTGAAAATGTTAGATGCTATATTTTAAATAAATAAGTAAACAGACCCCAGTCACATGAATGGACCTAAAACCCCACAGTAGTTTTAAGGTAAACTGGTTTGTTACATATCCCTGATTTTGTTGTTGTTGTTTTTAATTTTTGTTGTGTTATTTTGTTTGCATCTATTTTCATAAACTGTTAAAGGTAAAACAAAACACTCACAAAAATCTTGTCACTCAGTAAATGTGCATTATTTCAGAATGAGACTGTAGTGAAATTTTATAGGTGCAGTGTGGAAGGGTCTCCATGTGAGCCGTGTGTCCGAGCTGCCACAGTGCAATGGACAGAAGTGTCACCCGTGTTCCCTTAGGGAACAGGATCAACCATGTCTTACATTTACATTCACTAGGTTAACTGAAGCTTTTGTGCTGGGTAGCTTACAATAGCTCCATACAACCTAATGATACATCATGTCGCTGTCATGACAAAACCTTATATTCTCAAAATAAAACCACAGATCCGATCGATTAATCACAAAGCTTCGGTATATTTGGGTTAAATGTGTTTTTAAGCATATGATTACGACTTTAACATGCATTTCTGCCAAATAAGGAAAACAAAAAAGATCAATTACAGAGATACGATTTGAATTCATTTATGAACACTACTACCACAGTTCTAATGTGAAGATTCTAATGTGTAAGATTTGAATTCATTTATGAACACTACTACCACAGTTTTAATGTGTGAATCTGACAATACCAACTTTGAATTGAATCTTATCACAGTAACAGGCTATGGGGAATCCATATGTATAATTTGAAGTAACTCCAACTGTACTAAGAGCTGATTGCATTTCTTATAAACAGTGTATATTTGAGGCTTTTCTGAAGTAATTTACTATCAGTGCTAATAAAGAACGTAAAGCTTCCAAACAAACAAGCTAGAAAAACCTTTAGGTTATAATTTATTTAGGTTATAATTTATTTTGTATTAAGGACCCTTCCTACAAAATGCAACATAGATGATCAGATTCCAATATTCAGTATTACATGGAGTGAAATATTAAAGAGGGAAATCTCTTAAGAGCAGTAAGAGAAACGCAGGAAAAGAAAAATAAAAACGATCTAAAAAACATTCAAGCATAAACAAATTCATACATTCACATGACATGTTAAACTACATAAACATATTCATACATAATAGGACTTTCAATAGAATCAATGTACGATTTAAATTCGTCTTTGAAATCTTACTCTGACTCTTATTCAAATGTGTGGTCGAACAGGTCTGTCTTGTTTCCGACATCTAGGGGCTGGACTCGGTTTTACAGTTTTTTTTTCACCAGCACCAACAGAAGGGAAGAGGCTTCAGGATTCAGGTTCCGTCCAGTTTTGTGGCCATGTGTTAAACTAAGAGAAATGCACAATCTCTCCAATCTCATTTCTGGGTTCTGTTTCTTATAAAAAGAAAGCAAATATTTTAAACCATGTAATCTTTATGTTGTTAATCAAAACAACTAATAACTTATATATTGAAAGAGGAAAGCAAGTTTAGGAATGTAACTAAGTACATTAGTAACTAAGTACATTAGTAACTAAGTACATAGTAATTTCTTAGTTAGTCCAGATCTTTACACACCTGGCATATCCTTTGTTGCTGGCTGTCTTCACTTACAAACACTGTGTTTTACAAAATGCTTTCAAGGTGATTTGGAGTAGATGACCTGATGTAAATAAATATACATTTAGAAGACCTTTGCAGGAATATTTTGCAATTTATAAAGAATTTTAGTCTAGTCCTACTGCCAGCATAAAAAACTTGTAATGAAACCACATTGTGAACGTTTAATGTGGGTTAAGAGACGCAGGAATGTGGATAAAGACAAGAATACAGAATAACAGCTTCATACTTACTACAAGATACAAACCTCTTGATAAGCCTTAGGAATGTTAACTCCAGATTACAATTACAAGCAAAATGATCTGGAGATTAACACATAGCAGAGTGACAGAAAGAGGAAAACATGGAGAAAAAAAACAAACTTTAACTATTTCAATGTTCAATCACTTATAAGATTTGCACTGGATGTAAAGTCCTGGACAGACTTGAACACAGGGAAACAGACTAGACTTGGTGACCTGAGACATGGTGACATGTATTAAAGTCTCAGACATAGTCCTGGGCTCTGGAATTCATTGCAGTCCAACTCTATTAGTCAATCAGACAATGCTGACTAGGAAGGTGGTCTTCTTTACCTGTCAGTTATTTTTCATGTGCATAGAGCTGCACGCTTGTGGAGAAAGGTTTAGGTGGAAGAAAGTTTCGTTGTACACAATGGGATTGAATGGAAAGGCCCCGTGAATATTTAAATTTGTCGGAACTTCAAACCTGATTACAGTAGCTACTGATATTGATACTAATAATCCGAAACCTTGCCAAAGGGAAAGGGGCTCAGATGAATACACACAGGCTTAGTGACATTATATAGATTAGGCTGGTACATATAGAAAGGGCCAAACTGTGTGAAAATGATTACTGCATGCCATTACTGCATGTCATTACTGCATGTCATTTAACACAGTGCCAATGTTTCCTTAATTGTTTATATTTGATTTCATTCTTGTACAACAGGATGTCTTGTTTTGTTGTATGTGGGCTGTGTGCCTCTTTGGTCTGCATTATTAAGGGCAGTAGTTACTGTGTAACAAAGTCCAGATATAAAAAAGATAAACAAATCCACCCAAGAACCAATCACGTATTTCCTTCATTTGCATCAGTGCTATCTAACTGCACCTTGTACAAAAGGGCTTTGTGCGTTTCTTTGAGAAGAAATGGACTTCACTCCAGTGTGGTATTTCAACTCACCCTTTCTCTGTCATTTGCCACTGTAATAATAAGGACCATAATGCATGTTAATTATTGCATGTCACAGAGTTCAAAAAGGCTCTCGATTTAATACCTCTGCCTACAAACGTGCTCTGCAAGCCCGAGGGGGTCTGCAGAAACCAAACAACCTGCTATTACTTTAAAAATGAGTAAGAGGCAAAAGAGATTAACACTAAAAGGAAACACACAGGGTCACTCAGAGCTCACAGCACCATAATACCTCTCCAAAAAAACTTAATTACTGAGAATGCCTGCAGTTTCCTCTAGACAAGGGGAAACCATATACAAGAGATTAAAAGCAAATTTTAAGTACAAATGTGCACACTGAACTGTCACATTGTTCCACCTTAAACCTTATATTCACCCTTCCATATAGAATTTGATTTAAAACTCCATTCAAATCATACACAGCCGGGTCTGTTTGGCCCTGTATGAACTGTGGTTGAAGGATGAAGTGATATATAAAGGTGAGATCGAGCTCCTCCTAACAAAAATGATGTCTGGATGTCTCAGAAAATAACAGAATACAGCTTTATTAAATCAAATGTTTTTCAGACTTCTATATAAAATTCCATAAAGCATTGCCTAATATGGTCATTTTAAACACTTTGAATTATACCATTTGAAACATTTACACAGTACTAGCTACATATATACATCAGTAATCATCTATTTTACACATTCTTTCCTCCAAAACACGACCAGCTCAGCAGTTAGGATTAAAGATATATAGATATCAGAATACTAAAAAAAAACTTCCATGGTTTTTTGATTTGTTTAAAGAGCAAGACTTTTATCATTTTAAAAGGCAGGTGCAGAAATGTAAAGTGTATGTATATAAAGTCTCAGCTCAATGTCACAGTTTTCTGAAGAATTTAACACACAACTTGTAGTCTCAGTTTTGTGTTATTCTATAATGAGGATAAACTATAGGTAGATTATCCCAGTGCACAATGGAGCTATCTGAAGGCTGCAGATGATCTCCATCTAGTGGACAGCAGGTGTATTACACACTCAGGCAGTATAGCTAATACTGAAAGGCTTTTTGTGTTTTCTCCTCTTTTTGGCTGCGGTTTGTAGCAGGAATGTTCATCACTATATGTTTTTCATCCGTTTGAGACCATAAAAACAGTAACTGCACAAATGACATCTTAAGCAGTATTTATAATGGCAATAGTAGTAATGGTACACATTCCTTAATGAGATCAGTCATGGTTATTTCTTCAGATCATGCAAAAAAATAAACCAATACTCTGGCCAAACCAATGACAAATCAAGGGCAACTAATTTACTTTCCCGTTCATAAATGAAAAGACTGCAGTGTTTAAGTGCTTCTGTTAAAATTCATAAATCACAGTAAGCACAGCCGATGTACCAATACACAATTCAAGCATCCTTCACTTGTCACAGGAACCTAATTACCACATCCAAAAAGCAAACCGTCCATGTGCTTGCATCACGGAACTGAAGTGTAGTCAGGCTGTACGACACACACAGCAGTAGGTAAACTGCCACAGTCCTGCCCCGCTCCAGGTCTGCAGTCCGAGGTCTCGCTGTGTACTTGCGGGACACGTCAGCTCTTCCAGTCCCAGGGTATGCACAGATCGCCGTCCTGCATGACGGAGTAGAAGTGTGAGATGCGGAGGTGCAGTCCCTGCATGTGCGGTCCGCTCTCCTCCATCAGCCGTGTGCAGCAGGGGATCATCTGGCTGCTGGACACACTGGGCTCTTTGGACAGGCTGCGCAGGGACAGGTCCCGCATGCAGCTAGACACCACGTCCTGCTCCTCCGCCTCCAGCCTGCAGGGGGCACACAGTCGCAGGAAAGGCCCTCAGCACGGCGCGCACATCAGAGCTCACACGTCATGCTTCGATTGCCCTAATAAGAGATAGAATCAGGACATCTGGGCGCTTGAGCCGTCATGGTTCTGATGCTTCTAAAAACTGATGCTTCGGCTAAAGAACTAAGCATCACTGATGTTTCATTTCCAAAAGGTCTAATGGCTATTAGCAACCTGCAGAGTAACTGGGAAGAACAGAGTTCTGACTGTCATTTAAAGGCTGAGTATTGGAGAGCTGGCTGAGCTCCACATGCAGCGGCTACAGGGGCACTCACTGGTCTCTGCGCTGGCTGCGGGTGCGAGCCTCAGGGGCGTGGCTCTGCAGAAAGTTCTGGAGCTGCGCGGGGTCACACATTGTAGGGATGATAAAGTGGCCGTTTGCATGGAGACTTGGAGTGGAACGGTCACTATGACGACCACAGAACACAGAATACCACAAATGACTGACCAGCGTAGCAGATGGAGGAGGTTATGCAGTACTGCAGAACCCTGGGGCCTACAGGTCCCAGGCAGAACACAATAATACACTGGAAGAAAAGTGCTACACAGGTAATGATCAAGATCATCTGCTCAGGAAATGTGAAATAAATGTTTTCACATTTGCCAAACTGAAACTGTAATGTTTACCAGCTTAATACATCCTGGTAATCTGAGCCATTTCTATTTCTCAAAGTCATGGAGCAAATTAATAGGAGATATGGCCCAAAAATCAATAATGCATTAACACACTCTAATAAAGATTACACAAACAAACAAAAACAGAATACAGAAACAAAACAAAACATTTATTACTCTCTCAGTCCCATAGAAGGATTCCACAGCAGGGTCCTATTCTTGTCAATACAACAGAGAATAAACGGACACACCCACAGAGGAGATCAGTAAGGGAAGTCCTACTTCACCAGGGTCATGGTGAGGCCCTGTAGGCTGCGGGGGTGGAGAGCAGGTCTGTGAGGCAGCAGTCTCCTGTGGAAGGAGCTGAGGGTGCTGTAGTGCTCCTCCAGAGGCAGGATGGGACCCCCACGTTCCATGTGCATCACCTGGATCCCCCCTAACAGGAAACCGATCCTATCCTTAAGCCACACCGTCTGCTGGAGCAGCCTACAGTAACTGGGCAATCTCTCAAACAGCTGCACAGGTGGGGTAACACACACACACACACACACACACACACACACACACACACACACACACACACACACAAATATCACCGGCTGTACTGAAAAGAGAAATCCTAATTCCTAACATGTTTACTGGCATAAGATTGGGTATTTTAGTAGGTTTTTTTTAGCACTTGGCTAAACAGCATGCAGTACTTTTGTCCACTGATGGTGTACATCCATTGTTCCCAGCATCACATGACCGGAGCCGTTCATCCCTGATTGGTCAGAGAAGACTATTATGTGTCCTGTGTGGAGGGAAAACAACTAACGTGAGAACCCACGTGAGAACCCATACTTGGGTTCATGTCATCTGGTCTGTGCATGCACCAGACAATCATTTTGTGATTACAGTACCTCTCAGGCTGAACACAGCCTCTGGGCTCTGTGCGTAGAGACGGCTCAGACTCTGGAGCTGACAGCACCTGTGTGCTATACCCCATTTACGCTGCCACCTGGAGGACGGAGAAACAGGCGTCACGCTTTCACACGTGGGCCCTGCCTGCGCAGACCGAGGCTGGCAGCAGACCTGAGCTGACCTGATATCCAGCAGGCCCAGTTTCTCGATCAGCTCCCCCGTCAGCCTCTGGAGCTCGGCGCGCCTCGGGACACTGGCGTTCTGCTTCTTCGTGGCCTCTGGTTCGTTGTTTGTCAGCCACTGACTGGGGGGTGAGAAGCACTGCGTAAAAACACCCTCATTTCCATCAAGCCCCAGTCAGCAATTACTCAACATGGTACCAGATTTAAAACAGTACTATTATGGGCTGTATTTATAACAGGACGGTAGTATAAAATCTATTTCATGGCTCAGCAGATCAGGGCCTGTAGTTTTAGTAGTTATGATATTGCGCTACCAGTGAATCATGACACGCACTTTATTAAGCAAATAAAGTTAATCGTATTACTCTAATGCATACAGCATAATACAGTATCTCACAAAAGTGAGTACACCTCTCATATTTGTGTAAATATTTTATTATATCTTTTCATTGGACGACACTGAAGATATGACACTTTGATACAATGTAAAGTAGTCAGTGTACAGCTTGTATAACAGGGTGAATTTACTGTGCTCAAAATAACTCAACACACAGACATTAATGTCTAAACCACTGGCAATGAAAGTGAGTAAAACCCCTCAGTGAAGGTGGAGGAGCGCAAGGTCTCTAACATCCACCAGCTCTGTGATGTCATCATAGAGGAGAGGAAGAGGATTCCAGTGGCAACCTGTGAAGCTCTAGTGAACTCCATGCTCAAGAGAGTTAAGGCAGTGCTGGAAAAGAATGGTGACCACAAAATATTGATACTTTGAGTAAAACCCCTCAGTGAAAATGGGCAAATTGTGCCCACTTTTGTTCCCAGTTGTTTAGACATTAATGTGTGTTGAGTTATTTTGAGCAAAATAATACTGTTATACAAGCTGTACACTGACTACATTGTTGTCCCATGAAAAGACATAATAAAATATTTACAAAAATGTGAGGGTTGTACTCACTTTTGTGAGATACTGTATATAAACATTTTCCATTGTTTACACATAAAAGTTTCATGTGGAAAGTTTTTTAGAAAATCTGCATCATGGCAACTTATAAATGTGATTCAGTAGTGCGAGTGGCCCATGTGCCTGTTAGCACTCTCGAGAACATCTGGGCATGCTCCTGATGACATGGTGGATGGTGCCCTGGGCATCTCTTCTCACACCAGGATCAAATGCACTGCTACGGAACATCCCAGAGGTTCTCAACGGGATTCAGGTCTGGGCAATATGAGGGCCAGTCAATGGAGGCAGCGACCAGCAAACCCTTTCCCTTTTGGAGCTTTGCCTCGCTGTTGTGTCTCCAGGGCACCTGTCTTCACTTTTTTTTGCACCAATGCAGGTGAAAATGACTCACAAGTGCTTCCTAACAGGACAGACTAATGTGGCAGACGTTTAACTGACTTGGTGTTATACTGTGATGATTAAGTGTTCCCTTAATGTTTTGAAGCACAGCATAATGCGGTAGATAACTCATGTCTTGCTTCTGGTTTGTGCTTAACAAAGTTCGGCATATACTGTAAAAACTATCAAATGGAAGTTTACATGCTGAAAGCAGCTGAGGAACAGGACCCATCCCCGTGGCAACGCCCCAGACTACTCTAACCCAGTTTCAGTTTATGTCTGATTATGTCAGATTTAGGCCTCACAGTTGTTTAGACAATTCATAAAAGTGCACTGGCTGAAAAACATAAAAATGTGGTTGAAACTTTGAATAAAGAAAAAAAAAAAAAGATTCTATATGTTAAAGTACCAGGGAAAATGATCACCTAGGGGTTGTACAGGGAGGAAACACACTGGACTGTGTAGCTGTAAGTATTGTACCTGAGTGTAGTCTCAACTTTTTTGGCCTGCTCCAGCTCCTGTTCTGGGTCTCTGAACCCTGTGAAGGTGTAGTACGTCTTGTCCCATTTAATTGGCCGATAGAAAGGAATTCCACTTGGTTGAGGTGAGTTCTGACCGTCTGCTCTGGCTCTGAGAAGTCCTTGCATGTGCTCCACTGACAAGCTGCAGGACTTCAAAACATCCACTACCGTGCTAAGGACATCTTTAGACTGCAGAGTGAAAGTCACTGAACGGAAACCTGGGAAACGTAGGAAGACAATGGTTCTGGCATTCACTTAATTAAGAAACCAAGATAAAGGTGGCAGTTTTCACAGGTTAACCAAGTCTTCACCGTCACTCTTACTCCTTCCTCTGTTCCCACCAAATTGCCCCAAGTTGCTCAGTACTGGAGACGAGGGGATCAAACACCCACAAGATGCAGTCGACATTTAAGCTAAATCATGAAACTCCACATCAGCTTTTACACAATCCTTTAAAATGTGAGAGAACACCACCAAAACATAATTGTCTACAACTTTCCAAAACCAAATTAACAGTGCTTCAGTGCTTGACAGTATACGCCTTCTGCTTCAATTAAATTAGTACAGGCTGTAATGTTTTATAATACCATACCAGATGGAAAGTATCAGAGAAATGTGCCAAACTTTAGTGGATAAAACCCCCCCTCATCCTTGTGCATGAGATTAAAGTTATTCATGAGAAAGCTCTGCAGTCACAGTGCAGAGGATACCAACTAAGCCTAACAAGTATACCACTACACAGCATATGTGGGAAACCACCTAGAGTACTAACTACAACATCGATTAAGGACAGACGAGTTTACAGGGCAGCAGGACACAAATATTCGCCAGCAGGACCAGTTGAGCTAGACAGACTAACTATTTGTTTAGAAAACACGTGTAGATCAACTTTAGATATTATAGCTCCCCTTAAGTATAGAAAGGCTAGATTAAGAAAGCCTGCGCCGTGGTATAATGATCAAACTCGTCAGCTGAAGCAATCGGCCCGTAAATTCGAGCGAAAGTGGCGATCGACTAAATTGGAGGTGTTCCACTG
>JAOXYF010000008.1:7431651-7444756 GCA_028565775.1 Sternarchorhynchus goeldii
ACACACACACACACACACACACACACACACACACACACACACACACACACACACACACACACACACACACATAAGCAAGCACACAAAAAGAGTAAAGACCCTCCACAAGGTTTGCCTCTGTAAATTCACCCTGTCTGTCTTTCCCAACATGGAGACACTTGCCTCTCTGAAAATGAGTTTTTCTATCTTAAATGTAAATACCTACTCCTTCACCAGGACTAAAATGATAATCCATTTCAAAGAGACGAAAATTAGCAGCGGCTGCGTGTAGTGTGTGTGTGTGTGTGTAAAGCAGCACGTAGTGTGTGTGTAAAGCAGCAAACCAAACAGCTCTATTTAGAAGCAAGTCTCTATTTGTTCAGAGGCAAAGAGTCGAATCTGCCTGTGTTTGATTTAGTCTCCATTAAAGTGTACGATAATAACAGTATGTGTGTGAACAGGTTCTATGTTTGGAGTCAAGGAGAAGAAACCAAACGTGTGACAGGAGCAGCAAATGTAAAATTGCTGACACTTTGGGACTTAGTTTGTGCCTGGCAGCAGAAAACTCTCCTGGTGAGAAGGTAGAGGTGTGAAATCCATTTAAGAGTGCTGCAAGCAGGACGACTGCCATCTTGCTGGAAGAAGAGCCTCAGAAAAGTAACGCAACAAGCATAGCATGTGCTACCGCAGACCCCCCCCCCTCCTCATTTGTATAGCAGTGCTGTGTGTCTGTGTGTGAATAAGGCTTTGTGGTGATTCTGAAATGAGACAGTGCGATTGTTTTGTGCAGTGGCAGTTAAGCATAAGCTTGGCCTGGGCTGCAGAGGGTGTTAACTCTGAGTCTGATTCACTGCAGCATGGAGCTCATTCTGTTCAGAGCTACAGTGCGGGTGTAGAGAGAGACAGCAAAAAGCTCCCCTCAGGATTATTGATAGTGGTGATGCAGGTTTTACAAGTTCTACTTACCAAAATCTTCCCTCAAAATCAGTAACACACACAGGGAGGGAGGGGGAGAGAGAGAATCTTAAATGCACTGTGCGTATTTTATAGCAATCAAGTGTGTCAATTTCTTCCTAAAGGGATCACAGTTTTTATCCTCCACTCTCTGACAAACATCAATTATTTTCATGCCGTACTAATCCTCTTATAGAAGGGCCTTGCAAATGCAAAGCACAAACATCTAAAATTATGATTTTTAATTTTTTATTTATTTATAATTTTTATATATAATTTCTTGTCAAAAAGCTCCACTCATTCAGACTCTTTCCTGTCTTCAAAACCTCAAGGCACAAAATGGCAGTAATAAGCACACAGACACACTGCTGGGGCACTGACTAAATGTCGGTTATTCACAGAGCCAGTAGAAGAGCTAAAGAAGAGCTAAAGAAGAGCTAAAGAAGAGTAGTGAAGTGACAAACAGCAAAAGTGACAGATTCAGCTAATACACTTACAAACTGTGTCTCCATTATGGGGAACTGCACCCTCACAACCACAGAGTTACTGAAATGGTAAATACAGTGGTTTTGAAACACTAATATCTCTTAAACCACCATAGTGGATTGTTGAGCAGTTCTTTTGAGGTTCTGATCTTATTGTCGGTGTTACTTTTCATTATTCATTAATTGCTTGTACATGAATATAATACAGATTTTGTTTATTTATTGTTGAGTTTTAATATACAGATTAAATATGTTGATGATAATCACTTTACATATAAATGCATTCTTAAAAAAATCCTGGTTGTATCTTTATATATCTACAAAGTCTTCAGTTTGACTAAACAAAACCTTTAGAAATCCAATGCATATTCTCAACATTGGTCTGGCCTTCAACGATGTGCAAGCATAAGTCAGTCACACATAACAGACCAACAATATTCAGTACTAACAAATGCTGCAAAGGACTGTGGGAAACGTAGTGTCACATGTCATGATTCACATCGAACCATATCACAATTACCAAGATACCTGATATTATTGAAACCGAATCAATGAAACCAAGCTGTTCATCTGAGTGCTGAATCTCAAAGTCTTTTTTATCTCAGGCTATGTGTCACAATGAATCAGCATTTCCACTGAACTGAATGTCCTCTGTGTGAGGGCTATCTTTGTTTAAAAAATTACAGTTATTTTAAAGAATATGTATCTTGGGTTATTTTGAGATACATTTGTGCTATTTAAATCTCTGACATTCTGTGGCATATGATAAACAACATACAGTATAGACTTTCTTGTATGTGGAAACGGAAGTTTAGGGCTGACCAGAGCTCTACACTAGAGATTGAAGGGATATTGGTTAATTGGCTCAAGCCTGCTGAGTGAAACACAACAGCACAGGCACGCGTACAGTTACCTTTCTTCTTTGACGTCATCTGTCCCTGCTACAAACAGAACTCATCCCAATAACAGCCCAGTATTCACTGGACTTTATTAGGGCAGATGCTTCTTTGGTCTTTAGACAGAAAAGTGTGGATATCAGACACTGTTATGTCTCACAGTGGAGAACTGACTGAGGAGAGAGAGTAACTGCTTAGGACTCTACTGGAGTGCAGTGAAATTAGGCTGCGCTGTGTACATCTTATACATGGAGCCACTGACAATTCATGTGTAAGAATCATACACTGAGTGAAATTCAACAAATGAATTCAAACATCAATTCATGAGATATAATCACATTACAGAATATTTAAAAACGTGTAGTTACACAGAGAATTTTACATAGTTACACACTGTAGTTACACAGAGAATTTTACCTAGTTGCACAGTGTAGTTACACAGTGTAGTTACACAGAGGTCATAGTGAAAAATAGAAATAAACTGAGGCATTTCTACAGACTTCCATACTTGAACTGTAACTATAATTAAAGCATTAAAGTTTAAACAACTAATTCTGCAATAAAGAGGCAATGAGACCAGTTCATAAAATCTTATGTGCAACATGCAAGCAGAATATCACCTAAAACACATCAACGGTGACGCCTTCATGCTACTAAAATAAACCAACAAAGAAATATGAACCGGTTCAATAATATTCACCCAAAGCAGAGACCTGAAAAATGGATAAAGGTCTTACCTTTCCTTAGCATTAGCATTAGCATATAGAAGCCCTGCATACACACTCCCACAAACCCTCTCACACATGCACAAGCAGCCAGACAAGAGAACCCATCATTGTTCTCAGCTAAACTCCTCCCACACAAAGCTCACCCAGTATGTGTGGAGATATGCAAGAGCAACAGAGTGTGCGCATGCACGCACTCACACTAGTGTGTGCACGCGCACACGCACACACACACAACACACACACACACACTCACACACACACTCTCAAATGTGTACATGACAACATGCAAGCCTTTACACAAAGAATCCCAATGAGAATCCAGTGCAATCATATGATGTGCGCACATGCCTGAGCATGTGTACATGTTTGTGTGTGTGTGTGTGTGTGTGAGGGAGAGAGAGAGAGAATTTGTAAATGGCCAGAGGGCTGGTAGAAACAGGAAATGAACAGAGGAAACCCTACAAGCACTGCTGCCACCCTGACAGTCATTAACCCTAAGTGGATATAGAACACATCTGTTTTACGAGACCCTCGGGGGGGGCAGGGGGTATCATGGGGCTGAATGCCATAACCCCCCCTCCCCCAACTCCAAATCCCCCCTCCACCCCAAGCCTCACACACAAACACACCCCCACACCCGTTTACATTATTAATAACTCTTAATGGTGCCGCTGAATAGAGGATTTGCTGTTTTAACATGGATAAAAGTCAAAATTCATGAGACAGACAGCAGAAGAGAAAGAGGGGAGGCTCTTATTTTTGCTCTCAGTATTTCTGATATTTTACTTTAATTTTCTTTGTGTACTATTTTTATGCACTTAGGAAATTATGTCTAAGTGATGACTAAAATTGTGTTTAACTGCCAGTTAAAACAAGAGTTTTCTTTCTATCCAAAGCCAGCCATCCCCGCTTAGAGACCCAGTCTGTATTTTAATGACATTTTGCCAAACAGCAATGATGCCTTTGGGAAACTGGACAGACATAAAGCAGTAAAGATATAAAGATGCTGAGAGATGCGCTGGACAGAAATGTACAAGAGTGTATCGTCCTTGTCTTTGTGACACATTTTTGTAGCACAGAGAGATGTAAAGAGCAAGGAGAGGAAGACAGAGGCAGAAACGAGTGGCTAATCTAGCATTATAAACCCAATCGATGGGAAAAATGAGAGAGCGACAGGCAGGTTGGGTGAAAGAGGGAGAGAGAGATACAGAACAAGAGATAGGTGGAGGAGGATGGCTAGGTGGAGGAGGATGGCTAGGTGGAGGAGGATAACTAGGTGGAGGAGGATGGCTAGGTGGAGGAGGATGGCTAGGTGGAGGAGGATAACTAGGTGGAGGAGGATGGCTAGGTGGAGGAGGCAAGTGTGTTATCTTCTTAACAACTAATCAGCACTGCTATTCTGTGTGTTTTGAAAAGCTTTTGTCTCATACATACATGATTGTGTCACTGAATGGAATATGCCAATATGTTCCCGCATGCAAACACTAATAACTGCAATAGTAAATATTCACTAAAACAAGCACTAATGACATCAGCAAAGACGCTTTTTTAGTGACTTGCAGTGACTGATTCTTTGTTGTTTGTCTCTGATTTTCCAGTATTGTAAACTGCTCCCCTTTTGAATGTAGTTCAAGCAGGTTTTAGATGGTTTAACTTTCAAGTGTGTTTGATCATAGCTATAAAGAAAGGCTATGAATTATTATCACATTATTACCACATCAAAGCTTTAAATTGTATTATATAACATTTATTCAAGTGGTATTTACATCGACATGGAATTATGAAGTATCTATGCAATATATATATATATATACATATATATATTAAACTGGGAAAATTTAGCAAAAAATATCTGAATGAATCAAAAGAAAAACTCTTTAGCATGTGCATGATGAAAGGAGCACGTGCACACGCGCTGTTGTGCACAAACAATGTATGTGCATGTACACAGTCGTCATAACAACAAAACAAATACATTGAATCTTGCTCATTATAAAATCTAATTAATTTGCCTCTAACTGCCTTTGTTAATGGCACTGGCCTGGAGAACAAAGGGGGAGAAGCCCCTCACATGCTGTGACTCGTTCTGCCTACACACTCCTCCCGTACCTCGATGTACAGAGCACCTCCCCCCACTCTCAGGTGCTTGCTGTCACTCACCCAGGCTGTGGACATAACCTGTACCACAGCCATTTTGCGATCAGAGCAAAGGGGAGGAGAGGACTCAGTGTCCTCTATCTTCTTACTCAGAATATTCCATACAGCAGCGTAAGAGACGCGCATTACAGAGCAAAAATCAAAAAGCTTTTATTACTTTATGGAATGTGTTTTCGATTAGATAAAAATATTAATATGCAAATCATGTTATGAATATATATATATATATATATATATATACATATATACATATATATATATTCTAGAACTCTCGTCCCTTATATTTTAACAAACAGACCTCTTGCCGCCTATATTTCTTAAAAATATTATATATATTTTAGATTAGATATATTACAGAAACAGATCAGCTAAATTAATTTCTGATTATTTATTTAAAAATAATCATAAAATTAATTTGATGAAGGGTAAATGTTCAAGCCCTTTGGCTCTGTGTAAATGTGCTGTGTTTTTAATATTAGCTCACAGGCCAGTAAGGCTGACTGGTTCTTGCCAGTCATGCCACTCAGACAGAGCTGCACTGCCACTGCACTTCAGGGCACGCAAGAGGTTAAAGCACTGCCCGTCAGGCGGGCGCATGGCTGTGTACCACACCCAGAACCACTGAGTGCAAATGTACCACACACAGGATGAAAGGGTGATGAGCAAATGCAATGAAACCCTTTCTGTTCTCACACACGTGTGAACACAGATAGAAGGATAACATCACACTTACTGGCTGACAGCGACAAGCTCCGATATGGAATTAAATGCTCCTAAAATGCCATTATGTCTTGAACGCTGTCCATGAGTCATATGTAATTGGCTACACTGTATATTATGTCAGAATAAAATGCAGTAGGTAATCATTTAAATGAAGTGTTTTTGGACAGTCGTAATGAATGTGCACATATGCGGTATGTATTCTGTGCTGGCCATTGTACTGGCTGTTGTATTTATTTAAGTGGGTCTAGAAGCTTCGACCCAATTTTTCCAGAAAACAGATTTGAAAATGGTGTCTTAAAATACCATAGACAGATGTGATTTAAAAAATATATTTTCACCCATATTTGTTCACTATGAAGCAAGTTTGGTCACTGGAATATAACCCCACAGACTGGTTTTGATTGGTCACTGGAATATAGCCCCACTCAGACTGATTTTGATTGGCCACTGGAATGTAGCCCCACTCAGACCGATTTTGATTAGTCACTGGAATATATCCCCACTCAGAATCATTTTGATTGGTCACTAGAATATATCCCCATTCAGACTAACTTTGATTGGTCATTGGAATATATCCCCAGTCAGACCGATTTTGATTTGGACAGTGAGCTTTAATGTGTTCATTCAACTGTGTCACACTATATATTATTCTACTGCATGTAGAGCACAGTGGCGGTTTAGTGTAACAGTGTTGTGTGTCCCTGTTGTACTGTGGCTGTGTGGAGTAGTGCTCTACTAGTGCTGTGATATGCCCTAGCAGAGCACAGTACTGCAGCGTGATATAGTGAAGTGTAGTGATGTAGTCGACCAGCGTGTTATATTGTGGTGGACATTATGACAGAGGGTAATACACGAGAATACAAGAATTCTTCAGTGCAGGAAGGGCAGCATTAAAGCCTGGCAGACTCACACTCATTTACGCATATACACATGTTAATACACACACACACACACACACACACACACACAGGCACACAGTTGAATAAATTAATGTATGCATTCTGAACAAGCACATTATGCATAAAAGTGAATGGTTCTTACTGTCATTTTCTATTGGAAAAATCCTCCCTGTGGACTCAGAGTCACCCAGTCAGAGGTCATGGAATAAAGCAGCGCTCTGCGAACACCGAACTGCTCTGTCCGAACACCTGACTAGACTCCAGCTCTACCACACCCATCACACCGAGCCTTCACAGCACCAGTCACCACACCTCACTACAGGACAAGCAGAAGGGCCGTTCAGATGGCACATATCTAGGTATGATTGATTATATAGCTGAAGAACAATGCAGAGGAGAATGATCAGCCACTTGTCTTTCATCCATGTGTTGTTCCCAGATTCAATCAGTCCTGCTTTCTGATGTAATGTGAAATCTCAAAGGCTTTAGATGTTACTGCGCAATCCAAGATGACTGGAATCTAACCTCCAAACTGGGAAACACTCCATTACCAGTTTGGAAGTGAGAGTTAACCTTCATCTGGTAAAATTAAGGATATCCCCACTTGGTCTAGAACAGCCATAATCATCTCTGTGGAAAATGCTTCTTACTATTTAGTGCAAGCCATTTTCTGCCTTCCTGTCAGCTTCTGGGCCTCTCCACTTTGTGAGCCCTTCCTTCTCTGGCAATCAATCTCGAAACAACAACCTCTCAGGAACTCAGTGACCAGTATCATCCCTGCCTCCATGACTCAGTCTGAGAGTCCTGAAGGCACGTATGTGCGCGTGCGTACGTGTGTGTGTGTGCGTACGTGTGTGTGTGTGTGCATCGTGTGTGCATACGTGTGTGTGCGGCTGATTCCGAGTATGCATCGATCATGCTTGTAGAGTGAATGGGGTTCAGACGCTCAGGTTCACGCTGGAGACGGGACTGTGGGACGACTCTTTGTCTCCAGGCATGTGCAGGGATTTCAGGACAGCTGACCGACACTGTATGAAATGGGTTGCATGCAGCGAAAGGCTTGCGATGCCTGAGGTTTTTTTTTTTTCCGTTCAATGTAGCCAGAGGGCTGCTTACTGTTCGCTATAAGGAATCTATAAGGAACATCCCAGACTCTGTTGTCCACAGGCTTCACGACTGGTAAGGTGCTCTTAACTCAGGATGGTGCTTGACAGCGTGGTTTTATTTACCATTTAGCAGGGATGAAAACTCAGGAGCATCATGTATGATGGTGAAAGCCAACTCTTGCATGCACAGTACTGAAGTGTGTGGAGAGTTTCCTAGCAGAAAAGGCCTGAGGGACACCAGGCATGGGAAAATACATAGATACATATGCAAAAGGAAGGAGTGCATGCGTGTGTGTGTGGGTGCATGCTCCCAGCACTTACCCTCAGATGCCCTGATGGTCTCAGAAGACAGAGGTGTTGATTGTCCTACCGCTTCCACTAGCTTTCTCTTTCTGATTGCATCTCTCTGTCTCACTCTCCCTTTCTCCCTCTATCTCTCTCCCTCTCTCGCTCTATGTCTCTCCCCTCTCACACACTCACACTCTTCAGGAGCATCAGATCGGTAGCCTCACCCTGGCACAGAGAGTGGCGAGGCACATGGGAGGGGTGTTTTGTAATCTGCCAGGTCATACCACCCACGAGAGAGGGGGGAGGGGGAGGGAGGAACTGGAATGCTCTCTAGCTATACCTTCAATGTTACCCTCTGTCTGCTGCCAAGTGGTCTCTTCCACTTCCTGCGCCCTGATTGGAGCTCCCACTTCGCCTTCATTAAAATTCAAGGAAGAAGAGGAAAAAAAAAGAAGAGAGGGGGATGCCTTCACGCTGGAGATTTGATGATTGATTCAGCCAACATTATTTGCCTAAGATGTAAGGATTAGTATTAGTCATTGGGGCATGCTAGAATGAGCACACTGCCATCATGTTACTGTACGTACGATGTGTGCTGTCTGCGCTGTGGGTGAGCCGGTGTGTGTGTGTGTGTGTGTGTGTGTGTGTGTGGGCTGGGATATTTGGCGATCATTGTAGTACAGACACTCACAGACATTTCAAAGACAGCATTTGCATCCTGTTCCCATTAAACCTTCTCTTAAACAATGTGATAATTGTTTATATTGCAATAATTTATAATAAATGGATTGAGTTTCACTTCAGTGAAGGAGAAATGCCTACAGAACAGCCACACTACCACTCACAAAGCTTTTGTGTTGTTACATACACAAAATACCTTGCATTTACATATACACAATAGTTTATCTTTATCCCACAATGTCCCTACATTCACTGTGGCACTGACATTGACAGAACGAATGAATAAACCCCTGCTGCTCTGATCTCTGGGCATCTCATTGGGAGTATTTCAAGAAACAAAGATAGCTGACCCAAAAATTGTCTTAAACCTTAAACAAGTGGGTAAATGCAACCAATCGTACACACAAAACAATGCTTGGCACATCATTCGGGTTTATTTAGGTGTGTGGAAATCCATACCTAATGGCGTTTGTAGTCTCCATCACCCCTCACCCATCGGGAGCAGTCACAAGATCGATAAGAGAAATGTGTTCACGTTGTATGGACTGAGAAAAGGGTGGTTAGCACTGCAAAAAGCTTCTTCTTCATATGGAAAGTGAACATCATTTAAACTCTGCAGATGAGGGTGAGGCGGCTTAAATTTCACAGCACATGCAGCCTGGACCGCACTGTAAAAAGCCGATTTGCCTCACTGAAATAAAAGCAAGATTGTTGTAGTCATGTGAACACCTAGGGCTGTACGGTAACAGTGATCTGAACTGAGAGGCCGAAGTGGTGCGTACTCACAACTGACACGAATCCCTAAGGTGCAAAAAGGAATATCTGACTGACAGGTAAGCATGACAGAGTGACCTGCTGTGTGTGTGAGTGTGTGTGTGATATATTTTACTCTCTTTTGTCCCCTCATCTGTATGGAAAAAGAAAACAAAGCTCTCTGATGGTGTATTGTCTATGTGTTGTGCAAAACACAGACTGCGTCTCTAATTGCCAACACATATTTGTACATTTCTATGTCCCAGTATGTGAGTGGCTGGGCTGTATGGTGAAGTACATGTGGGTAAAGCTGCTGTGGGTTTGTGCATGTGAGGATATCTGTGTGAATGTAGCTTCCAGTAAATGGCAGTGCAGGGAGGAAGGAGTTGTTCCCTGCCCCCCAACAAAGCACCTGCATCTGCACGCATGACTGCTACCCTCACTGCACACATGCACTGTGTGTGTGTGTGTGTGTGTGTGTGTGTGTGCCGTTCTCGGTCTTCCTCATAGTCGTTCCATGCAGGTTTTTTCCTGCAGACTATGAGGCTTTTCTTGTTCTGTGGCCACACTCAGCGAAGATAGCAAGGTCCTTCCAGGTCCTTCCTCTGCAGCACAGAGGTCTGGAGGAGAGAGCGGACGGCTACAGTCGTGCCAGAGCTGCAGGACGGCAGCGGTCCCACCCTACAGGCACACCGCCCAACCTCCACTGCCTCGCCACGGCGGGGATCTGATTAGCTACTGCTGCCGGTGTTGGACCAAGAGATGGAGCGGGAGAAGAGAACGATAGGGGGATGTTGTAGGGGTGGAGGAGGGGAAGAGGAAATTGGCCATACGTGCTTTCCTCTGGGACGGCCTCCATTGATTTTACCATATGATGAGACAAGGGTGGAGATAGAGAGGTGGATGAGTGGCAGCGAGGAGGGGGAGGGGAGGAAGCAGCACATGTATATTTGGCTCCTGTAAAAAACACCGTGGATTAAACAACATCAAGTGATGGTATTTGAGTTTAACAGAGTGACTAAGATAAAATGAAGGAGAGATTGAGAGAAAGAGAGAGAAAGACAGAGGTGCTGCAAGCTGGAAGGGGAAATTAAACCATATACATTTCTCGCGGAGCATGAAGCTCCATTGATTGTGGCTTCTCACTAGACCATGTTGCTCCCCAACGGATGTCTGAGTAGATGGTGTCTGAGAATGCGCAAGAGTGTCTGTGTCATGGCATTACGTGCATGTATGCTGAGCTTGTAAGCATCCGAGTGTGTGTGTGTGTGTGTGTGTGCGTGCGTGTGTGTGTGTGTTGAGTGGATGTGTGTTTGGAGGCCGCGCCAGCTACACTACAGTCCATAGAGCAGCTCCGATTCTAATGGACTCCATCTGTCTGCTCCCGTCACCCACAGAGAAGGCAGAGATCCTGCTAATATTTATGCTCACACAGCACGAGTGATGGCACCCCCTGGAGCTCTCAGAAGGTCTGGACACTGAGCTGAACAACAGCGGCTGAGATGATACTCATCTACTTTGGATGTCTATAGAAAAACCATTACATTTAACATGCAGCATCTCCTGCCTGTGAAGCTGACAGTACTTCTACTATAAGATACTAATCAATCCTGCTTGATTATCCATAGGTTGAGTAAATCAGAGTTAACTTCTAGAGGTTTATTTCCTACAACAGTAGTACCATATCCACATTCGGCCCAACATTAAACTCTTCCTTTGGCTTCACGCCTATACAGACTGCTGAATTCACTTATTAAATGTCTCTTAGTATCCTGAATAGACAGTTAATGTCAAGAGCGAGTACAGACACGCGCGCCTGCGCATGTGCACGCAGTTAAAAGCTGGATGTCAGAATCTCGATCTGTTGAAATGCATGGCTGCCCACTCTCCTGTTGGAGGATACACCCAGCTGTCCTAGGCCTAGCTCAACCCTGCCACCCCTGTGTAGGATGAGAGGATGTATGTCTGTGTGTGTGTGTGTGTGTGTGTGTGTGTGCATGCAGGCTGCACAGACGGTTGTCAGAGCTCAGCTATTTAAAGCAAAACTCTACTGCAGAGCTGTTTGAAGAGAGTGAGAGAGAAGAAAAGGAAACACAGTTTTCTTCTCTACTCAGTATTACATTGTTAAACACTGATTTATTTCTTAAAGCCATAGACACGGAGTGGATACATTGTCCTGTAAAATCATGAATCATCTTTAACATTATGAATAATGCAACCTAAAATAATACAAACATTAATGACTGAGTCAGTTGTCTGTTTAATCAAAAATGTCCTGAAGTCCCATCAGCTAAACAGTTTTCATTCAGGCTCAGTCACCTCAGCCACTGAAAGTATCTCTCCACCAGCTGTAGAAAAGTGTCTCTCCACCAGCTGTAGAAAAGTATCTCTCCACCAGCTGTAGAAAAGTGTCTCTCCACCAGCTGTAGAAAAGTGTCTCTCCACCAGCTGTAGAAAAGTGTCTCTCCACCAGCTGTAGAATCTCCCACATAGGGCACAATGTAATGGTGTTTATACAACATGCCGTGAACTGCTTGTCAAACAGAGTCTTTCTGGGTGCAGACAATGCCTGGGATTTTATTAAGATGAGCCAACACACTGAATTTCCCATCTGACCTCCATTAACATGGGTTGTGGTTTTCTACACTCTTAATGTAGGAGAGCAGCACGGTACGCTCTCATTTCCACACTCCTGACTGGCATGTCCATAGGGCAAGTGAAATGCTCTACTCAGTGTATTTCAGTTCAGTCATTTGCATTAAGTAGATAAGCATGAGTTTCTATTGAGAAGGTGTGATGAGTTGCCTGAAGCTGATTGGTCAGAGATGCTCTAGCCCTGTGGCTCTGGGAAATATCTGAGTGTCCAGAGAGACTTGGCTGGGTGTTCCCTCTCAATGCCAAGCGCCCCATTGATCCCTGTTGAACCTGCCAGAATTTCTTTCAGCCATGGAGAAAATTGCATTCGCCCGTGTCTCCAACCACACAGAGGCCACTTATCAAGCTTAAAATGAGTCAGCGTTTCTGCCCGGGCTGCATCACTGCAACTTTCCCAGAATCCCACACTGCTTCCCAGACATGGCTCAGCACCAGGCTCCCAAAGGAGCAGGCAATAACAGTCACCAAACCAGACATGAGTCGAGCACAGATCAAAAGGCACCACTAGTGAATGTGTCATTGTGTGTGTGCTTGCACATGTGTGTGTGTGTGTGTGTGTGTGTGTGTGTGTGTGTGTGTGTGTTCTCAGATTCACACTGAACGAGCTCATCCTAGACTACAGCTGTCGACAAATTCCAGCATGAAATAAAACATATGTAACAGCCACAACTGCTTGGTTTTGGAAAATGGTGAACACAACTGTTATTTATAACATTCTGACAAATAATGGAGAATAATCAGTGTTGGCTGCTTCCTGAGAAATAATGATTTCCTTGTATTCTGATATTTCTAATATTGATC
>JAOXYF010000008.1:7484547-7499192 GCA_028565775.1 Sternarchorhynchus goeldii
TCTCTGTGTGTGTGTGTGTGTGTGTGTGTGTGTGTGTGTGTGTGTGTGTGTGTGTGTGTGTGTGTGTGTGTGTGTGATAAAGAGGCTGAGTTATTTTGGCAGGTGTTTATCACCTTGCATGTATCAGAAGTAGGTCAGTCTTACAGGCAAACGTACGGACGTGCACATATACACATGCTCAGCTTGTGAGAGAATGATTTTCTCTGCCAAATAAGTGTCATTTCTATTCTTACCATTCTGCACAAGGACAGGATTCACTACAAGTCTACAATGCAAATGTATTCCTAAAACAATACATTTAAAATCTAGTTTGCACCATAATGCTGTGGGTGCAGGGGTTCAGTCCAGGAGTGACTGCCAGCATATAATGCAGCATATTTAACATAATATTATGGCATTTATAAGATTTATCATATAGTGAGGATTTAGGGTGAACACGGAGGAAAGCAGAATACGGTCTCATCACAGACTCACCAGTCGAACCCTTGCTATGCTTTAACTGGCTTTCGATCTTGTTTCGTGCAGAGCCAAGGCCTCGGTCGGTAAGTCTGTTTTCATGGCTCTGATAACATGGCATGATTGCACTGCCAGTGAGTGTGAGCAGGCATGAACTGCTGCAGTCTAATCTCCACTGCAGACCTCGAGCCAGTGTGTGTATCTGGGCCTGATATAAAGGTTGAATTATTGTAGATATTACTGTTGGGTTCTATTCATACACATTTGTTTACTCAGTACCAGTAACAAAGCTGCTCATAGTTACATTGTGTAATACCATAAATAAAATCAAATCCTAACTATATTAATCAAATCATATGTAAAAGTATCATAACGCATTAATTGCATAATTATAACATTCTCTAACCTGAATCCACAAATCACCAATATAGGTATTATAATAATTATAATAATACTAATTATTGTTATTATTATAATTGTTGTAATTATTATAATTATTATTATTAATTCAAATTTTCCTGAGTAGGTGTGTTTATTGCCATCATTTATGTGAAGTTTATGTGATGTGTTCTAGGCTCCAGTATGATGTCCTGAGTCTTGGCTTTTAGTGGATAGATGTGAACCTGTTTGGTGTGACATTAACTCACTAGAATTCACAGCCAGGTCCTCTTGGACAAATGCTGAACAAGCAGTATGTCTTGTTGGTAGAATAATAACATGAAATATGAACTGCGCGAGGGTCCGATGCAGACGGCGCCCAGTGAAGAGGTGATTTCATTTTGTGTATCATCCTCAAACAGAAGTGAACCAAAGCACAGCTGTTCTCCTGCCTGACTTTGCTCCCCTGGTTTCATGTATAGTGATGAGGGAGGGAGTCGGCCTGCTTTTCATTTATTTTAATTTAACCGAGAGTAGCAAGTTGTAAAGTAGGTATTGATTCTATTGATCAAGTTTCAGGATGATTGAGGATGTGATATTTCTATGCTTCGCTGCTTTCACAGAGCCCTCCTTTTCCCACAAACTCTATCTGACTGCAGCCCTGCCCTTTGCCAATGCTTTGGGTGCATCTTCCCTGAAGCAGCTTCATCACGTTGATGGACACAAGCTAATGGGCTCAGCAGCACAGCCTGCTTTTGTTAGCATTCAGAAGTGCAAACAGCACTTCAAGCCCAATTCAGGTATTGCCAAATCAGTGCCATGGCACACACTAGTACCGAGTGCACCAACACAGATCACTGAGGAACAGTCTTCCTCTGTCTGAGTGGGTGTAGTGTTGTTAATGGTGAAATGTACCAGTTGTCATGACACCGAAATCAGGCTTTGCTACTGCAGGGCTTCCTAAGCTGCTAAATGGAGTGAGTGACTGAGGGGTGCAGGACCAGGGGGAGGCGTCGGGTCCTGGTGCTCCAGCACTAGTGGGACGATATGGCATCTGGTGCCACGTCTCTCACATTTAGCCACAAAGCAGCAGAAGCGTGTGGCTTCTGAGTCCAGCTGTTTTTCCACGTGTTCAGCAGCTTATGGTGGTGGTAGACAGTCGTCTGTGGTGGGGGGGTGGGGGGGCTCAATATAGCACGCGCTCACAGGAGCAAGCAATGGAAACCCCCTGTTAGCATCCAGCTATGGAAAGGTACCTGCTATGTACTTGTGGAGATGAACTCCAGGAAAAGACCAGTACTTGGTTCCCAACTGTGATGCCTGTGGGGTATAGTTTGTCCAATCCCAAAACCATATGGCTGGTGATAAAGAAAATAACAGTAAGATACTGTATTGAAAGACCTGAGCTTTCTAGAACCCTGCTATAAAGCTGGAAACCTTCAGTGTTCAAAGGTTTACTTAAAAAATTAATAAATAAATACAGAATTATGTCAAGTGGTGGTAAAGACTAAATGAGGGTATCATCGCCCAGGGCAACAGCATTACAACCTTCGTGATACTGGTTTCATGATGATTTTTAGTCTCAAACATCTAGTTATGACATTGGGGAAAACCAGATAGGAAAAATCATTTGTATCAATAAATAGCTCCTGCACGTCAATGACCTAAACATTGAAATGCTCTCCTACTCTACAGTCAGGATGTTGGTAGAGAGATTCAGGGTGTGCTTTGGCATGTGTGCTGAAGGAAAGCTGATGACTAATGCATTCATCCATTAGTGGACGATAACACATGGACAATGTTCACTACCGCTGAGATGATTTGGAGAATAAGCTGCAGATCACCCATGATTGTGCCAGTAATGTCTGCTCCTTTTGGCCAGCTGGCTTGTGTTGTGTTTATGTTTGACTTAGGATGGACACAGCAGTGTTTTTACCTCTTGTTTAGTGATTCTCAACAATCTAACAATTCGTGGAAACTGCAGACATCATAACCACATATCTTTCACAGAGAGAAAAACCTCCTCTCCCAGGGCAGCAGCATACAACCTTCATCATAATATACACTGGTTTTATACGAGGTGATTTTTAATCTAAAACATCTAGTTATGACATTTGGAAAAATCCATGGCTGTGTGTACTGTGTTGACTCCAATACTTGGGAGGCTGAGTTAAAAGACCAGGACATATCAGGGCAAGGGCATGACTGAGCCCATGTAGAAGTTAGTGCTCTTCCATCTCGAGTGCACCCCCCCCAATGCTACCAAAACAAAGAACAGCCGAGCTGTCTGACACTCTGTCAGGCCTTGAGATGCAGACAAGTGGTTTGCTTTCCTTTAGATGAGAAACAAAGCCATTGGTGTTATCCTGATAGGCCGAGAGCACAACAGGATACTCTAAGGGCTGGTGTTCAAGAGTGGAGATTCAGAATCATCCAGTGAGTTTCAGTGTTATTTTGGGATAAATAGCAGTACAGTTCTGATCAGTCTTTTCTGATTTACACATATCTAAGCATCAGATGATAGATTCATGGCAAGATCATTCTAAATTAATTGACTTATCCCTGTTCTTTTCATTTACTTCAGAATTCATATACATACTTGGAAAAACCCACACACACAGACACTCAAACAGCCAGTGATTTGTGGAAGTTGGTAAATTCAAGATCAAGCTATAAGGGAGATATAGGGGAGCTGTTTCAGCAGAACTCTTTGTGCTACTGTTGAAAAGCTTTTAAGGCCCTGTGCACCAGCCTCGGCCCATAATCAATACCAACATGTTCAAGCAATTATCTCAGCATGCATATCACAATCTCCCATGGAAGTCTGAGTACTTACTCCAGTTAGGCTGGGTAAGTATGGAATGACTGCTGAATTTCTTTGCACTTTTGACATTAAATCTTGTTTAATGGAAAGTCAGCCTGAGATGGAAGATTTTTCACAGGGTTCTGTACTTATTTAGACTTCATCAGGATCTTGAAGGAGTAGATACTGGATCCGCAAGAACATAAAACGTATAATAAAAATACATTCGGGTTTGTTACTGGCTTAACTTTATTTTCAACTGGTGGTCAATATTGTGTGTGGTTCGTTATAACCACCATTCTGCAATGCTTTTACAAGAGCCTGAGCCTGTCCTCAGAGAACGAGGCGTGGGAAAAACCATAGTGTCAGCACATCTGCCCTCATTGATTTTGCTTTTGGCTTGAAAAGTTCATTGCACATAACACTTTTTCACTTAGTATGTAATTTACTCTGGTTTGTAAGCAGCAGCATTAATTGATTAAATGTAGCTCAGGCTTGATCAGTCTAGGAAATGTTTTAATGGAAAAATATATTTAAAAGTAATCCAGTCTTCTTTAAGGTCTCTAGGCCTGATTGATTTAGTTCCCTCATAAGTTACAATGCAGTGGTTTGAAAGCTTTGGTCGCCTTTTTAAGACGACTTAATGTGATTTGAAAGCTTCCCTTTAGGGTTGTTTTAAAGGAAATATAGCGAGTCATTTAATATCAGTACTTGTGACTTCACCATCAATTAACATGTAAATCATTCAAGATCAGAGAGACGTGAGTCACAAATTGAGAGGAAGTGCTGTTTCTAAACTAGGCTTTTCCATTCAGTATGTTTACAAAAGGAAGCTGTTTTTGCATGATTAAGTAATATGAAACATAGCTGTATTCCCAACAATAGCAACACAGCACTGCTTCAGTTCTGGTATGTAGGCGGGTCCTAAATCTAAGGTGCAGCATTAATCACAGGCCTGTTTAGCTCAAGCACCTCTAATTTGAGTCCCAGCAACCCTAGAAATAAGAGGGGTTTTGTTGTTATTATTAAAAAAATGGAAGTTTGTCTCTGATAAACTGAAAATTGTTAGGAAATATGTGGTTTCAATTGCTAATTTTGGGCCATGTTAAAATGTACAGTGTTTTGTTTAAAACAAAAAACAAACCCAGATGGGATGCTGGTCTCACTGGGTGCTGATTGCTACTAAAGCCCTGATCCTAGAATCACCCCAGACTTTAATATTTGGATTTTTGGGTTGTGTTTCTTCTTTCCAGAAAATGCTGGAGGCTGCAGAGATCCCAAAGGACATTAAGTGAGAAGAACCAAAGCAGATTATGATGGTGCAGATTTGGATCCTCGTCTGAACAAACTGCCCCAGGTGTTTACTTACAGCATACAATCAGCCTTTACAGAACCATGTTTATGCTTTGTGGTAATGTTCTTCACAGACTGCTTACTGCACCGACATACAAGACTGGGTCTCCGCTTCCTTGCTCCTTACTATACATTATCTAGAACGAAGTGTCTGAGTGATTTTAATGGAGATGTTAAAGGATGTTCAAATTGATCAAGCCCCCCCACAAAAAATGCTCCAAAAATATTTATCGAAATACTTATAACTGTATGGTGTCTTTTAATGAAAGCATAAATGGTTGATGAACTCTGATTTAGAGACCTTCACTGCGTCCGAAATCATGTACAGTAGAACTCTTCTATGGTGTGGTGTTTGCGTGAGGGTGGATCTATCTGGACATACTGAAGCTCCTAGAATCCAGTTGCTTATGATGGCTGACATGACAAACACAATCTTTTTTTGTCAAGCACATTTGTAAATTTATTTTGATGCACATCATATGAAATATAAATCCTATTTTAATGCATTTTAATATATTTGATGTAAAATAAGCAGAATAAAACAGTGATATGAAGAATTAGTCATGTTTAAGAACTATTTCATGTGTCCACCATGTTTTCTGACTAGTCACACTCTTCATATGATTCGGGATGAAAGTATCTGATTGAACAATGTCTGCTGTTTCATTATTTATTTTTTGATGAATGTGTGACACCATCTTAGATGTGCAAAATAGTTTTGGACCCCTAATCTTTCTGTTCTATTTTAGATCACCGATTGGAGTAGAAATGTGTGATTTCGGACGCAGTGCATTGTACCATTCTAAGTGCACTAAAGGTATCAGAAAAAATGATGTACGATGTAGTAACAGCTGTTGGTTTCAGCAACTTTGGTATTTCATGCATCAGCCTGTATTTATGTTAAGCCGATCCTCTTCACTTCTCCCAGACTGAGCAGTGCCTTTAATCACCACCAGATCACTCATCTTACTGCTTTGTGCACTCGAGTTATGTGCACAGTACACTGTACTTGAAGCCAAGTAAACCTGATATCCCTTCTCTGAAAATAAATGTCTAAACTATTACAATGACAGATGCGCAACTGTGTTCATTGCCTAGACTCAGTCTGAATTGATTTGCAAGTCAGTAGCCCTGAAAAAGGCTATAAATCTTTTTGGCAATTACATTAAGGTTCATATATTGTTTTCTGGGATATGCTAGTTATTCATTGTATAGAGCAGTTCTCAGACTCACTGGCAAGTAGTGTTAAGGACCATGCTTAGGAGGTGTTGTGTTAAATCATGTTTGTGATGGAGGGGGTAACTGCAGTGCTGGAGCACTGTGACTGAGCTTCCACCTCAGAATGCACACTGCCATTTAAATGATTCCACTTGTCATGATCCAGTGTATCAGTACTTTTTATACATCAGCAGTGTAATTACAGCTGCGAGGCAAGATTGTTTGACTATCAAAACATTTTGTGTGGTGAATAAGATCGGGACAGCTACAGGTCATTTTAATCAGCACACAGGTTAACTGTTTGGGTTTTGACTGCATAAGACCAGACTCCTACACTAACTGGAGTGTGTTGTGCAGAGAAGCATGTGGTATCTCCAAAGCTTATCCTCTCTGATGACTTGCTCTGCTGAAACCATCTCTGATGCCACTTAATAATACGAGTCATACTGGGAAAAACGAACAAGGGGCAAAAGCTCTGCTAACCTAGGGACAGTGTAAAAGGTCATTACAGTGCACAGATCTCTTCCAAGCAGGAACCCAGCTCCCAGGCTAATAGCATTTTAGCCATTGCTACTGTGCATCAACAGTGGTGAGCTGGAACTAACCGCGTGCTTGCTTTTCTCCGTCTGCTCTGCCCCTCGAAGGGCGCTGGGTTACTCTAGACATCTGGCAGCACAGGTCAGCAGTAGATCACAGCAGAGGGCCTTTCAGCAGCAGGGGTGCGAGCGAGGCCACATCGCGTCATGTTCAACTTCTCCCTTTGCACTGGCCACTCGGGTGTCGTGCGTTCAGCTGGATCCTCCGGCCCACTGCCAGTTCATCTCATGCTTTAGTAAACAAGAAGCCATGCTGTGTGTTTCTGGTGAACACAACCCTCGTCTGCAGGCTTTGGGTTGGTCCACAGTGAGAGAAGTTGGCTGGGAGCTTTTTGGGTTGGATCCCAGCTGATGGCAAATGCTATTACACCCTTGAGGGAAGCATTTATCCCCCAACTGCTCCAGGCACCCTCAGCGTAGGTGGTTAATGTGAGGTGTCTTGGGGAGAACAAAAGGATTTGCAGGCGTAACTCCCAGCATGGTTTCAACTGCAGCCCAATGCTGAACAAATTATCAACAATAATAGTATAAAAACAAACAAGTATCGATAAATAACGAAGCAAATGTTACTTGAAAGAAAACGGCCTACATTTATGCCAGTGGTTGCCGTTACTGTTCTTATGTGTGTTCGTGCTTCGAGACGGACAGTAGAGTCCTTCCTGTGCTCCGACAGCATTTAAAACACAAACCAAACAAAGAAAAAAGAGACAAGCAGAGACAAAATTTAAAGACATTTTCCACAACATTTAATTTTGGACATTACCATAGCAATATGTAACTTCTGAGGACAAGTTTCAACAACAGTACATTTATTCATTTCGCTTCATTGTCATTTTCTTTATACGTCGGTACATGATTTTGGTCCGGTAACATTCTGTGGTGGTTCTTTTACCTTGATGTACATGGATAAATTATGTCAAACGTCCAACATGCACGTCATTTTACCTGCTTCCAACGGCGCAGGATCAGGTCCGAGGCTGACATGAATAGCACTGGTTTGTTTTTTTCTTCTTCAACTTTGCTAAGTTTGTCTGACACTCGACTAATAAGGCTTATATTACAGCTCTGAACCAGATGGCCAACACTGCAGTTCTATAGAGAGCACCATATTTACATCTGTATTTACACACCTTATTGTTTAAAAAGAAAAGAAAAATACTCACAATTTTCTTTTTCGGTCAAGTGAGCCATTCTAAGGCTGTACATGTTATGAAGTATAAAAGAAAAATATGTATATTTACAGATAGCTGCAACTTATAGCTTATTGCCAATGCCCTTAAAATCTCTCTTACCCCACCACCCTCCTCGCTTACCCCAATACCCTCCTCTCTTACCCCACCACCTTCCTCTCTGGCTTTGCCTGGGTCCTTTATAGCTGTGATTCTAGATGTCCTGAAAGTGTCCTCACACAAGCAGCTCATTAAGGTTTCAGGAGTATCTGGTAGCTGGAGCCAGTCTGATAGGTGACACAGGCCAGCATGGCTTCAACTCAAAATCCAACCCGATGTCTATATTCAACACAGCATTTTAAAACAGCAGTCCTTTCAAAAAAATAAACTTTTAAAAATGTATTTACATACCCTATAGACATCTAAGGCCAGTCTTAAATGGAGACTGGTACATACAGTAATAAAAGTACCAACAGTAAAGGAACAACTATGGTGAGACCAGGTGGCCTAATATCTGAAGCTGAACAGCATTTAGGAATTTGTTCCTACTGTGAGGAGAATAACGTAGGTCTTAAAAATGCTCACGTTTTCTTCAGAATAAAACTAGTTATTTGGAACTAGAAGCGCAGGGGTGTGGGCAGACCATGGAACATCAGTGGTACGAGATCTCAGACAGCACACAGCCTGCAGAAACAGCTAATGCATCTGCTACCTGCTCCATTCTTGTGGGTACAACCTGACTGATGTACTGCTGCAGTGTCAGGACTTTATGAACTGGTGTGTGGCTTTTTGTGTGGAAGTGAACAACAGAAAATGCTGTATTCAGGGTGCAGGGCCCGTTTAATGAAGTCCTGATACTATTCAGATCTGAACAAGCAGATCTACCCCAATGGACATGTTTGAAATAAGTGTGGTATTTAATAATTGGTTACAAACTTAGCCAGACTTGGCAAGCTGGCAGTTTATCATGGTTTAAACTTTCTTCAGTCACTTTGTACACTGTAGGTAAAACTTTAAGACTAATGTTGGGAATTTATAGCTTATTCATCTGAACCACAGGAAAACAATTTGTCAATATAATTAAGCAGAATAGCTAAGTAACGAGAAAAACGAGAAAGCCACAAACAAATAAAAAAAACCTCAATTTCCTGACTGTCAATAGTTTCCTGTTTTGTTTTTTTGGGGGAAACCTAATTAAAAAGAGACAAAAGGTATTTAAACCGAATTTCTAATGGGCTTCACAAATATATATTCACAAGTATATAAATCTTGTTGAAGGTAGTCAATGTTGAAGTTTAAAAAAAACCAAAAAACCGCACCAGTGTGAAGTGTGTTCCACAGAAGCACATGACTTCATCATAATTGGTCAGTTAGTTTAAGACAACAGATAGGAGATGTAACCAGACTCGACCAAACTGGTTACATCTAGACTAGATAGAATTACTACAATGATTGAATTTGGCTTAAATTTTGCACCAATTATATCCTTTATGGATTCACATGCTTGCATTATGAACTGTTATGTACTGGTCATTATTATGAACTGTTATGTACTGGTCATTATTATGAACTGTTATGTACTGGTCATTATTTGGTCATTTCTTATGTAGCTTTATTTAAATGTTTCATAAAAAAATAAAAAGTAAACTGTGTGTTTATTGTTTGACTGGCCAGTCTGGACCATGTAATGATCACGGCCAAAGATTAAAAGACAAGAGGAAAATGGCAGGGAGGATAATCAATGTAAAACTGGGTGGAACTAAACAAGACCACGCAAAAAAAACCCAACAAAACAAACAAACAAAACAGAAAAAGGTTAGCAGCGCGTACATGATAAAATCAGAGGTCCAAGGAAAGGAACTCAATAAATAGGCTGAAAGAATGATAAGACATTAGAAGGCTGAGGGTAGGAACGGTCATACACAGCTACTGAAGAGTTACTCATGTCCTCATTATGCTACAAATGCTGCGACAGGAGCGATCTGCTACGAGGACTGATCATGTGACCCGCCATCATATGACCTGGCAGCAGCTGGCCTGGGCGGAGGTACAGAGCAGCCCGTCTCTGGGGTTCCTCTGGATGTTTACGGAGATGGTCTTTTCGCACAGAGGTAGCTGGAGCACGTTGTTTTTCAAGTTCAGGTTGTTCTCCGTGGCCCGGTCTAGTTCTCTGAGCACGGCGGCCGTTTGGTCCCGGTAGAGCTCCACCGAGCTGCCGTTGTTGTCGTCGGCGCGGCTGGGCACGGCCACCTGGTCCAGGCTGCCGCTGGAGCCGATGCACATCTTCCAGGCGCTCTTCTCCTGCACCCTGACGCTGGAGAGGCTGCGTGGGTCGATGATGAAGCGTCCGCCTCTCCCCGAGCTGCGGTGCTGGAACTGGGCGCTCAGGCACAGGCTCATGAGCTTCAGGCTCTCCACCAACTCCCCGGCACTCCTGGGTGCGCCGCGCGCCGAGCCCGTGGCCGGGTTACTGCCGCGTGCCGAGCCCGTGGCCGGGTTACTGCCGCGCGCCGAGCCCGTGGCCGGGTTACTGCCGCGCGCCGAGCCCGTGGCCGGGTTACTGCCGCCGCTCGAACAGCTGGACGGGCTCCCCTGCCCCTTCGAGCCGCCTCCCCCTCCTGCGCTGCCCCCGCCCCCTCCACCCTCCCCCCCTCCGCCCCCTCCGCCCCCGCCAGGCGGGCTGCCCCTGTCCGGTCCCGAGTTGCCCTCCCCCGAGGGTTTGCCCTGTCCTCCGCTGCTGCCTCCCGGGTTGCCTGGCGGGCCTTCGCTGCTGTCCCTGCGGTTCCAGCTGTAGGTGAAGCCCGACTCCTTGTCCAGGCGGCGGCGGCTCTCCGAGTCGTCGTCGCTGGTCTCCGAGCTGGAGCAGCTGGAGCCGCGGCCCTGGCTCTTACGCCGGTGATAACGCTTCTGCGCCGTGCCCGGAGAGGCCATGTTCATCTTGAGGCGGCTGAGTTTGGGCGGCAGACTCTCGTCCATGTCGAAGTCGTCGTCCGACTCGCCCTCCTCCTCGAAGATCTGGTTCAGCACGGGGGCGCTCTTGCGTGACGTCAGCCTGTTGGTGATGGAGGGCGGTTTGCGCCGCAGGATCACCTGGGTGGGCAGCGGCGACGGGTCCTGCTCCTCTTCCTCCTCCTCGTCCTCCTCCACGCGGAAGAGGCAGGTGCGCTGCTTGGCGGAGGCCGCGGCGGGCGGGGCCACGCCCCCGGGCTTGAGCGGGTTGGGCGGCGGCGATGCCTCCGCTCCGCACGCCTCCCCGGCCTCCTCGCGCCTGCCCAGCTCCAGCAGGCCCTTGGTGCGGTGGCCGTTCAGCAGGTTCTCTGCGCTGCGCGCGGGAGACTGCGGCCCCCCCGCGTGGGAGATGGAGGAAGCCGCCAGGCTGTCCTCGATGTCCTGGTGCATGTCGATTTTCGTGGGCCATGACTGCCTGCCAAGAGAATCGACACACGTAATTAATCCCTTTTCAGCAACATCCTGTGCTGTGGAAATTCAACATGGGACAGACATTTTCCCCAGTACAGAACAATCCACGCCTGATTCACAACACCAGTACAACATTCACAGCAACGTCCAGAACAGCACGGCGGACAGCAGAGTGAATGTAAGGAAATGGGTCCTCGACGAAAGACTGGCCTGCCACGCTTTTAACAATCTGCTGAATAGGAAGGGGGTGGGGGAACAGGATGACTTGCAGACTGAATGCCCTGTTTTTGCTTCAGTGCTAAAGAAAGGAAAGAGCTGTAGTGTGTGAGGTGTGCGTGCGTGTGTGCATGCGTGTGCATGCGTGCGTGCGTATGTGTGTGTGTGTGTGTGTGCGTGCATGCGTGCGAAGCCACTAGCGCTGAAAGGGTTCAGCGACTCAGAGTACAACGTTACACAGCTCCCGGGTCCATGCAGTGAAACCTTCAGCACCCCACAAACGTTGTGTTGATATGGAGACAAGCCAAACAAACAGTCCACTGTGGTCACGTTTCAGTACTGATAATGACAGGAGCCACAATGCAAAGGGAATGAATGAAAGTAGAGAAAGGCCACTCTGGATCATCAGCCCTCCCAGACACAAGGCCCTTGAGCACCTTTAGCTCATTTAAATTCAGTTGGGTCTTATATGTTCTTTGCTGTAGGTCTGAGTTCTTCACCCTTCACTATTTGTGTAAAATGAAACACTGCAAAAAGGGCATTTCTAAAAACATCACCATATACTGAGGTAGCAAGGGCACCTGCTGAGGCCTCTCTGCCCTGGGTGAGGGCACCAGGAGAGCCGCCCTCAGCTCCGGTGCTTCCACGCTCTCCTGTACCAAACCCCACACACCCAAGCGTGTGGCGGAGACTCGAGTGCACACAACCGCACCTCAGCCAGACTCCCAACATGGCTCTGAGCAGAGTCAAACTTTGCCCTAGACACGCCCTAGTTATTTTTATCCTGCGTTTTTTCTCGTTTCATAACCTGACCTGCAGACATACCAAACGGCCCAACGTAACAAGCTCCTCCAGTCTGGCAGCACAGACGCCCCCAGCCCCTCTCCTCTGCTGTTGAACGTCGAGGCCCGGTGCACCAAGCTTGGGACAGTCCGTTTGTACGGCACTCCCTCACGAGCCAGCGGCATCACACTGGATGAGGGGCCAGGGGACTGGAGGGCCCTCAGTGGGCGGGGGGGGGGTCGGAGAACCACAGAGGACTGCGGGTCAGGCCACGGTACCTGAAGTGGGCCTTGATGTTGCTGGGGCTGGAAGAGCGCGGCTGCACCTCTTTCTCCTGCTTCTCCCGCAGGATCCGCTCGGCCAGCAGGAAATATGTAGCCGTGATGTGGTTGTACTTGTTAGTCTCTAGGGCTCTGGAAAAAGAAAGAGGTTATTTAGATGAGAGACTGAGCGTATGTGAGAGAGAGAGAAAATGAACAATCTTTTAGATCATGTACTGGGCAAGAAACTCACCCTTAAAACACTCAAGAGGATAACAATGTCTTTAAAAGGTCTGGGCAGTCAGTATTCTGTCCCATATTTCACCAAAACTTGTGGGACTGAAATAGTAGGATATTGTAGAGTTATGCCAAGAGCAGTCTGACCTCAGAGAGCCCCTCCTACTGGTCTACTGGAGATAGATGGTCCTACTGGCTACAGTTAGCATGTGCTTGGCATGGATCCTGTGTGTAGCACAATCTCAGTCCATTCCCAATCCCTCCCCCCCCGCTTCGCAGGGATTACGCGCTCACAAACAAACAAACACACCCTCAGCTGCCACAACACCCCTTTATTACAATAATCTCATAGAGAAACTTGGATAGGGCCAAATCCACTGGTATAACCTGTGTGGGGCCACACCAACACAAACCCCCCCCAAACCAGTTTCTCAGCGTTGCCTTCACTTCTGCTCGTGTAGCGCCTTTCACCAAAACTGGGCTGAGAAAGTAGGGATGGGGAATTCAGTAATGACACACAAACTTTCTTTTACATGTTTGCAACAGCGTGCTGTGATTTTCTGTCTGGGCTGTGACCAGGATCAAAGTGTAGGTCCATACTGTAGAACTGTGACCCGTTTCACATCAACAACACACATCCTTCACCCCTTTCTAATGACCTTCATGAATTTGAGCATTTATGTTTTTATTATAAAGTCCATGTGTCTTCAGATCTTCAAAGCTCTGTTTCTCTCAACATTTTACATAGAATTTAAAAATGTGTTAATTCCAACACTTAATTTTCTGCATCACTCCATTCTTCTCCTAAAATATTCTTTATTAATTTTCCATCAGTTTTGATGAACTTTGATTTTGATTCAATAATAATCAATGTGTAATTCTTGGCCAGGATCTTTTGAGCTGCAGATGTGTGTTACTGTGTCCTGACTACAGAGAGGCAGGGCAGTGTGTTCTTCCCAACCGGAGGAATTCACCACCTAGTCACTCGAGGCCTGATGGTCTCGGCACATTCAGCAGGAAGATTAAAACCTTTCAACCCCGTTTAATTAATTAACCCTTAACTCTCCTGCACATTATTTTCTCATCTTTTATTTTGTTTTTATCTCAATATTTTCCATTTCATTTTTCATGAACTTATTAAATTCTTATCTGAGTAATGCTATCGCCCGGTTACAGAAGACTGTGTGCTACACAGCCGTGCTTTTCAGCCCTGTTTTCGGCACCTATTACATGCTTGGTTTTCTCCTACCATTCCCCGTCACGCCTGAACACGGAGTACCTGGTACAGGTGTACAGGTGGCTAGCACAGACCGAGCTGCCTAACAGATCCTGAGGACTGGGATCTACATTCCCAATGAGATGAGAGGAAAACATATTAAAAGAAAGAAAAATGGTACAAGCACATTCTTGCTCCCATTCAGTCGTTTGGCACCGACATTTAGATGTGAAGCAGTTCAAAATTAACTTCTAGTAAATTATAATTAACTGTGTTTACGCAAGCTAGACCCCTGGGTCTCACCACTTTAAACACAGCCTAAACATTTCAAACAGTACTTATCAAAGTACTCATTTTAAAACATACAGTCAAACATGGGACCTACTCAACATATTTGTGCAATCGTTTTTGATGCTCTGGGTGTTGCAATAAACTTGCTGGAGTACCATTAGTGCACTGAACGTTGCTGGAGTACCATTAGTGCACTGAACGTTGCTGGAGTACCATTAGTGCACTGAACGTTGCTGGAGTACCATTAGT
>JAOXYF010000008.1:7519534-7541312 GCA_028565775.1 Sternarchorhynchus goeldii
ACTGACCAAACAACCACACCTTGGTTTCTCATGTGGCTGTAGTGAAATGACAGACAAATACTGAACAATAATCACTCATTCATCACACTGAGGAGAACATCAAAGCTGCACACTTCTACCAACAATTAAACCCAGTCGTCGTCGTGCCCCCCCCCCCCCAGCCTTTTGTTTTTTTTTTACTTGCCTGAGTAAAAGTTGTTGATGTAATAATGTTTGTTATTTGGTAGCCTGTAATTTTCAGTAACCTATAAAAGACTTTGGTGATGAATTATTGAGTCAAAAAATTAAAAGAAATTAGTGCTTGCCAAAGTGTAATTTGGTATAATGTTGATTTAGCACAGCAGTCAAGCATAATTTGATGTTATTCGTTAAATTAACTGGTTATTTTTGTAAAAAGCCAAATTGTTTGGCCTTTTTAGGATCTAAACAAAGCCAAGTGTTTATTTACAACACTAAAAACTCTCATGTTTCCTTGTTTATGTCAGCTCAGATTCTGGAATCCTTCTTTGGAAACAAAAGCGCTTAAGCCTAGATCCCAACTGGTTTACCACAAATAAACTTTAGTATGTTCATATGTCATAATGAAGGCAAGAGAAAAATCCTCAGAGAAAAAAAAGATTTGAAAATAGAAAGTATCCCACAGGCATGATTCACAACCCATAGTCTTCTAGATGTCTATCTCAAAGTCTGATGATACGGCAGCTCATCAGTCTGTTCTCTTTAACTGATTAAACACTGAGAACCATTGTTTCTGCATTTCGTTTCCTCAGAAGCCCATGTAACAAGAATCAGACTGAGGTGTGAACAAAGCGAAGCCCAGGGAGACGCTTCCCCCAGCACGGCACGTTAAACCCTGACCACAGGAGGCGTGTCCTTATTCACACTGCTCACCTCAGCCACTTCCAGTGTGCATCAGTGCTAACGATGAACAACCAGATGACTGACAATGGTTTGGCCTAATCAATCAGCAAACGCCTGAATGATTAGCGGGCCATTTCGTTCAGCTTGTCCAAATCAATTAAGCACGATTTGGCCTGTAGTCTTCATATTAAATGTTGGCAATTTGAAAAGGGGCCTCCTGCCTTCTCGTTCCTCTTACCTTCTTCTAGGGACTCGAGTGACTTCACCCTCTCCTCTCCTCTCAGAAGGGCCTAAATCCACCCTTCTCTTGACTATTGTGTAAGCACCGAGTGGGTAAGGTTGCAAATGACAGCATGTCACTAGATCTGTTATGGAAACATGGGCTATAACTTAACACAAGCTTGTTTAAAAGATGACCGGTTGGTATGAAGATGTTTTTCTGATGAGACAAAGCTTTGGTCAGATTAAAATCAAACTTAAATATCTACACACTTCATTTGTATGTCCATGATTTAAGCATTTCCACTGATAAAAGCAAAAGAAAACAGAACCCAAAATGCCGTGGTCTTGCCAAACTCCCTCGACAATTAAATTAAAATCTCCAGAGTGACATCATAAATTCATGCCTACACAATGACTCAGTCATCAAGACAGAACCCTTCAAGCACACTGGAAAGAATCAGGTTTGCACATAATAATACAAGCCTGAACCAGCTGCTTCACTGAGGTGCTTGTGCCCAGCTTCACAACAGGGCATCAAAACAGAATGTGGGCCAAACCCAGGACAAAGCATTATCGATTAGCAGACAAAGCCAGAAACAATCTCAGTGGGGAGGGCGCTGGCAATCAGAGTCCAGTGTCTATTTGATCACACTGACAGTGTCAATAAGGAATGTTTAATCAGGGCTCCAACACCGAGGGCTCAGTGCAAACAAAGAGAGCATTAACAGTTCCACCATCCCAATCGTCTGCATCTGTGACTACAGAACCGCAGTCATCACTGCTCTGGTCTCTAACGGCCTTCTAGTGACGCTGGCCCTGAAACAGCAGCAGACGATGCACAGAAACGCTCGCAGACTAGAAATTAAATGAGAGTCATACCAGAAGTCTGTGTGTGTTCACTAATTCACATGCGTCTCTATCAAAGGACAGAGATGATGTGTCAAGACCATAAAACCTGGTAAAATGGCTGTGGTATGTAGTGATTGGTCTCAACACGCTCCAACATGCTTGTACTCCTAACCCACACGCTCCACAATGTCACTTCTCGGACGGTCACGCTCCGCATTAATCTTAAAGTGTGAAATTTCTTAGAAATGGCAGAGAAATGCTTCAACTTGTAAGGAATCTGCAAACATCCAAACCTGGAAGCTCCCTTTGAGGGGCAGCGTTTCATTAGCATGTAGAGCCACAGCCGTGAGGAGTGAGGGACGACTTTCTCTCGTCTACACAGAACTGCAAGCTATTAAATAAGAGACTGAAAAATCAACCTTTGTATTTGCTTAACGTAACACAAAAGAGCTCGTTCACTTAATTTAGCATCGTCTTTAAATAGATAAAAATCATGCTGTACTTGATATGACAGACAGCTGGAACATGGCGCATGCATACGAAAACAGCCCTCCTCTGTCACCTTGAACTCTTACTGTGATTAAATGAATACTTCCTATATAAAAAACTGTCTGATCCTAGCTCCATTCTGAAAATATGCCCACGCTTGTATCTGTCACACTGATGAAAACAAGAATTGTAAAAATTTTAAATATTTTAAATATGTTAAATAGAGACGTATGATATTGCACTGAGAAAGCAAGGTGAGTGTAAATCTAGCTATGGATATTTTAATGCTGTGTAGATGTGCCACGTAATCACAGTAAGAAATAGCCATAGCTAGTTTTACACTCACCTTACTTTCTCAGTGCAATATCATGTTTCTATTTAACATATTTAAAATATTTAAAATTTCTACAATACTCTATTTATGTCTACAGATTAAGTTTTTTACCATATGTATATACACTTGTTAAATTGTTTTCCCATTTCCTATTTATAATTCATATATCTTATACTGTAAATATTGTCTCTGCAATTTGTGGAACTCGCACTCAAGTTTTTCCACTCACCGGTGTCCCTGTACTCTGGTGATGTGACAATAAATCTGATTTGATTTGATTTGAAACACCAAGTTTCCTTCTCATAATGATAGCATGCTAACATAAAATGTTAATTCCCTGTGCAGACACATTTTACTAAGGCACAACTGCACTTACAACCCACAATCTTGGTTCAATGCAAGTTCCCTTTTGAAATGGAAGCTGACAGGTGAGTTGAAAGTACACACACATGGTTGACATGATGGCCTTCAGATGGCCAAACACAAGCACGATCTGAGCAGTTCTAAAAAGAAATACCAATATCCTCTTGTACAAGGAGAACCTTACGTTATTTTAGACACTTATTTAAATCTCGTGGCCAACTCCAACACAGAGAAACAAAACCTTCCACCACAGTGTCCTGAGCCCTTCTACCACCAGAGCGGCAGCAGCTACTCACCTACTGCTGGTGCATCATACTCATCCCCCAGAAGGATCTCCGGGGCAGAGTACGCCAAGGAGCCACAGCTGGTGGTAAGCTTCTTCCCCGGCTGGAACTTATTGCTAAAGCCAAAATCAGTCAGTTTGACAAGGCCCTGCTTCTCGAAGAACACCACGTTCTCAGGCTTCAGGTCGCGGTGGACCACATGGAGTCGGTGGCAGTAGGAGATGGCGTGGACGATCTGGGCGAAGTACTTCTTAGCCAGTTCCTCGTTTAGTCCCGCCTCGTGTTTCATGATGTAATCGAACATGTCCCCTCCGTCACCCAGCTCCAGGATCAGGTAGAGCTTAGTCTGCGTGTCAATGACCTCGTAGAGGCGAACGATGTTAGGGTGCTGCACCAGCTTCATACAGCGCACCTCCTGGAAGAGGTGGCCTGTGGCGACCGTGTCCAGCTTAGTCTTGTCGATGACCTTCACTGCCACCTTTTCCCCAGTGAAGACGTGGCGAGCTAGTTTCACCACCGCAAAGTGCCCGCGGCCCAGCGTCTTGTCCAGGTCGTAGAGTCCAGCGATCTTGCCGTCATAGCCGCGCTTGATGCCCGCCATGACTGCTCGCTCGGACCAGAGGAGGGGCTTAACCCCGGGGGGCGGAGTTTATAGTCGAGGGTGGGTCCAGTTCACTTCAGCACATTGGCTGGTAACAGCAAACCCATGATGCCACTCACCTGTCAATCAGAGATTAAGATATTTTTAAAAATCTGGTCAACAACCTCCTTAACTAAATGACACATTACGGAACAAAGACCAGCATAAATCCTGGTAGTTTGGCTGCGTGCGAGTCATGGTGTCGGACCATGACAACGCCATTTAAAGTTGAGCTTGACTTCATGGCAGTTACTATGTTCCTATTCAGGAAAAGCAATGTTGGAAAGACAAAAGTTAGAAGTTAGAAACTGAAAGCCATGGGTTTCTCTGCAAAGACTAAAAACAGCTGAACAAAAAAAGCCTTCATAAGTGGGACAATTTCATATTATTGAATCATTGAAACACCATTTAAATTCATTTGCAATGCGCATTAACCTCAGGGCAAGACTGGGACAATGTAACCCTAAAGCTGAATTGGGTTTTGCCAGTATTTCTCTGCTTATCTCCTGAATCTACTACTCCAGACACAGACATGTCACCAAACTTGTTTGGAAGCAAGAACAGGACTGTAAAACGCACTAGTAAGTAAAAGGTAAAGCTACACTGCAGTTTTATCAAAGCACGGCTGCATTAAAAAGCACAATCATTGCATCAATGCAATTATTCACTTTGCGAACAAGAAATTATTATTCATCCAAGGGTACATTTTTCCCTGAACTTTTCTGAATTATTCTGTTCATTTCAGTAACGACAAACTGAATCTGAACTCTTCCAAAAGGTAAAGTCACAGTTATCTAGCTAATATTTCTATTTTCCTGATGTATCCAAGTTACCAGTAAATAAATGTACATGATTACTTGAATATGAAACACTTGAGCATATCCACACACACAGTGCCACCGGCGCCTGGTTGATGAAGTGACCAAATTCACGCCTGGTGTTCGTAACCAATACAAAATTGGCTGCTTTAAATTAATCATAATTTTTCAGATGAGCAAAAGAACTGAATCTGAACATGAATCTGCTAGCAGAAACCTGACCAACACCAACAGCTTTTTCAGCCACAGACCTACTTTTGAGGGTTTATTAGCACTGTATGCCTTCAAAAATTATATTACAGCACATTTATTTTGTTCAATACACAATGGATGTTTTTTCCATAGCATGTTCTCTCTCATCAAGATGAGAATGAAGAACTTTGTAGAAACACACTCTCATTTAGCAGAGAAAAAGCACCTCTGTTAAACAGGGCCTTGTTTAAGTGGAACAATAGTACAAGGATTTCCTTTATGAAGGAGCAAGTTGTATCACTGAGTAACAACAACAGTACAATACAAAATGTTACAATTAGTGCAGCAAGCTGTGCATTACATATGTAACTGGATCATAAGGAAGCTTCTAGTTTTATTGGAACAGCTATTCATGACATATAGGCTTAGTTACAGCTTATTACATACACCTGATATAAACATAAGCAAACTATTTATGGGGTGAGGAGGGAATGTTTCCACCGAAAAGCCAAACCTATGCATCAGATATTTAAGCTCCGTTTTGTTTTGTTACAAGAACTTGGCTGCAGGTTTTTTTTAGTAGTTACAGCGCTTGATATGGTCACAGACCATCAGAATTAAGCGGTTTAATTCTCCAGCTATGAAAGGCACTGAAAGTTATTCTGTGAATACGTAGGTTAGGCTAACTAAAATGGCTTGAATGTGTAGCTAAGCTAAATGCATCATCTTCAAGTAAAATTACACCACGTTACTCTTTTAATGTAATAGTCATACTTTACCGTTACCTTTTCCGAATAAGCTGCCTTTTTTAAAGTAGTGCACGTAACGCTGTTAATATTAATCAGTACAGTGAACCGTCACGTAATTTCAGCCAAGCAAGACTTGTAATTATTTTTAAACAAATGAAATAATTAACCTTAATTCTCTAGCTGCTTAACTAGCAAATATAGTACTTAAGAAGTACAATTCTGGAGTATTGTACAAATATAGTACAGTACAAATATAGTACTTAAGAAGCGCCAGTCAGCCCGATCAACCGAGCCAAACATCTCTATCTTAACCTAGCTGTCAACTCCGGGTGCTTGAAAGCATCAACTTAAGAGGACAAAAAAAACTAAATGTGCATCCAGGTCAGTGCTTAAACAATTACCAAAAAAAACCCATCACAGACGCACTGGGCTTCGTCTGGTCGTAGCAGAGGACAATTCTTTGTCATGCCCAGATGCAGAGAAGCTGGTGAGCCTTAACCATGGCACCGCTGCGCGCGTGGAGGTGCCAGGCCTACTGTGCCACGGCTTTCGGCTCTGCCCCGCACGAGCCTGGAGGTACAGCGGCATGCAAAACCCGCTAGCTAGGTTAACGAACCAGCGTTAATTACCCCGATAGCTAGCCATCGTTGCTCTTCTGCGATATTGCCAGATTAACTAACAATGCATAATGTAAAACACCGGTAATCCGTGTACTGTAGTGCCATAGCTAGATTAGCTAACCTAGTTAGCGTGAATATCCAGCTAGCAACGATTACCGACGTGCAGTTAAAAGCGTTGCATCATTCACAACAAATCCAACAAATTGCGAACCTAGCTAGGGTTAAGGTTGTTATTGCATTCACTATAACTAGCTTAGCTGTTTAGCTCGATGGCTACCGATAGCCACCTTAGTTTGTTATAGACGTTTCCTTGCTAACTATGTTAGTTTGACTTACCACGTATTCCGGCGAACATTAAAACCACTAAAACGCTTAATGTGTCCCGAAAGAAATAAAGGGATCACCGATGAAGGAGTTCAGCAAAAATGCATGAATGAAGTTCGGCACTTCAGATTACTATAGCGGCGTTCACACGGTTCCTGATCGATGTGCAAACGCTGTCGGAAGTGCGCTATTCTCAGCAAAATCGCGCTCCTCCCCGCACAGCTGCGGCGGCGCAGAGAACAGCGCAGCCGCATTTCTCCCCCGACGTCACAGCAACGCACAAGCGAAGAGTGCTAATTAACACACTCATACGGGCTGACAGTATATTCAAAGCCTATATTTTATAGCTGACATGATATGAAAGGCAAGTTAGCGCTCAGTGGTGGCCTTGACTTACTTCACACTGGAGGTTATTAATAAACCACCATGCGTCCGTGTATAGGTCATATTATGGAGTTGTCTCTAGCCTAGACCCCTGGCCTGCTACCCTCTGAAATTTAATCTGGGTCTGGTATGTGTAAAACAGTGCCCTTTCGCCAGGAAATATTTTCTAGATATGACAGCTTTAGAGGAAGTATACTGGTAAGTGATCTGGTTAGACATTTATGTCTTCTTGGACACTAGCCCTGGATTCATTTACACAAAACATGGAAATTGCGGAAATAATGTTTAGCTCTGTGCCAAGTCATAATCTAAACTGAGTACAATTAATTCCAGGCCACGTAGTTGGCAACATGTTTTTGACAATTAAAACTGCAGTCAAACGCAGGGCTATAAATGATCATTTGAAAAGAGTGAAGTTGCAAAATCAAACAAACAAAAAACACACTAACATAACACTTCCCTCCCGCAAATACAAATAATATTATGTAAAATATAAAACATAATATTAAAACACTTATGTTTTATAAAATATAAAACACTTATGAATATATGCAGGACTCATCTGATGCAAATTTCAGACTGAACATCTAATATACAGAAAGCACATTCATGCTTTCTGTAGGTAATCCCACCCCATACTGATCTGACCTAAAGAAACAGGATTTGACTTAAGTCTTCTTGGTCAGAGACGTTATAGAATTTTAACACACTGCAGATAATGGCGTGCTTTATTTATTGGAAACATTTAGATTGTCTGCCATCTAGTGGATAAATTTGTTTTCTTGGTTCAAGTCTTCTTGGTCAGAGACGTTAGCGAATTTTAATACACTGCAGATAATGGCGTGCTTTATTTAGTGGAAAAATGGAGATTGTCTGCCATCTAGTGGCTAAATTTGTTAAGAGCTAAGTAATTGTTGGATAACTGAAATAATCTGGTTGATAAAGGAAATAAAATAGTGTGAGAATACCTCATTGCCTTTCAAAGTTAATGAAGCTGTAAAAATTACTCGAGGTTAAGAACGGCACCTCTTCGAAAAGGTTCTATTTAGTTTTAAACAGTAAATATTTACAGTGAATGCTGTATAATGACTATAATGGAGTGGTTTATAATCCTCATTTTATGCACTTTACACACTTCCACAATTGAACTGTAGGGGTCACTATATTCATATATTTAAAACTTGTGCACCTGAATTTCAGTCGTTGAAATGTATCGATCCATATTTGAGAGGATAGAGAGAGAACAGGCTGCAGTTTAAGAACAGATCCGAGGACAATGGTGTCCAAGAACAGGGAAATATACCGTTCTGGAATATTTCCTTTTCAATGAGAAAAGGCTTTAAAAAACTACATAACATTTTATTTATATGAATTATTGACTTTTCTGGTAACCTATTACCCACTGACTGGAGACGTTGGAGCTCAAAGCACATCGATCCTCTACTGTAATCCTTCTGTCCCTCCATTATGGGCTGAGCTGCTGATGGACAGATATATGCATATTACAGACTGACTTTTACCCCATTCATAACTAAGGAAGGAAACAACAGACTAAAGTGTAGCAAAAACATCATTTTATTCATCTTTCTCTTTTTTTTTTTTGCTTTCTTTAAGAACTAAACCCTGTAACCGAGAAACAACGAGAGGCAAAAATACCTATTAAGTTCACAACAGTGAGCACCATTCTTCTACATCCACAGGCCTTTAACAGGACACACTCACACACCATTGTGACCTTGTTACAACCAAACAAACTCCACTTCCTAACTTACCTGATCCCAACAACACCCTGGTGAACCAAAGGACCATCACAATGCAATTCATAAAACAAAGATTTAAACATAAATATTTAAGCACCAGTATTTAACAAGTGGCGCTCAGTAGTGCTGCTCACACTGACAGCTCAGATCCAAGGATGGGTCTCTCTCAACACACCATTCAAGGACCCAGCTGCTTAAAGGGCAAGACTGACTCACATCCCCCAAGATAGATGGTCACCCCACAAAGGCAATGGCCTTGGTTCTGAATCATTTATTGTCTGGCACACGTTACCTTCCACCAGTCTGGAGTAGCCAGTAGTAGAAGCACCTTCGGTTTGGTGACCCATGTTTACAAGTGGAAATGGTGTCATTCTGTGAGCTCTGCAGCCTTTTTTTCTTTCGAGATGTTTTGTTCTCATTTTGTCCATTATTTAAAATATTGCTGTTCATTAGTGGGAACCAACACTGCTGCTTCAAGATAATCCCAAGGACACAATCTATCTACTTTATTTAAAGTGGCATTCGTAGGTCTATCAGGATCATATCTCGGATCTACCAGAATCATATCTTGGATCTCCTATTTACAGCCCAGAAACCAACCAGGTAGCCAGTTCAGAAATTCAGCTATTACATTTGCAGGGTTTAAGAAGATACACGCAAAAAGGTTGGTTAATAATGTCATTTGCAATATCCGTTTTACTCGAAAAACGTTGAATATTCTTAATATTTCCCCTTGTTTCCTCATCTCTAACGCGGCCATTAAATGGAACGAGCACGTCTGAGAGATTGCGACGCTTTGTTCATGTACCGGGCTGCTCTGCTGAGTAAAGGCTACACACCTGCACTAAACGTTTGCTTAAGCGAAGTCCTGGTTTGTTTCTGTGTCCTAGATTGTTCCAAGGCCTATCAGCAGCACCGTTAAACGGCACAAAGCAGAAAGACCATTATAGTATATCGCGAGATTTCGGTCCGAGATCTGGTCATTGTTGTGGGTGGAGACTACTCCCTCAGCTGGTTAGGTTTGTACAGGCGGTACAAGAGCCGAATTTACCTTTCCAACAAAAATGTAAAGACACGTCAATCAGTACGTATCGTGAATGAATGCAGAAAACATTAATTATATAACGCTGAGATCGTCACGCACTTGCTTCAAACTTCCATATGATTTCGTCCACTCTACGAAACCGCCTTAAGAAAGAAGACCATTTTCAGAGGTATCGATGCAGTCGTAGCTATTATTGAAACATTGTAGCCGCAGTGACTCGTAATATCCCGTCCTGTTCCGCCTATATGCCGGTAAGTATTGTGCCATTCGATTGTTTACGGAAGCACGTGCTATGTTTTTGTATTTCTGCTCGTGAACTATAGTTCGTGAAAAAGTTTTCCACCGGCTATTTATATGTGAAAGAAAAGGTAGGCTGGCACTCCGTAGTCTATCGCCTCATGACAGGTTATTCTACTCATTGCAAGTCAAAGCTAAAAGACACGCTTATCTGCGTCCCGATTTCGCAAATATTCAGTCTAATTTTACACTGAATCTAGTCGCGCTGTTCTAGGAATTGTCTTTAATTTAAGCGTATTTTACACAGTTCGATCCATTTCTGAAAAGGTAAAACAAATAGTTTGGCATCATTGTATTATATTAGTATATTAGTATATCTGTTATTGATTTGTTATTTGTAATCTGCTCAGATTAAAGTTTCTTTGTACAGAGTCAAAAGGAGATAAAATCTGATGATTAATTTGTGATGCAGTTGTTACTGCATTACCGTCAGTGAGATTATGTGGTGGCATAATAATAATAACAATAGTAATAATAATAATAATAATAGTAATAATAATAATACTGATAGTGTAAGAATATATATATATATATATATATATTGTTCTCTTTAACCACACAGTAACCTCAGGACCCACTAGACTAAAAAGAACTGCTACACTCCCCTGGTCCAGGTACCAAGTCCTAGCTTTTTATGTATTGTACAATTTGCCCACTTTATGATTAGACAGTCTAGTATTTATTTATTTTTTTTTAAGATTTGGTTTTGTCTGGTTATGTATTACGAATGATCACCAGTTCTATGATTGTAATATACTCTGTACACAAGTGTTTTTTTTCTGTGGTGTCCTTAAAAAGTCCCCCCCCCCCCCCAAATGATAGACAGAGACCAAATTTTGATCATTAGGTCTCAGCTAAAGATCATGTGCTACATTTCAAAAGTTCTTTGTTTAAAATATTTTTTATTTTGCATGACGTAATAAATATGACAGGTTGAACAGTTACATTGTGGGATCACATACCAAAGACACCAACTGTGTAACACTAGTGTATCTATAAATCATGTATGTTTTACTTAGTTACTTTGATGTTAGAGTAAAATAGCTGTAAACAGTATATATTTAAGTTATATTCTGACATTAAGCATTGGACTGTTCATCCTGAATCTAGCCATATTTGCATCTGTCATAATCTTATCAGCGCTTATAATTTTGCTGTCCTCTGCTTCAGTGCTGCAGTCTTACATAGGGTCCCTTTCCTCAGGAGACCGAGTGACATTGTTTCTCGTAACCCCTGCTGTAAGACTGCCTCTGCCCCATTCGTCATCTGGCTCTGGGGAACCATGGGGCAATAGGGTAGAGTGGCTGTTTCATCACCTGCAGTATTCAGTTTGGAACGCTGCCTGTAATCTCTTCAGGAAGTGATACCTGCGACCCCTAATGAATTTAGACGCCAGCTTCACTATTACTGTTGCTTTCTAATTAGCAGATCGTATAGATGACAAAGGCATGAATGGCAACCACACAGCCCTAGAGGTGCTTAAAGTGGGTTTAACCACAACATCATCCGCTTGTACTCCTTCAGGTTACAGTGTAGTTACCTTTAATCTGAGATCGGGTTACAGTGTAGTTACCTTTAATCTGAGGTCAGGTTACAGTGTAGTTACCTTTAATCTGAGGTCAGGTTACAGTGTAGTTACCTTTAATCTGCAATCAGCATATGGAGCCACAAATTAACTTTATATACTTTGAAAGAGTGATAGCAGTGCTGTTTCATTTAATGATTAAGTGAGTGCACCCATTTCCATTTGTTAGAAAATAAAACAGAGAGCCTAAAGATAATAGCAATCTTAGCACATTATTCAGGGTAAATACTGAACAATCTTGAAAAAGGTGATCAGCTTTAAATTTCTGGGTTTCATCATTTCTGTTGTACTCCATCCATTAAGTAAAACACGCACAGCAGAGTGACTTTATCACATGTGCATGTTCTGAATGGTTAAATGGATGCACAGTGAGGCCATGGACAAGTGAGGCTCACCATTCAAAGCCTATGAGGTTTTTGTTGGCGTGTGGTTGGGGGGGATGGTGCTGGAACGGAGCAGGGCTTCTCCTCAGTTCTCCTTACGGGACACATCAGGGAGGAGAGCCAGCAAAAGACTGAGAGCATGGTCTTACCAGGAGCCCCATTAAAATGCATCAGAAGCACTAGGGTTCCTTCACACAGCATCGTGGTTCTTATCATCCAGAGAGCAAACAACACAGCTGTATACCACGGAGCCAGGGGCACACTGTCAACACACACACACACACACACACACACACACACACACACACACACACACACACACACTGGGAAACCTTTGATTCCCCTGCTACCCTCATGTCATCCCTTTTTTAACTTTCCATTCATACGGAGAGAAGGAGAGCATTTCAAGGACGAACCTTCTGCTTGCTACAACGTTGGGGCTGGTGAGCGCAGAGAATTAAATCTGAATGACTCAGATAGTACCAGGTCTCTGGCTGCTAAACCCTCAAAGACTGTTTAGTGTCTTTAGCAAATTAGTGCAAATGTACTTGCACCAATTTCTCTTTAATGTGTTTACATGTCTCTACGAATAAATGCCACGAATAAATATTAAAGTCCTTTGCCTTGCATGAAAGCTTATTAAATTTATATGTATGAATGTCCTGGATTTATAGTTTGGTTGCAGAAATGCTCTAAATAATGAATCATTTGATAAATATCAGATAGTTTTGTTTTAATATAAAGCGTTATTAGGCAGTTTGGGCAGGAGTGAACACATGTAAGCATCAACGTGGGCACCGAATGCCTCAGTGAAATGTAGGCCAGGCAGAACGTTCCAGTAACACAGCCATCTTGTTGTAATTCATCGTCTTCTACACATTACATGTCACTCAGTAGTTTAGCCTCTTTAACAGGACCTAAAAAAGATTTTGACCAGACTGAAGTGGGGAAAAATGTTTCATTCTGACCTCATACACAGATTTTACATTCATGATTACATTTTGATTTTAGTATTAGTATATTTATTATGATCTGTAGGCATTTCTGGATTAAATGTGACATCTCTGGTATCGTTATACTACAGTTCCTAGTTTTCAAATGCTGCTTGTGAAAGGGATCTGTGTAGCTATTATTTCTATTATCATTCCAAACATTGAAATAAAATTTGAATATTTGCATCATATCGTTTTGACTTGAATATCTCTGTCCTATCAGTAGGCATTACTGAGAATAACACTTAAAAATGAAAAATAATCTATACTATGACATTCACAGATATAATTAGTGAAAGATTAAGATTTTTCTATATTCAGTAGTGCAGTGGTGTAGATTTACATAATGTAGATTCCCCCCCCAATATTGGCATATTGATACCGCATAAGGCTGCAATATGTAAATGAGCTCGTATGCCCTCTGTTCTTTGTCGGATGATTTTTCTAGGACTTCCTCTTTCATACAAGAATGCAAATCACAGGCTTGTGTAGATGGGAGGGCTTCCAATCTCAGTTTTTAAGTTCCCACAAAAATCCTTTCCTCCCAAACTAAAACCAAGGTGGTTTTATCCTCAACAGTAACATGATCTTAAGGCAGTGCCAGCGAGGCATGGCTAGCTAATACAGTACCCAGCTGAAGTTCTGCATGGGTGGTGATGCTTGGCAGTGCCCATGCTAGTGTCCCTCTGGATCTTCCTGCTCAGTGAAGGGGATTAAAGCGTGCAACTGGCAACCCTGTCGTTACAGTCCTTGTCCTGGCTGATTGGAGGGTGTCTCTGCCCAAGGCTCAACAACATCTGACACTCTGTGGATAAAAAAATGCCACTGAAAGCTGTTTGTTTTTAGCATACAGTGGAATAATTAGTGTTTCTTGCCCACAAGCCGGCTAAGAATGAAATGAAATGGGGGGGGGGCTATTACTGTTTTCTGTTAAGCAGTGTTTTGATTTAAGCATTTCATAACTAATATTGAACAGTGGTATAAAAGGTTTTTTTTCTCACTCTAGACTCTAGATGAGGAAATAAATTGTGCTGGATAGATCCAGCATCAGGAAAACACAGCAAAAGCCTGTCACTTTTGACATCTGTCAGGATGTTTCTCTTTCTATCATCTCTGACAGCCTAAAGTGGCAGGTCCCTGGAGAGATGAAGTATCGCATTATTAGACTGGATGGCAAGGAGCAGCTTGTCCCATTTCACTCAGAGGTCGTTTCTCTCCTCGTCTCTTTTACTCCTTCATTACTGTTGATCCTTCGTAATTAGCTGCGTCCCTTCTTGGATTACGTGCAGCTTGAAGTAGCCGAGCAGACTTGTTTCAGCAGGGCATGTTTATGCAAATGTGGATGCACTAGACTAATGTGATAACACATGCTTCTCATACAGGAATTGTTTATATGGGTGTAAGACTAGAATGAGCTGATAAAAAACCAGAAAGTTTAACTGTTCTTACAGCTTCATATTCATCCTAAGTAATCGAATGTTTCTGCACCAATATGCACTAGTATGTACTAATATGTAGTAGTCAAAATGCTTCACAATATCAGCTCTGTATTTCAGTTTCTAGCTGCAGGTCAAATAGATATTTCTGACTAAAGCCTAGTTTAGTTCCCTTTGTCTCAGTTCGTACCTTAGTTTGCAGTGATATGGCATGGGGATAGTCTTTATATTCAGATCTGCTGAGGAGTCATGGAAGGAAAGATTTAGCATTTGCCCACTGGACATCTCTGTTCTCTCAGAAAATGCAGTTACTTTCAGTGAAGGCAGCTGAGGACACTCAGACAGGCACACGGTTGGGCCAGAGAGTGTGTGTGGTTCAGCTGTGTGTGTGACTCTGGCCAATGGATGCATTCAGTGGATCTGATGGCTATTTGAGAATGTCAGCAGCTCAGAAAATTAGATGTTGTGATGTGAGGTTAAACCTGGGGTCCTTCCTTTCTGTTACTCGGTATTCATAGGGAAGAGGTCCCATAAAGGGAGAACGGTGCCTGGCCTCGGGCTGAGGAGACGAGTTCGGGTAATGTGAGTTATGACGATGGAATTAATGATGGCCTTTATGGAAGCTGATGCTTCGGATCTTCGGAACCTGCATTTAAAACAGCAGGGTTGCATGTGATTAATGGCGCGTGTTCTCTCTGGTTGGTGCAGGTGGAGCATGTTCGCGGTGCCCGGGCGATGCGCGCGCTAGGCTGCAGGATGAGCGCGGCGGCGGTGCTGAACGGCCTGCTGGTGTCGGTGGTGGCCGCGCTGCTGTGGAAGTACGTGCGGCTCAGCGAGCACGCGGCTCAGCTGGAGGAGGAGCTGCAGCTCACGCGACAATCGCAAGAGCTCTCGCAGGCTCACGTCGATTACCACGCCGCCCTGGTGGCGCTTCACGAGCAGGGCACCAGAATGGTCTGCACCGGCAAGATGCACACGGACCGCGTCTGCCGCTTCGACTACCTCTGCTACTGCACCGAGGCGGAGGAGTTTGTGTTTTTCCATAGCAACGCCTCAGTCATGCTGCCCAATCTGGGCCCTCGGCGCTTCCAGCCAGCCTTGTTGGATTTGTCTTCTGTCGAGGACCATAACACTCAGTATTTTAATTTCTTGGAGTTGCCTGCAGCTGCTCTAAGATACATGCCGAAGCCTGTGTTTGTGCCGGACGTCACCCTCATCCTCAATCGATTCAATCCCGATAACCTGATGCATATCTTTCACGATGACCTTCTTCCAATATTCTACACCATGCAGCAGTACATGGACTTGGATGATGAAGCCAGGCTGGTCTTCATGGAGGGTTGGGGAGAGGGGGCCCATTTTGATCTCTACCGGCTGCTTAGCAACAAACAACCCCTGCTTAAAGACCAGTTACGGAACTTTGGCAAGCTCATGTGTTTCACCAAATCTTATGTGGGATTGTCAAAGATGACCACTTGGTATCAGTACGGCTTTGTTCAACCCCAAGGGCCCAAAGCCAACATTTTGGTGTCAGGTAATGAGATTCGTCAGTTTGCCTTGTTCATGATGGAAAGGTTGAACATCACAAAAGTGCAGAGGTCTGAGGATGATGATTATATAGTAGTTTTCAGTCGTACTTCTAACAGGCTCATACTCAATGAGGCACAGTTGATTCTTACTTTAGCCCAAGAGTTCAAGATGAGGACGGTCACCGTGTCCTTGGACGATCAGACATTTGACAGTATAGTTCAGGTCATCAGTGGGGCATCCATGCTGGTCAGCATGCATGGAGCCCAGCTGATCACCTCCATGTTCTTACCACGGGGGGCTGCTGTGATAGAGCTCTTCCCGTTTGCGGTTAGCCCAGAGCAGTATACTCCATACAAAACCTTGGCTTCCTTGCCTGGAATGGACCTCCAGTACGTAGCATGGAGAAATACTATTGAGGAGAATTCAGTAGCCTACCCTGACCGCCCTTGGGATCAGGGAGGCATCTCCCACTTGGAGAAAGAGGAGCAGGAACGCATCCTGGCTAGCAAAGAGGTGCCAAGACACCTGTGTTGCCGCAACCCAGAGTGGCTTTTCCGGATTTATCAAGACACCATCGTGGACATCCCATCCTTTCTCGCAGCCCTAAGAGAAAGTCTAAAAGTTAAGCCGAATCTGAAAAAGACCAGGCCTGTCAGCACAGTGCATCCAGGTCGAGTCAGAGAACCCAAGTGTCAGACATCAGTGCAGGCCACCAGTGAAGCAAAGCTTGCCGTGTCATGGCAGATCCCTTGGAATCTCAAGTACCTGAAGGTGAGGGAAGTGAAATATGAAGTGTGGATTCAGGAGCAGGGAGAGAACACGTACATGCCTTATATCCTCCCCCATCAAAACTACACCTTCTCCGAGAACATTAAGCCCTTTACCACATATCTTGTATGGGTACGTTGCATCTTCAACAAGAATCTTTTGGGACCATTTGCAGATGTTCTTATATGTAAAACCTAACTCAATTAAGCCCACACCTCCAGAGTCAGGGAAATGCTGACTCTCAAGTTTTGTGTAGTTGGATATTTGATGCCCTGCAATTTTATACCTGCTGTGGAACATTAGTACAGTGTATGAGATTAAAGAACATTTATGCAGGGGAGTTCTAAAGATAAAATAAACTACTGAACTGCCAAACCAGAGCCTCTCAAAAGACCACTTCTACTTCTACTTTGTCAAGGAAATGCTTTTGATTGATTTTATTTATAAGAAATAAGTAATGTGTAAGGTAATTTATTTTTATTTATTATTAAGAGATGTCTACTACAGTGTGGATGTGTGTGTGTGTGTGAGACTGTGTGTGTGTGTGTGTGTGTGTGCTGATAGATTCTTCAAGGTTACTTTTTTTCAGTCTGTTCATTTTTATAATCCTGAGTTTTATGTGACTTTGTGACTGTGAACAAATGTTTTGCATAGTGATCGCAAATGCCTTTTTCTGATTAGATAGTTAATTATTAGGTATATAAGTCATCCACATTAGTACAAAAACCAAAGTGGACTTAAAATATGTCTTTCTCCCCCAGTTTTTCGTGTTTGTGTTTAGATTGTAGGTGGAACCTTTTTGGTGATGTTCCTTTTTTTATTTTATACTAGAAGCTTGATTAAAGTTTTAAAACATGGCTGTAATTAAATAAAACACAACTAGGTAAAATAGAGTCGACACTTAACTGTGAACTGGCAGTGGAAGAAATGCGTAAATAGCTGAAAGGTGAAAGGTGAAAGGTGACTGCTATAGTTTGGCTTGCGGGAAGTTTGCATGTAAACTGAAGTAGATGCAGGCATCCTGTGCCTCTCACTACAAAACATTATTTAAAGTATTATCACTCTCTCTGTGTTTAAGGGCTGCATATTGTGCAATTTGTCTGTTCATTACTATTATTATATTATATTGAGTTCTCTTCAAGTATCTCAACATTGCTAGAACTGCTTTTGTAGTTTTTCTGTTGTGATCGTTGATTGTTAATAGGCCAATCAAGAAAAACCAACATGGAGAAACATGTTAGACAGGGGTTTCGTTGCCATGACTAGATTCTATTTATTTTCTTGCATAAATAATAATTAATTCACACTGTCCAATATGAAATACCAGTATGAATTACCTAATGTCTGTAGTAACATAAAGAAGGAATCTAACTGACCAGTTCCATCTAGCCATGCTTGTCTCTGAAGAGTAAACAGAGCTTGGTGATGTTCCAGGGTAATACGCTTGTATCACATGCTGTCAAAATTCCCATTTCCTCAATGACATTTTCATCATGAAATGGTGTTTTCAGCAGTGGAAAGAGATCCATTATTGTATGTAAAGCTCAGATCATCAGAGTAAGAAAAGTAACAGAGTATCAGTACTGTAAACATGCCACTTTATGAGATTTACCATTATGTGCCATGGATATTATAGCATATTTTACTTTCTACCATCCATTTGAGTTAAAATACAACTTTAAAATAAATGTTTTGGTGTCATTTTTGCCCTCTGTGTTTTGAATGGCTATTATGAGCTATATTCACTTTTCCTATTTCCTTTGTAATGTAATAATGCAGCATTTCATTGTTTTTGTTTTTGTTTGTGATGTACAAGCTGCCTCTCCTTCTCTGGGTCATGTTTTTAATGGACCGGAGACTCTGTACGGATTCCAGACTTGTTTATTATATGCAGAAGTTTGACCTATCACTTAGCAACTGATTTCACAGAGGCTTTAGTAGCATGATCACTGAAAGATGTTAGCGTCAGCTTTCCTTTAAACACTCCGCTTCAATGTGTTTGGAAATCTGGGTGTGATTTTTAGCCGTGATTAGAATAAATCAAATGTTTTGTACCCTGCTTTTGGTCATCTTTCCTGTTAAGTTCTGTCTTTAATTAAAAAAGAAGTGTCCTAGAAACTAAAGCTGGGCCACTACTGCCTCTTGATTGTTTCCCCCAGCATTATCTCATGCCCTACTCTCTTCTTAGTGCACTATTTTCTGCTGGCTTAGTATATGAGATCAGATTTCACAATGACACTCCTACAAGGCCCAGACAGTAGTGAGACAGTAACAGCTTCACCCAGCTGAGCCTAGTTTCCCAAAAAAGTGCTGCTTTGTGAAGCGCAGCATTAAATGGATCCTGTGAATATTTTATGTGCCATTTAAGAGGATCTTAAAAGAATGATTTTTTTTCTAACTGAACTTGTAAAAGACTGACTGAAGGACTACTCCTTCATCGTAATAAAGGGTAATATGTCCATTTGAAGCAGTACAGTGTAAAGGCATTGCCTTTCATGTGATTTCTGCTTTAATTGCACTGCTGCAAAATCACGATTCAGTCATTTTTGTAACCCTCATGTGGGATTCTTTTAATGGGTTGAATGCTGTGGTACTAAACTAAACTGATTAAGCAAAGACTATTACAAAAAGGTCTAAAAAAGAGTGTTAACTGGGTCACTCTTTGACAAGCCATTTATTACTGAACCGTTGATGCATGTCACCTTTTACTGATTTAAATTTTGAAGGTTGGTTCCATGTAGTTATTCTGTACACATTCCTGTTTGATTACATTGGCACAGAACATGAAATGAACACTGTTTGGTACTCTACAACCATTAAATGATCACCAGAATTGAAAGTCCACTCCTGTGGACCTACTTGCAGTCAGTGCTTTAGAGGTCTGCACCAGTGACTGTACTCTCACTATTAAGATAATCAGGAGCTTTAGTTTTATCAGCGTTTGTTGCAGGTTTTTGAAAATCAAGCTTCAAAACGGAGGTTCAAAAAAGGACCTAAAGCTTTTAAAACGTTGTATTCGATCAGAAAAATACAGATTTTCAGTTTCCTTGGATGCAGTTCAAGAAGCAGTTATTGAATTCCATTTGTGTTTTTCTTCTACTGACCCACAAAATCCATTTAACCTTTCCACTAATCCTTGGCTGAGAAACTGTGACTAGCCCTTCACAGAATTTTAAGTTTGGTAGACTTATTTATAAATGCATTTCCTTTCTTGCTTTCCGTTGTACCACGTTCCTTTAAAGCAATCGCTATCTGTTCTTTTAGTTTTCTGTCTGATTGGTCAGCATGTGGAATGCTACTGTTTCTGCAGGTCTTTGCTCTGATTCAGACACAGGACAGATGATGTCAGTAGATGGCGATGGGCTTAGGGGTGATGCATAGCTGGTTGGCCACACATAGGTTGGCCACCAATGTTTCTTTGTTGTTTCCAGGAGACTCGGGAGCTGAAGTGGCGTTGTTTTTGTTACTGCGTCTAATCTATGAGCATGTGATAGCCTCCACCAATCAGAGGCAAAAGGAAAGGTGCAGTACATGTAAATAGCCTCCACCAATCAGAGGCAAAAGGAAAGTCTATTTTAGCTGTTTTGTGTACTATACTCATTATAGAACGTTAGATGTACTTAAACTACCAACTTAATAGTGGACTCACATGTATATAACTCACATGCATAGAGGAAATGAACTACTTTCAAGTGTAACCAGTTAGTCTACTTCCTGTGGAAAGAAGTTCAGCCCACCCTAACATCCTCACCACCTTCCCCAGATGTACCACAGAGAGCATCCTGACTGGCTGCAGCACTCTTTAACTGTATGGCAGCTGCTCTGCCTGCAAGCGTAAGACCCTTGAGAGACTAGTGAGAGCAGCTGTTCTCATCACAGACAACAAACTCCCAGCCTTACAGAGCATCTACCAGCCTCAACACCTGAGGAAGCCTCACAAAATCACAACGGACTGCACACACTCGACACAGGCCTGTTTACCAGTCTGCCATCTGGTAAGCAGCTTGTTCTGAGTGTTTGTTGAACTTTACAGATTATTTATTTATTACCCATAAAAACTATTTACTAAAAATGGGTTAATGGTGAGTTTTCATCTTGGTGGCCAGATGGTTTATGCAAAATAATTAAAACAATCCAAAATTATTTTGTGTTTATCTCTTCAATAAAATATATAACTGTAAATTAAGTTATGACAGTTTACATGACCTCAAACCATTGGGAGTATGACGTATGTCTGTCATACTGAGTGCTAGATAAATAGTATGGAGATGTACAAGGCCTTCCCTCTTCAAACATACAAAGAATGTGAAACTGAAACTCTAAATAGGTTTTGTGTTGGAGAAGTTTGCTATGACTTCAGCATATAAATAATATTCTTTGTCTTCATATCTCATTGACTGGAACCCTCTCTTTCTTCAAAGGGACCTCTGAGTCATTTATTGGTCTTGATGTTTGCAAAAATAACTCAGCTGTGAGAAGACTGAGGGGTTGAGATCTCTGTGTTTGAAGTCAGGATTATGTTTTATCGACTCTTTCACTCAAACTCCTTCACACATTCAATCCAAAATCAAGTGGCTTTGCACTTCTAAGACTTTCTTCTCTTCAGAATAAAGCACCATATTATTATTGTTTTTTATAATTCTTTAATTCTTTAATTGAATGTTATTGCGCACTACTTTTATTTCTGACTTCAGAGTTAAATGAAAATGGAACAGTGTACAGAGAAATGGAACAATGGAACAGTGTACAGAGAAATGGAACAGTGTACAGAGAAATGGAACAGTGTACAGAGAAATGGAACAGTGTACAGAGAAAGGGAACAGTGTACAGAGAAATGGAACAGTGTACAGAGA
>JAOXYF010000008.1:7556032-7614514 GCA_028565775.1 Sternarchorhynchus goeldii
CTGACGCTAGGCCCACACACACACTGACGCTAGGCCCACACACACTGACGCTAGGCTCACACACACTGACGCTAGGTCCCCACACACTGACGCTAAGCTCACACACACACTGACGCTAGGCCCACACACACTGATGCTAGGCTAACCAGCGACTTTAAACATCTTTTTATTTAGTTAAAAATGTTACACAGGCATTGCTTTGCTAAAAAAAAAAAAAATGATGGTACTGTATATTACATAAGAACCCCTAGCACTTACAATGACAGAAAGAGACTTTATATCCAAGTTCCTCTACAAGCAATCTGATACAAGAACTTTAATATAAACATAGAGATAGGCTAAAAACCCAAATACGGAATAGTTCAGGGAAATGTTCTACACAGTTAAGCACAGAATAGCAAATATTATCTAACTGAAGAAGAAATGGTTTAAACCTAATAGAGGAAACAGGAATGCACCCACATCACCATTAGTTTCACATCACCCACATCACCATTAGTTTCAGAGTCTGTGTCTGCCTGTTTCATGAGCTCGAGGGAAGACAGGCCACCCCCACCCCTCCCCCCATCTCAATTTATGAGGCACAGCTGGTTCTGTCTCTACCTCTGGCAATGCAGAACCACACATTCAGAATCATAATGGACAAATTCTTTCACGAGCACTTCAGGTGACGTCTCTTTCTTTATCACCTGTGACTACAGCCTCTATGTGGTTCTATTTAACTGTCACTGCTCTAATTGTAACAACCATTTCCTGCGGGCTGCATTGTGTGTCCATTTAAAGCTGACGCTGTAGCAAACAGTGTAACAACAAGACTAAACTACATCTGAAACGGAAAATCGCTTTATGCTGTTGTTTTTGGAAACAAAACAACTTTATCTCTAAAGCGATGGGATGGAAGAGCCTGAGCAGGCGATATATCAAACGCTAAGTTTATATTAACCATTTGGAGAGTGACAACAGCTGAAAGCCTTTCTAGATACGGTTTCTTTGCCCTTGGGAATGGTAAGTACTGTCCTTCCTCCTCACCCAAGCACAAGCACTGGGTTGAACTACATCCTTTGGCCCCTTTGCCAGGCAAACCAGCAGCAGCTGAGAGAATATTTCAGAGAAGCTGATCTGATTGCTATAAACACAGAGGATAATGAAGTGGCAGCAGGGACACAAGCCTTAAACCCCCAAGGACACGATTAAGATGAGGTCAGACCCAGTTTCAACAATAATGATCGGACCTTTCAGAGAAGCTGACAGAGCTGCATAATTACACTGCCTCCAGCTTTTAAACTAGAGTTTATAGAAATGTCAAACATTACAGTGATTATGGCAAGTGCCCTCAGTCCTGAGAAAGACAGGAAAAACTAACCAACAGCCAGCAGCAGAAATGCTTATTTGCAAAATGGGGAGAAGAGATTAGAAAGAGTGTGTACTAATGACAATACAGAAGAAAAGCCTTCCTTGGTGTTTGGCAGTAATTGGGTGAGAATGTGCTATGAGACCACTACAACTGTCAGTGCAGGAGAAGTGTGTACACAGGATGTCTACCACAGTTGGTTGAGAAAGACAGGGAGAACTTCTCAAATTATTAACCATATTAGTAGGTGAGACTGAAGTCTGTTTGGAACTTGCAGACATTTCGGGACTTGCAGAGCACTTTGGAGACAGCAGAACTGCAAGTAAACACGTGTTATTACCTCAAATCATGAATCAGTAGTAGAGTGCACTACTGTACAGCCGTGTGAAAAATATACCCTCAAATACCATTGGTGTACTATCGTCAAAGAGCATATCTGTATTGTCATGAATACTAACTCTAAAACACCTTTGAAAAGCAACACATATTCACTATTTGCAGCAAAACCTCATTTTAAATGACCAGCTCTGACAGTTTGTTCCATCTCCACAACCCTGATACACAGACCTTCTCGTGGACAATGACTTGATGATGTACAATTGAAGGGGAAAGACACAGAGGTGTAGGGAATGGAGGACAGTGTGTGTGTGTGTGTGTGTGTGTGTGTGCTAAGAGAGAGAGTGAATGAGAGAAGTGAGCCATCTGCCTCTCTGTCCTGTCCCATCAGTGGCATCGCTGGTGTTTTTTGGTTATAGTCCAGATGTTTCTGACATTTGTCTCCACTGTCGTGTGTTTGTGTGTGTGTGTGTGTGTGTGTGTGTGTGTGTGTAAAATCAAGATAGAGAAAGAGAGAAAGAATGATCACAGTCTCTTTTCTCCACTTATTCAGCCCTGTATCCTGTGGGTGTAGACACAATGTTTTTACCCAGTGCTGTCAAGAATCAGCTGAAGTGTTTTCCTTCTGTATTACACCACTGTATTGCCTTTCAGTTGATCGATAAATCATAGTCACTCTTAAGACTGACAGCGCATCTCATCGACCTTCTTTTGAATGTAATCTGATTTCGTTTTTACAGTTACTTATAAACATTTCTCAGTACTGAGTTCACTTATTCAGAAGGGTTCACATAGTTGTCTTAACCAATATGCAGCTCAGCTCAGCAGTCGACATCTGTTAACCAAAACGCAATAAAAATACTAAAACCCTACATACATGCCTCAAAATCTGCTCTACTTCTCTCAACAAGAAGACTTCATACTTCATGACCTACTGCATCTCTTTATTTTATAGAAAGTACATCATATATTTTGCAGAAAATAAGCAGCAGTTTTATTACATCCGTCTGGAGATGTGAAATGCTCCACTGTGGATAATTTTCCAGTCCAAGTCCTGCATCACAAGCCGTAGATTCAAACTCCATCACTCTCTAGCATACAGTAATTGGAACATATTGGGGTTCCTTCAAACTAAATTCATTGCTTCTAATTTCATGTTTACACTTTGAATATTTCTAAATAGTTTTTTTTACAAAATCTTGAATTTCTATTAGTTTTATGGCATTATTGAGGATATCCAACCACAAGTATTGTGGTTTCCTGCTCAGTGGTGAATATCTGCCTCTTTCCTATGTGCACTGTAAGGTAGAAAAAATAGACAAGTGGTTCTGGGGCCTTTGCTCAATGTATAATTCATTGCAAATATCACTGCAGAACGCACATGTCACCTGTTGAAAATCCAGACAACAGAATTGTTTATTGCGGCTGGCAGCTTGGGCCACGCTCTCTCTCGGCCTCTCTCTCTTATTGATAGGCCATCAGTTCTGACATGATAACAGCCCTGATCTCATCTGTGCCGTCTCCACTGTGACTCTTGTCCCCCTCTTCCTCTCTTCCCATCTTCTTGTCTACCAGCCAGGTTCACTTACATGACAAAACCAGTCAAAGACGTCACCTTCACTGTAGTAAAAAAACAGGATGGATGTTCAACTAAACTGAGAATCAGCTATGATTGGTGATTATTTTGGATATGATTTGTTTGTGTTTTTAATAATATTTTGAATATATTAAAACATACAGAGAATAATACAGAAATACAAATGCAGTAAAGCTCAAATGAGATTTTCTTTGTAAATATGTAAACATGTGCTTTAGATACACAGAGCTTTGATGGAGGGTGAATATGAGTGAGAAAAGAATGATTGAATTTGGAAAGACAAGGTTATTGAAAGGTTTGTAAACTCTGACTACTGTTGTGCAAATTATGTAAAGAGTTTTGAAAAAAGGGATTCAGAATAGCAAAAAGTCTTGTTTTAAGAATCGTAATTCTTAGAATAGATAACAGTCAGACAGAGAGCTGTGCAGGATGATACATTTTCAGAGTTCAGCGAAGACACGATTCGCCTAAAGACAAAACCTCCAGAGCCACAGCATTTCCATGATATTCTCCAGACACTGACAACCTACCATTATTACTGTTGCCATGCCAACAGATACCACCATCAACATAGTAAATCAGTCAATTATGACACTACTCACTCTATGTTATCTCTGTGCTAATGGGAAAAATTCTTACCCAATACCTCTATCTCCCTATTTAGCCATGAGTATCAGGAATATATCCCCACACCACACACAGACACACAGACACACATGCATATGCACATGAAGATACACACACACACACACACACACCAGCTTTTTCTTGGCAAAAAAGCTGATTTATCCAGGCCAGATATGCTGTAGTGGCACTGCTAGAGACTGTCAGTGACTGTGTGTGTGAAAGAGTATGTTTGTATGTGTGTGTGTGGGGGGGAGTGGGGTGTGTATATATTAATCATGTGTGTGTGTGTGTGTGTGTCTGCTACATAGAAAATACAAAAACGTGAAGTCACAGTAATAAATGATGTCAGGCAATACTGTTCCCTTGTGTGTATGTCTGTGTGATTAAGAAAAAAAAATGTGTATGCGTGTTTGTCCTTGTTCAGCTGCCAGTGGCTAGGATTTAAGATTTTAATCACACAGCAAATAGGAAGTTAGTTTTGTTCTTGCCTTAAAAGCATTTTTGTCATTACCAACAATGTAACATTTTTTGGTTATCATGCTCCAGTTAGTATTGTATTTATTAATCAGATACTGTTTATGCTATTTAGGAATTTAAGAATGGATAAAAAAAACAAAAACATTCACTCAGCCCTGTGTTTGAGGTGGTTTTGAGCAGACCTGCCTGTGGCCTGTGTGCTTTCACTACACCCTCTAACATTTTCCAGTGCACATAATATTCCATGCATACCAGATCTTCCAAAACACAGGAAGCCCTTGGATATTCTCTACAGTAAAAGTGGGACGCCACAAGGAGATCAAGATACATGTTACTGGTAAAAAATAGACAAAAAATACAACTGCGATGACCCTGTCAAACACACATGTTGTGAATGATTTGCTGTCACTGTGAGTTTGATAAGACTGAAGACAAACATTGTGATTTTGCCCTCAGCTTTACTATGAAATTCTCTTCTGCGTTAAAATCTATCACATGGGAACCAGCTCTAGTGCTGGACATCCACAGCTCTAGTGCTGGACATCCACAGCACTGACTTCAAACTTGGATTCATGAGGGAAATGTAAACATCCATTAGATGTTTAGATGTCGGCTAGAAGGACCAAAGTCTTTCAATATTGAACACTCAATATTCACACACACACACACACACACACACACACAACAACACAGAGTAATACGTTTATGGACCAATCAATTACAGCTACAGCTCTGCACGACTCTGTAGGATACACGAGCATACGGAGTACTTGGCCTTGTTAATTCTCATGTGGGCTATGAGCACTAAAAGATTGTATTTAAATTATATTTAAGATAGAAATATAATAACATGGTGCAATTCTGACTTGAGTTAAACCACATACAAACACTTTAAAGTCATAAAAATCATGAAAACCTGTTTAAAGCACCACATACCACTCCATAAAGCACGTACTTAAGAGTGTCGTTCATATCACTGCACATATGAGCACTTAAGACTTATGTCATGCATTATTTCATATGGGGATATATTAATTATGTATGTATTATAAGTGTTTTGGTTTGGTTTGGGCATCATTTATTACACACCTTAAGCGTGATGCACATGGACCAGGATATTTCAGCGCCCTGACATTCCCTTACTTCTCTTTCTATGAATGAATTCAAGATGGCCCTCACAGGGTGATATTCAAAAGATATTAAACTGAGCAAAGCTGATACTTCAAAAATATATGAAAACGCTTATGTTCACATACTGCTGCATCCTGTACACTCAAGACCTAATTAAACACAGTGGAGCCCTCAGCTTCATGTAGAGTATCACTAAACACAGTGGCGTACTCAGCTTCATGTAGAGTGTGTGTCAGATCTCTTTATGTAGAGTGTGTGTCGGATCTCTTTATGTAGAGTGTGTGTCGGATCTCTTTATGTAGAGTGTGTGTCAGATCTCTTTATGTAGAGTGTGTGTCAGATCTCTTCATGTAGAGTGTGTGTCGGATCTCTTTATTTAGAGTGTGTGTCAGATCTCTTCATGTAGAGTGTGTGTCAGATCTCTTCATGTAGAGTGTGTGTCGGATCTCTTTATGTAGAGTGTGTGTCGGATCTCTTCATGTAGAGTGTGTGTCAGAGTTAACTGCCTTGACACATTTGAGGCGCCGCTACTTGTCTGAGCAAAACATACTATTAAAACATACTGTTAAGCATCACACATGCAGGCTAAGTTAGCACCATCTTAAATAGCATTATGCTGTCATTCTCCATATAACAAATCTTTTCACAATAAATCGATTTCCACAGTGTACAGTGGTGGAGCATGTGATTGACAGGACTGACAGATTTATGGTTATGGAGGTTAGTACTACATTTATAATGCATTCATAATGCATGACTTCCCACTGGAGCAGAACCTGGGCATGTTTGGACTGCACCACTCAAGGATTTGTCTGCAATCTGACACCAGCCTTACTCACAGTACAAAGGAGATCTACTTTCAGAACGTAGGCAAATACCGAGGTTGCTTAAAAGCTCGCGCGCGCGCACTCTCTCTCTCTCTCTCACTCACTCACACACACACACACACACACACACACACGTACACACACATTAGCTAGTCTTCAGTTTGTTGATGAGAAGTTTGTTTTTAAGAACAATCCGATTGTTTCTACTAGAGACTGAATAGAGATGTGATGGATTTACTCTTATTTACTGTCGCACGTTACATGCAACAAAACACATACTCATCTCTTTCATTAAAGAATCAATCTTTACATTAGTGAGTCAAACCTTACATCAGTGAATCACTGAGAGTATTAATTCAACACTGGATTTTTGCTGTGCATAAATGAATTTCCCAGTAACACGCGGCACAAACACCATCAGAATAATTTTGAGATAATCGCTTTGAAAACTCTGCGAAAATGAAAATGATCTTAACAGTTCTTTTGGGATGTGACCTCAAAGTAGCTTATCCAAATCCTGAAGTGTTTTTGTGCTTTAGCCAAACCCTGAAGATCTTGCTGTATTCCATAACAAATCTTCAGTGTTATGCAGTTTTGAAAATGGTTTAGACGGTTACATGAAGCATTCGCACAGGTAAATATGACACTCAAATTACTGCAAACGTGAAATACATAAAAGCTGATCAAAGCCTGATTAAATTCGAGGTGGCGCAGTGCAGTGTACGGTGAGAAAGTGCACGAGACAAAGCCACTGAATTATCACAAACAAGCAAAGACCCAGTGCCTGTTCTTTCCACAAAAGTACCACACTGCAGAATTAACCTTATTTCATTTATAAAGACAGCAGCAGGCTAATTAAGAGGCAGTAAAATCTGCACCCTTACCATTATGTACGTCGAGCGCGTGCACCGGGAACTGTTCTAGCTGCTTTAAGTGTTTTTACAGTGTTCTCGTTTTGAGCACACATCGACTATCTTTCCTTACTTCAGATCGCCCTTTATCGCCACATCGTCTTCATTCCTATCTCGTGAATCAAAAGTGCGGTACCCGAGCTCCGCTCATTGCTCATCACTGCAGGCTTTCTTTCCTCTGAAATTCCCTTTATGTGGATTCGGAGACTATGTGCGTTTAGGAGAAAAAAAGTTTCTGACATTAGTTTAGTTTCGGTCATTAGTTTAGCCTGTTTTATTGTCCCCCTTTGAACTTCAACTCCGAGCCTGCAGAGCTTGAAAACTAATGCGTCCACAAGTTCACGTTCTTCTCCGAGGACCAACCTTTTGCAGAGAGTTAAGAGTGCGTAAGGAAAATCCCCTCGGATTCGTCTAGGTTCATGGTGGAATGTACTGAAACATGAGAACAGACTGCGCGGGATTTAAAAATCGTTTTGGATAGCGCGCGTATGGAGGTGCATACAATTGGAACGTTAAAGGAGCCTTTTAGGTCGGAATTTATCGGCAGTCTTGGTTGACATACGAATACAACTTTAATCATCTCTTAAGACATCGTCAACCAGTAGCTCTTGTCATAAAGAGTTTCAGCGTCTCTGAATTCGCAATATTTCACCTTAGTAGAATGGTGAATCCCATCATACGCGAGCCACAATAATTATAAATAACAGTGCAGCATAATACTGCCATCTAGCGAAAAATTGATGTATGTAATATTAGTGGCGACTGTCTGAAGCTGGCAATGCGGAACATCGTTTGTGATTTTTGTGCATGAACCAAGAACAAAAACTATAAATATACACATCTTCAAATTAGTGTTGTTTATTAACATTCATTAAATATAGCAATAATACAATACAAAATAAAACTGTTGTAAAAGTGCCATGCATTCACACCTGTTTAAATCACACAATGCATAATATATGAACCAAACCACTATCAAATATAAGATCAAAATACTGGATGCCTTGAGGACGCTCTTTATTTAACTGGAAATCCCAAAATATCAAATGTTATTAATGGTTTATTTATGGTTACATAGACTGAATGCCCAGATAACTACAGTTGGTCTTTTCAGCGTGTGAACAATGACAGTCCCCTGAGGTCTGTGCATCATGTATGTATCAGAAGTTGTTCTTTTTAGACATAACATCAAATCAGGAATTTGTACTCAAAGATTCGTTAAAAGCGTTTATTTTTTGTTTGTTTAATTATCTGGTTTTATCTTGGTAATTATCTTGTTTAATTATCTGGTTTTATCTTGGTAATTATCTTGTTTAATTATCTGGTTTTATCTTGGTAATTATCTTGTTTAATTATCTGGATTATCTGGTTTTATTTTGATAAAGTTTGGGTTTGACTATGGATGTAAAACATATGTGTTACATGACTTTGGTTATCTATCATTTTGAAGTAATTTGTTAAAAGTTTGCTTAGTTTGTTTATCCAAACATATAATTAAAATATTTATCCAAAACAAAAATAGCTGTACAATCCTTCTGACATTTTCAAATAAGAAAGTCTAGTAGATAGTGGTTTCAAGTGGTTAGCCTTCATCTCTTTTACTAGTTTTATCTTTTGGTAAACAAAAAACCTTTAAACAGTCTATAATAACTCTATTCTTTCATTCTGCAAGGTAACAATATGTTTCTTGTTCTATTTTACAGTATTACTACTGAACCTTAATGCAGTAAAACTCCAGTATGATCAGTATGAGAGTTTAGAGGTTTATGTTTGCAATTTGTATGACATCTTAGGACAGTTTTTGTACATTAAGTAGTAAATAACTTTCTTCATTAAAATAATGAACATTTTTATCAGAATCGATGATTGTCTTAATTAAACATATACCAAGAACTGTGCATTTCGCTCTGAGTAACAGTGTTTGTGACTTCATTGTACTGCTGGTCATTAAGAAATAACTCACCTTGTAAAAGTGTTACTGTATTAACTGCATTGGTTTACTTGACATGTTCTGCTAAGAAGATTTGTAATTATATGTTGAGTGGTGAGTTAAGAACCAAGACATTTGTGAGAATATTTGACAAATGTTGGAGAAGTTTACTATTTAGTTGTAGTTACATACAACAAGGCACATGCTTGTTGGCTGTCATATAATTTTTAAAGATTTATGGAGATTTTATTAAATTACTTGGATTTATTTTGAATAAACTCTAATCTTAAAAGCTTAAAATTGATATGACTGCTGTCTTCGTACTGAGTGATGGGGACTCACATAACAAAAACAAAAGATGAAGAAAAAAACCCAAGAAAAGAATCTGAAAATGTCGAGCAGAAATAGTCAGCAGTGAATTCTTCAAAACTCGTTCCGTCCACCTGGTCCTCAGGATAAGGCCATAGCAGTTGTTCTTATTTTATTTTGCATTCCAAATCATACTAATTTAAAAAGCACTTGCAGTGATATATCAGAGGTTACATGTGCTGTTGTGCATTCGATGTCTTTTGCCTGAGACACCTGTATCTCCAGGCGGTGAGAGCTCGTGGTGCATCCTGGGTAAAACCCAGCCCTTGGTCTCAGTGGAAGTGGTCTTCTGATGCAGCTTCCTGAAGGTCCTCTGCCTCTTCTGCTGAGCAGGACTCTTACAGGCGTCAGTAGCAGAACCGCACCAGGGTGATGATGAGAAACACGAGGGTTATGATGATCAGGGCAGAGAGGACGAAGAGCAGAGCAACAAAGGCGTCGCTGGGTATAGGAAGCTTCAAAAGCTTTGCCTCGGCTGGAATCATGTTTGACTGGGTTAGCATGTAGCCCAGTGACCACGCTATACTGGTTTTGTTGATCTGAAAAAAAAGTAGTAGTTCAAAAGTATTAGTGACAACAGAACTGTTAGAACTGTTAGAACGTCTTACAATTACAGGTGTTTGGGGAGTGAAGAAGTTGCAGGAGTCCTGGTGTTACAACCTTTCTACTTTTATTGTTATGCCCATTGACTAGAGTGGGTCATAAACAACCAATGGATAAAGTGGTCTGAAATTAATAAAATGGAGTTTGAAATGAATAAAATCGTTTTGTCTTCATTTTTGCACTATTCAAGCTCAAAATATCTGTCTAAAAGCCGTACCTCTTTTTGAAAATTGAGATTTTCCCAGGTGTCAAAATTGAACTTGTATCCATCTGCGAGAAGTGTATGGACATAGTTTGCAGAGTAACAGTAAGATTTCAAGTGTTTCTCTGTGATGTTGTACTTTGTCTTGAGCTAGAATGCCAAAAAAAGCATGTATTGACCGGCTGTGGTACCTTCAACTGATTGAGCAATAATAGTATTGTTTAGTACTTCAACATAAGAAATATTTATAAAATACATACACCCCCAAAACATACACTCCCAAAAAAACCTAACAAAAAATCAAAGGTCAAAACAACCAGGTTTTGTCATGTACGTTTCTAACCTCTGAGAGCAGTACTCACAGCTTTCCAGTCCATAGAACAGAATGACCACATGGTGGCATTAAACTTCTCCAGACTGTTAGAGCCAGTTATATTCAGAGCCCAGGCAGTGTAATAGAAGCCAGCGTACGCCTAAACAGTATCAGGGAGCACAATATTAAAGCCGTTGGGGTGGTTATGAGGTGATAACGATGGGTGATCATGTTGTCTATAGAATCTTTTAACTCCTAAAAGTTGAAGGTTCCTTTTCGAAAAATTGTTCAGTCATATTTTCGAATCTAAATTAAAATACTTTTATCCAAAACAATGCAAAAGGCATTGTAAAATAAATCAGGACAACAAAACATTTTTATCATCCTGTTTAAAAAAGGCCTGTCTGTAATAACCTTATTATTAGTTATCCACACAGTTTAAAATGACATTCAAATTGATGATATATAACGGTAAGTGTTATTCTAGGTGGGGGTTCGTACCATAAAGCCCCCAGTTACTGGTGGTTGGTAAATTCCTGCAAAGGAGCAGTTCTTTTTTCCTTGACAGGACTTTAGGTCAAAAATCCTCCTGACCAGGCTTTTACACTGAGCTGGGTCACTCAGTCCAAAGAAAGTGATGTTCCTCTCTGGCCTGTACTGAAGTGGTGCCTTGCTCTTTGTACACTCACTGCCGAAGATGTCATTGGCTTGCATGGTGATGATGTAGCCAGCAGGATAACACGGGTGGTTTATACGTGACCAGTCTGAGGACATCTGAGACAACATCACATTAGGAGAACCACAGGTTATTAGATCATTAGATGATGCATCATCTCAGTCCATAATTTGTGGTACATAATATAGATTTCAGTTATAAAGAGTTATAATAGGAAGACAAAAGTAATGAATCTCAGTATAATTTGGTTTAGCCACTTCTCAGCAACACATTACTGATGACAGAGCAGTCTGGGAAAGCACCAACTTAGCATGTATAAGCTCCACCGTCAGCTGCTGGTTTAAATGCACTGTGTACGAACATTAATGGATTTGTGAGAGAATGGTTTTACAGGAATTTAGCATTTTGCCTTGCTCTGGTCTGCTTCTTGTAATTAGTTTGAGCACCAAAACAAGAGAAATGGACTTGATCAATACAGTAATGCTATAATGCAAGTTTAATAGGCCTCACCTTGTCTACAGATAACATTACACTGCATTCCACCCCCCAGAGATCAGGCTGTTCAGGTCTTGATAAAAAAGAATGTTTTAAGATCATAGACTTTGCCAGTTCCTTTGATTATGTATTTCTGATGTACTGACATTTTTTCCTGTTCTGTACTTGAAAGGTTCATATGTACTTACACCAGCATATATATGTAGAGAGTTAAGTGACAAGCTTACCGTCACAAGTTCTGCTAAAACTTTCTTCTCGGCCTCGTTTTTGCCGTAGCACAGGAAGCTGTGTGTGTAGATGTTGTATTCGTAGCCATAGAGTGACACCATGACCAGATCCTTCCCTCTGGTGTCATCAGGGGCCACGAAGGCTATCTGTGTGGATGCTCCACCCAGGTCCAGGGAGCCCACGGTCTGGGCTCCGTGCGCATGAACCCAGGCATTCCACACGTTTTTCTGTCAGACAGACCAGAGTGAGCCAATTCCAACTCAGTAAGAGATTTACATCAATGCCTGTGTGTATGTGTATATAAAGTTTACAGCATTTTTGTGCGATAACTAATTGAAATAAGACCTGATGAATAAATCTTACATATGTGCTGTAGTTTTAGGTTTGTGGTACTCTAAACCATCAACAAACAAACTCATAAACCTTTGCTCCATAGATCTCTCCTAAAACCCTAAAGCATATTGTGTTAATAACGAAGAGCTTCATTTATTCATGATTGCTATACTTTTAACACAGTTGTCACTCAAAAGGAAAAAGCATCTTAACCTGACCTCCAGGAAAGCATCTTAACATCTAAACCTGACCTCCAGGAAAGCATCTTAGCATCTTAACCTGACCTCCAGGAAAGCATCTTAGCATCTTAACCTGACCTCCAGGAAAGCATCTTAACCATCTTAACCTGACCTCCAGGAAGTTTCCCATCAGGTAGTTGACAGTGATCCACCCGTACAGACCCTCTTCCTGGCCTGAGATGATAGAAGCATTCTGGAAATGGAAGGGTAAGGAGCGCAGATACTCCTGCACATCTGCCAGGATGCTCTTAGCAGCCTCTTCATTCTTCTGCCTGCATAATGGTTTTATTTTTTTTTTCAAATTTAACATTTACAATAATTTTTCCTTATGTCTAATTCCTAGTGAAGAATGATTATTTATGTTCTACTACTCAGCTTATATAAATTTGATTTGATATATGACTTTAAATTATGATTTTTAAGGTGAATGGCTCCTCTGTGAATAACAAAAGTTTAACATTGCAGTATTGTTGCTATATTGTGATAAAACGGTAGAGAGGTTTGCAAGGTTTTTGACAAACTGCTTACTGAAGCAGTCTCATTCCTGCAGTCGCCCCAAGAAAGATGGGTGTTGAATTGCGCTGGCTTGGTGGGACCATCTCTGTTACGTCCTCCATGCACTTTTTAAGGTATTTCCATGATTCTTTATCCATTTCTGAGATACCTGGACCTGAATATAAACATGTTCATAATCACTTAATATAAATGGTTTATTTATTTGACACAGAATTAAAGAGACTTTCCCCTACAGTGTAACTCTGTGTATTCAGTCACTGTTTCAGTTGAATGACATGATAAATTTAGCTTGGATCGCCATTATAGCTGAACTAGGTTGTACCTTTCACCAGGCACTTTTTGGTCTGACTCACAACCCCGGTGTTGTTCTCTTTCTCTGCAGGCCACTGGTAAAGATACACAGTGGTTCTGGAGGAACCAGCATCCAGCACTATGCCATACTGAACAGAGAGACAGAGAGAGAGAAAGGGGAGACAGAGAGACTCATTGATTGATTGATTTATTGATTGACCAATTGATTGATTGATTCTTGAAATCTCGGTAATGTTCATAACCTTAAGTCCCATTCATTTGCAGCAACTGTAATGATTTGCTATTGCTAAGGTATTTGGTTGCTGGTCTCACGAAAGGCCTTTGCTTCATGAGAAATAAAAATACTTCACCATGTAAAACTTGGGGGCTGCACTGTAAAATATTCAATGAAAAAATGGTCTTCAGTGATAAAATGTTCAATGGAAAAATGATTTTCAATGTTAAAATGTTCAATAAAATTTTTAATCTGCTAGAAAACACAGTTAGATAACACTTGGAGTATGTTCACGGTCAAACTTACTGTACTTTAGTTACTGTTTGAACTGTTTGAACTGTTACTGTAGTGGGATCTTAAGACTCACTGAACAGTGTGTGTCCAAATCCTACTTTTGACAGTTACTTTCTGAAATTTTCCCTCAGGATCAATAAAGATTTAGCTGTCCTAAATTAGGGTTAAATGCCCTAAAGTAGGTCTATGCTGAGCATATATGACTTGCTTAGACCTGCACTGTTTGCAGTTTCTCTCTAGCCTATGACACATTTATAATGACAGTCGCAGTCTTGAAAAACAACCAATGCTGTCAGGACTAGCTTTGGAGTAGCTTTTGTACACTCACCATTTCCATGGTAACAAGGCAGAATCTCCGATTAAACTTGTTTGGTTTCTCAATTATAATGTTACACATGCTAGTAATGAACACTGATGTGTCTGGAATATAATATTAGAGTGATACAGTCTGACTAGTCTGTGGGTTAAATTTGTCTTGGGTCTTATGTGTGTATAAAATGTGTCGGGTCTTACCTTAAGTCCAGGGGAAACGTAAGTCCTCTGATATACCTGAACTGTTCCTATTGCTATGATGACGGCGACGCTGACCAGCAGGAAAAAAACAGCCAAGGCTGTTGTTACTTTGCACATTATCTCCTGTGAATGGTTGTAGAAAGAGCGTGAGTGGAATATGTATGGATACATTGAGCATGAAGTGTAGTTATACAGTTATAAATAATACTTTAGATTTTTTTGGCATAACTATCTTTTTAATTACAGTGTAATATACAGAGTAACAATGCACAGATGCGTAATTAATGGAAAACAAAAGCAGTGGAATTAACTGAAAACAATATCGATATCATACATGTACGTAAGTACGCAGTATTAGTGCTGTTGTTACATTTTAAAATATCTCTCAAAGCACAAAAAAAGGAAGTGCAGCATATCAGTGTGTTTTTACACATTGTAACATTGTTGTAATTGACAGCTTAATTACAGTGTAAAATGGTCATGTAATACAATGTTACTAAACAACCAAACAAGAAAGTCGGATAAGGACTTAAATCTCTAAATGAAAACAGCCAACATGTCAACTTTAGATATGAATCTGTCTCTCCTAACACAGAACAGGAGGAGCTCTCCATTCAGTGTTAGCATTTTACATATCCTACTGGAGATGCTAGCATCACTACTGACACGTTGTATGAGTAGATTTGTCAAGACTGCTGAGGACCGAAGGACTACAAGGTGTACAAAGTACAATACATTTTATACAGTACAATAGATCGATTCACACTGATTTTAATTAAATTTATAATAATTTATAATATTTAAAGTGTGCTAAATTGTAACAATCTTTGTACTTATTTTGCAGCAATTGTAGAAAAATAGTATGAGAATAAAAGCATCTCTATAATATACTTGCCAAAAAATTTAAATCATTCCCTTTTATTCTGGTGTACAATACTACACCACAATTCACATTCTAATCTTCAGTGTTACATTTGCAAAATTCTAGTATTACAAATAAAAATGTAGCTGTTTGTTTGTTTGTTTGTTTATATTTTTTGCATTAGTTTTGTACACTTAAATATACTGTTTTTCACTAGGAAAAAAAACACCACACTCTGCCTCCCCCATTGTGTTACCTTTAGGTACTTTATTACTTTTCTTTGTTACCTTTAGGTACTTTATTACTTTTCTTTGATGAACTGATTATTGCGTTATCAACAAAAAATAACATACAAAACTGCACAATGCTCAAGGATTACCAAACACACATACACACATATACATAAATACATGCAAAGCATGGATATGACCAGTCAAAGGTCTAGTCTGTCACTACATCTGTCAAAGCACACTGTGATGGACTAGTAACAAAATATACAGTGAAAGCTATCTTATTAAAAAGCTGAGAAAATTGATATCTTTGCCTACCTTTCTGTGTGAACCTTCAGTAAGTTTATCAGAGGAATGTGATTCTTTCCTGACCATCCTGCACAGACATGTGTGTGAGTGGGTGTGTGACTGTACTGTATTTGTGCATGTGTTCAAGTGTTGTAATGGGAGGAGCCTAGATTTTTTTCTGCTGAAGGGAGGGGCAACAGAGCTCACAACAAACCCCTCCTACACAGGCAAGTCTAACCTTTGTTTTTTTATGTTCACCCTAAAGAGCTGTTCTTTGGATTGGCGTTGGCTTTTTAGAGTGCTGAGATGCAGTTTTTAGAATTATTATTAATCAAAATTATTGATGAGTCAATAATTCAGAAAACGCATGCTTTAGTGGATAGGTTTTCTATTTTCAATCCATATCTCATTACATTTCCCAGTATGAGCACTTTGGTTGCACAGCTAATGAAGGATCTCTGTCCACAATGTCCTGTTTCTTTGGAAACCTTGTGTGCTACTCAACTACATTTTAAAAATATCTCTACTGTCCTTCTGGAATATATGTACGTATGTGTGTGTATGTGTGTGTGTGTGTGTGCATGTGTGTGAGTATATACATACTACTGTAAAGGTCTTAGGCAACAATTAGGTTTATTGTTTTATTGATTTAACAATGGTTTAGTGACCATATATAACTACTTCTTGAGGGTCCTATGCTGTTCCCTGGACTGCACTCTTCTAGTCAGAGATCTTGGGTGTTGTTCCTGGGATCTGTTGGAGCTCCTCCCCCAGTTTGGTGCTCACAGCCTCTACTGCTCCTATTACCCCAGGAACTACTGTTGCCTTTACCATCCACATCTTTTCCAGCTCTTCTTTCAGCCCTTACCCTCACATAGGATCGCCACATCTATCACTACAGCCCTTTTCTACTGTTCCATTACCATTTTATCAGTTTGTATCTGATTCTTAGCTTGGTTGTTCTCCACCACTTTCAGGGAAGTGTCCACTTTGACCTCGGGACTTCCAGCCCATATCAGCACAGATGTTTCTGTATATTATTCCAGCCACTTGGTCATGCTGTTCCATGTACCCTCTGCCTGCCAGCATCTTGCGCTCAGCTTTTATGTGCTGGATCACCGCATGTCTCACGGGCATCTTTGCCCAGTCTGCATCCGGGGTCCTGCCTGATGTGGTAGAGCCCAGCCTCTATTGATCTTGTATTGAGAGCTTGTTCCTGTGCTGCCATGATTAGTGTCTCTGTGTCTTTCAGCCCAGCTTTTTCCAGCCAGTGGTACGATTTCTCCATATCAGCCACCTTCAGTATTTGCCATTGATACATGCCATGTAGGGGTTTATCCAACCATGATGGCACCTTCTCTTCCTCATCTCTCTCCTCCTTGGGCTTCTGTTGCCTGAGGTTACTCCCTAAGCACCTTGTTATTTTGAACCATATTCCTGATATATTCCTGGACCTTGGCTGTGACCCACTGAGTTCTCAGTGAAGGTCCTAAGAGTCCTGTTGATGTTATACAGCCTCAAGCACTCAAGTATCCATGTAGGCTTTCTTGTTGTCAAACCAGGCAGTGCTCAGGTTGGTCTGTCTGGTCCTACAGTCTCAGGTGACTGTAGCTGGTGCTTGGCTCCTCTGGTGTTCTTGCCAATGCTTTTATGGGCCCTGCTCATGTTCTGAGCCGTATGCCACTCATTTTTGCTGCAAGGATGCATGACAGGAGCTTCCATGTTGTTGAGTGACAGGTTATTAGTTGGATGGAATTGGTCCTGGGGGTCCTTCAGGAATAGGACTGTCCTACCTTCAGTTAGCCATTCAGGGTGGGTTCCAGTGGTTAGCACTTGGCTCATTTGTGCTGCTAGGTGCTCATGGAGGGCAGGTAGCTTCTTCAGCCAGTAGACATGGACCATGTCATGGTCTGGGGATGTCCAGTTCTTCATACCCTTTCTTGGACATCTGCTAGAGTGATGGTTACTGGATCTTGTTCAGGGAGGTTGCTGTGGTCTGTTCTCAGGTTTAGTAACCACTGGGCACTGATGTTGTGTGATGTCTCCTTCTCCCATATGCTTTTCCAGTATTGTTCAGTCTCCAGATTTGGCGGGTCTGGTCTCATACTGTTACCCTGCCTCTGAGAGCACACTTTGGATGACTCATCATAGGACAACAACCTGTTTATTCTCCTGGCTTCGACTTCCCTTGTATAACATATAGTTATTATACCGTTGCTAAAACAACAAATCTAATGATGGCCTAAGACTTTTGCACGCTACGGTATATATTATATTTATCTATGTGTATGACATGTAAAGACAAAGCAGACGCTTGCAGATCCTGATCACAGTGGTTTTATTAACTGTAGAGCAAACAGGAATCCAAACAATATCCATATCTAAGACAAAATCCAGTCCAGGGTCAAAATCCAACAAACAGAATCACAGTGTAACAATATATTGTTGCGTGATTGCGTATGTATGTATGTATATATATATATATATATATATAGAGAGAGAGAGAGAGAGATCCTATCATTAACTAGACCAGTCAAAAAGAGCCAAACATTTGCCAAGAGCCCAGCCTGTCTTTGCACTGAACTGGATGCTTCTAATGCTTCTAATAAGATGTTTATGTTGCTGAGTGAAATTAGATCCCATACATCCATCAGTGTAGTGTAGTTAGGCAAGGGGAGTAAAGAACTGTGTGGAAAAAGTAGGAGACCATACAGGCATATAGGTTATATAGTAGAAGGCTACAGCAATATTGTTAATGCAAAATGATTTTAGTGAGTAGTTTGGCTTTTGTGGTGAACTGGAACTGTAGATGCCTGCTGCTTTTAAAGCACTCTGTACCAACCTAATGAGGAAGACTTGATGTGTGTGGTGACTGAATGGGAAAAGTACAGACCACATTCATAAATGATGTTTCTATGTCTTAAAAACACATTTTTACGAGCATTGGTGCAGGGGATAGTTTTTTATATAAAATGAATCATAATTAGTTTGAAATAACATATTAGAGTTATATATTACTGAGTTATATATATTTTAAATAATATATTAGAGTTACTGACTCAAACAGCTGGTCTAATACACTTGTTGCTTAGAATACATCCTTTCAGACCTTCATTTCCTTTTCCCATCTCTTGTCAGCAATGTAAATATGGGAAACAGCAAAAAACTGGGACCCCTCAAAACCTTTTCAAAGTTGGAGACTGTTGGGTTTTAACAAAGTTTTCATTTAATGTGCATATACTATCACAACAATTCTGACTCTTTTAGGCCATGGGAGCAACCACATCCAGTCTTGAACATGGGTCTTGCATGTAATAAATATGAACTGACAACCAGCTCAAAGAGAAAGCTCTCTAGCAAAACACCCAGACCAGGCAGTTTGTTAGTATCTCTGTGATACTTCCTTCTCCTTTGGGGTGACCATCTCCATCACAGACACAATTGTGCTATAGCTTTCGTTGATATATGGGCAGGAATCATTTCCTTACATTCATACATGTCATTGACAGGGAAATTAAGGCTCCAAGGTACAATCTGTGCCTTGAGCACCTGTAGTTGAACCTGTACATACCGAGACTAGAGCAGAGACAGTGAAACTGGATTAAGCTGTTCTCCTTATCACATGCTGGCTTTAATAGGCATATTTTTAGATGGGAGAGTGATTTGACACCACATTAGACAGCGCGAGCCGGAAAATCCGGTGTTCACTATTAGATTGAAGGAGTGGTGTGAGTAGGAAACAACTACTTCAGCTCTCACTGGACTCTGAAGGGGATTTGGAGACTTAGACTTCACTGCACACAAACCTTTGGTCTATAAATGTACAGTTCTGTCAATGGCGTGGCTCTCAAAAGGACAATTAACAGGAATCAGCTTGGTTGAGTCCGTTGCTTTACTGCGCATTTCTGTTTCAGAAACAGTTCACTGACTTATTTATATTAATTATTTGAGGAGTAATCAAAGGTAAAAAGTATTTTTATTTAAAGCAGTATTTTCATTATCTAATGGATTCCAGAAGTTCCAGTGTAGTTTCAGTGCTAACCCAAGCAGTCCACACACACTCACACACACTCTCTCTGTCTTTCTCTGAAACATTGGTGTTGGTTATCTCTTGATGCATAAGCCATTGCTACTTAAAGCACATTTCCTCTGGGCAATTAAGTGGTGAACAGAGAAGGACTATAATACAGTGGGAAATCACTGAGCTACTAAAACCTGTGCAGCAGCAGTGTGTCCTCTAATATATGAAAATGGCAATGCACCATATAAACAAATATCAAATGGAAAGCCCATTCAGTGATGGCAGTGCTATCGGTTTTCAAGCACTCTGTGGAGAATCAATGGAAAGAGTGAGTGAAGGAGAATGTTGGAAGATGTTCAAAGAGAGTAGCCAGAGGGCTTTCCTCCTCAGACTCTGCCCTTTTGCTTCATACTTTGAGTCTGGCATCAATTATGTACAATCAGACACTTGTTCTATTCTGTTTTTACTGTTTTAGACAAATATCACTGTTCTTTGTTCTCACATTTATGCAGAGATTATTGAGTTCAGTTACTAGCTGCACAAGTGGACAGTTGTGCATTTCTGCCTGGTCTGGGGTACTATTAAACTGACAGCAAGGCATCTGGTCCTGCCACCCAGTCTGGAAAGTGTGCAGACAGGATTTGTTCTGTATTAAAAGAATTATGGTCCTCATTGTTTTGAGTCCACAGAGGCTTGGATTGATGTCTTCTTTTAGCAATCATGCTGTCCATCCTATGTGAGGTTTTGGAACGCACTGCAAAACCAAAGCACCATTAAGACATTCATTGTCTAACATTTAGTGTTTTGCCTTCACCAAAGTGTTATAAAATGTAATTCATCATTCAGTCTGTACCGACACACTTAGTTGGCACTTTGTGCCTTTTCCTGGAGGTTGGTGGAGAATACTCTGAGGCTCAGACCTACAGTTGATCACTAGCTCCCCTCTCTGGGCAAAACCTGTGCTGGACAAATTCAGCTAAAAAGACTTTAAACAATTAAACTAAAGCACACTGTAACTTCACAATGATGTATCACAGAAAATATCTGCAATAATTATTATGCAGTGTTAGAATCATGCAATGCACATAATGTTATTGAATTTCTGAACATAAAAATTAGCCTCTCTTTCTTTTGGTATAATGGAGGCACTCTAACATATAGTAATTTAATTTTAGAATGTTCAATACATGTTTGAACACATTATACTCAGCTGTGGAATGTGATATGCTTTTGTTTTTCTGGACCTGTATCATAAAGGCTGTATTAAAGCATAATGACAGGAGCTTTCCAAATCATCCATATCCAAGATGCTTTGCAAATGTGAAACAAAACCTGTTTTGTATGTACTCATTAACACATTATAATTGCATTATAGAAACATCTGGCACGCATAGATGAAATAAAAGGTATGAAATGGATGGTTATTTCTGCATGCTGATTTAAAAGTTACTGAATAGCACATATACAGTTACAGAGCATTAAAATCAAGTGTGTTCATACTGGATCACAACCCTGAACAGCAATTCACCTCCAGAGTAACAACCCAAGAGTGTGCTTAACAACCCAACAAATTCAAGATTCAAGAGTTTATTGTCACATACACAGAGTAACAGGCAGTTACAATAAAATTCTCTGCACTATTACTCTGCACTCCCAAACTACAAGTACTAACAATTTGATCTAATTCTGAAGGACAACTTATATAATATTGTCAAATTTACTTTTCTTTGATAAAACATATAACTAAGTATTTAAAACATGTAACTAAGTATTTAACACGTAACAGTATTTCATGAGGCTAAAATCTTTGTCCTGGAACTGAATGAAGTGGCATGAAATATAATTATGTGATAATGCTTCTCACAGCTTTTTAGTGCCCTGAATTTTATATACATTATTATTAGCTAATTTCATGACCTTGAGTGACCATTAGAACAACTTCATATCATATACTTAACATGATGCAGAGCTGTTCCAGACGGGGTCTTGTGACTGACATTAAAAGCAAGGCGCTTCTTCCTGAGAGCTGCACTGATTATGTGTCTAGTGGTTCCAGTTAGGAGTTGTGCTCCTCATTTCCTCAGTATCTGAGATTGTGTCCTGTCCCAAATTCCCAAATGCGCTCGTGTTTGCTCCATTTCATTCCATTAGGGCCCTGCTGAAAGTCTAGCTAGTCTTTAGGGCAAAAGTGCTGAGACACTTGTGAAGGAGTGTTAGTTTTTGATTCAGTGATTGAGAGGTTTGGCTAGTTTTGGTTTGCATTTGGATATGGGTTTGGACTGGGAGTTAAAGGTTAACAGCAGGTTAGAGGGATTGTTATAAGAGGTACAAACCAACATCAGCCTTCTCAGTGAGTTTGACGTTAGCCAAATTAATTACTTTGTCTTACTTTAAATGTCTGCATTAGAACTATATTGCATACAAATTGCAATCCTTTACACATCTGCAGAAACAGTACTAGAAATTACAATTTCATTCATTCGTATTACAACTATAACTTACCTTGTATGAGCGACACATTTTACGACAATAGCAGAACTTGATCTTGTGAGTGCTGTCTGATGTACTGACTTATTCACACATCTCACCTCATGGAATTTTCTGCTGCTTATGAGAAATTGTATTTTGCAGTTTATTGTGCGGAATTTTTACGTAGTTGACAATTACTTTAAAATACACTTTACATATTTGCATAGTCCAATTTTGAGTAAAATTAGTTTAAACAGGCATAATCTGTTTTCTATATATGAACATACATATTATACTTTGATTATTTTACTTAAGATACTGAAATCGAAGGTATTTGCTTTTATGCGGCGTGTTAACACTTCAGTACTCACATTTTGAAGGCGTAATATTTTCAGATACTGTGCGCTATAAATGCCTGTTTAATACATGTACTGTATGAAGAACACAATTCATGAGTGGCTGTGATCTTATATTTTGACCAGCATTTGGGCATGTTCTCAGACCATTTCTCTCTTCTTGTTGTTGTAAGGCCTATTCAAAGTACCAGCAGGAGAGGAGAACATAAATAATAGGGATAACCTATTTTACATAATTTTAGACCACCGTTAGACCATGTACTACCTGACACCATTGAGCAAGAAACCTAAAGATTTTTAAAGTGTAAGGTAGCTGCTATATATACATTTACCACGTTGAAACCGCATGGTAAAACAATTCGACAATATCCTAACTAGCATCCCGTCTCCTTCGGTGTTTCGTATTGATACGAGGAGTCAATGAAGCGAGTGGAGGAAACAAAATAGACAAAATAACCATGACCTTCATTCATCTGTTACGGGGGTGTTACCGGTATGTATGTAATAGCGGCGCATAAACAATTCTGAGACCGATTTCGCTAAGCTGGATTCACCATTGGCCGTTTCGGAGAGAGCCATGATAAACTGAGCGCTGTCGTTTTAGTTCACTCATTTGTGTCACTTCTGACTCTGATGGAGGTATGCATGTTTTCTGTTAAACTATAGGATCAAATTCGTGTGAAGTGATACGGATATCTGTATCTTCTCAGTAGCTGTATTGGTAGCTAGCATGTTTCATGCATTGGATCTAAGTTACGGCCAGAAAACTTGACTGTGTTGTTTGCGTGACAACTTGGCTAGCAAGTTAGATAAATATCTGGTTAGCTAGAAAACACATTGGGGCTGGGATGTGTCTTTTACTGAAACAGCAATCAGAATATGTTTTCTCCTGGTAACTTGTCAGAAAGTTTGAGGACGTGGAAATAAAACTGGTGAACAGCATGGACTTGATTTCTAGTGGCTAAACAAGTTGTAACAAGGGGTTTATGTTAATCAACAAATAAGTTGGCTAGCTAGTAGCTAAATGTTTCAGCGAGTTTAGCGTATATTTTAGGTAATAAAGCTAATTTAGCCTAGTTAAGTAGGATAACCAACTTTATTCAAAGAGGAGAGTTAAAAGTTGGCCGATAGCTAACCTAGTTAACCTAGTTAACACCAGCTAGCTGGTTAGCATCCCTATAAAATCGATCACCAAAGTGTTAGTTACTAAAGTTACTAAAGGACTAGAGACAATATTTCAATGTAATGCTTTTTTAAATTACTTTGTTGTTTTAAAAGACAAACGGCTGTCAGAAGTCCTGACAACTGAACCCTGTTTTTAAACTAAAAGACCTCCATGGCGGCCGCTCTTATCTCCACGCGTAGCTTGTTTAAGGGCTGATTAGATGTTCAGTACTAACGAACAGTTTCACTTTTTCTGTTGTGTTTTTTTTTTGTTTTTTTTTTGAAAACGTTACCACCCAATTAAATAATATTCACATAATCAGCAGGTAGTTATTATTGTGTGATTGATAGATCTTTTCGCTCCCCCCCAGATCCCTGTGAAGGTGTGGCGTCTGTTGGTGCTGGTTGTTTTATGTTTAAGGTCGGTCAGTAGTTACAGCGATGGGAGTGTAACAGAAGCGTGTGAAGACATGCAGCCCCTCCACTCACATCATTCCAGCCCTCCACCTTCACCATACAACATCAGTGTGGATAAAGTCAAATTCAGTCCTGGTGATCAGATTAAAGGTATGCTGATGTGCATATTGAGTTACAGAGAATTGAGGGTATAAGTCAACAGATTGCCCTGCAAGTTGAATGGTTTCAAATGTATTTTCTTGTAACAAGATTTAATAATATTTTCCATTGTTAATGATTCTGCATCTCTTGGGTTACGTTTGTATGCTTTTAAACTGTGTAAAATGTACTAGTTGTATCACTGTAAAACAAACTATTCTAGTTACAATTTCTAAAAGACTTTTTTGATCTACCCCTTAAGTCTTGTCTTATTTTTTTGCAGTGACTTTATCAGTAGGCAGACCAGACACCAAGCTATACTTCAAAGGCTTCCTTATACAAGCCCGAGATTTTGGGGATCCTGACGCTGGAGCTGTTGGGTCATTTGTTCTCCTCAATCGTTCCGAGTCACAGCTTCTTCGGTGCAACAATATAGAGGTCATCAACTCAAGATTCAAGACTTGTATATTATTTATTGTATTTTCTATTAATATGGTTGTTTGCTTAACCCAGTCCTATAATGTTCTTCCTGCCATTTTGAAAGGGCTCTGCAGTGAGTCACACCAAAGATTCCCATAAGACAGAAGTCCAGGTCATCTGGACTGCGCCACAGGACTCTCCGCTTACTGTCCAGTTCCAGTGAGTGTCCATGTGCATTGGCTCTCTGATTCTAACTGGATTTCTTACTTGGGAGTTGATGTGTGTGCTCTGTGTGTTTCAGGGTGACTGTGGTTCACAAATACAGCTTGTACTGGTCGAGGATCCCAGGTCCAGTAGTGTTTCTGAGTGGCTCACCTCCTCCCCTGCTACGGTCTACTGCTGGAGCCACGACAAGTAGACCCACAGTGCCTCTGTCTCGTCCTGTAAGTATGGCAAAAGTTATAGATTTATGTTGTCCATAGTGAGTAGGGATTATGTAATAAAATGGACACCATTTCTTATTTTACACAAAACAATGATTGACAATGTGTGAACCTGAAATTGAAGTTATTAGAATTGTAATTGCATACAGCAAAGTCTTACTTGGCAGAGTATCTGTTTCGGATCTGGAAATTCTCCTGTTTAAGCTCCTTGAGCCGATGTATTAACTTCCCAGAATTGCATGTTGCATGTAAAACCTCCAGCATAATGCCCAGCTTGACGTGTAATTAATAGTGTGAAATGTTGTCTCTCTTGTAGCTCTAACCAGAGCAGTGCAGCTTGAGCCTCACAGTATGACTGTGAAAAGCAGGCCTAGTGAAAGAAAATGGGACATTTCATTTAACCCTCTGGGGTCCTTCGTTATTTTCGTAGATTTCTGTTCATGGTGTTATACATTATTATACATTTCAATTTTTTACTGTAGCATTACAACATGCTTTTTAATATCACTGGAAAGGTGTTGGACTTCAAAGAGTTAAGGAAATTATTTGTAGAGATGTCATTAAATCCCGTAATTAATTATGTTTTTCCTCCTCTCTTCCACAGTTCAGTGCTGAAGGCTGTGGAGTTAGGAAATCATGTTTGAGAGACCCAGCTGGCTGTGACCCACAGAGCAGTACTCTCTGTTACTTCCTGTCCTTCTGGACTGAAGCCCAGAGTGTGGTGTTTGAGCTCAGCGGTCCAGCTTCGGGTTATGTCTCCTTTGCCTTCTCGACAGATAAATGGATGGTAATGTGACTCGTTTACTTCAACAGCTTTCAGCAGTTGTGTGTCGTTTTTTTCTTAATGTGCTCTGGTGTAAAGAAAGATGAGCATGTGATTATTTATAGGGGAATGATGACGTCTACCTGTGTGTTAATGACACTGACCGTGTTGACATCAGTGCTGCTTATGTGGAGGGAAGAACACATCCAGTAACTGCTGCTGAGGTACTGCTCTTACATCAGAGGTACTGCTCTTACATCAGAGGTACTGCTCTTACATCAGAGGTACTGCTCTTACATCAGATATGGGGAATATTTTAATCCCATTGGTTCCTAATTTCACATATTAACGTGAAAGCTGATCCAGAGGAGTCAAAAGAATCGCAAAAAAAATACGCGCTCATACACACATACACACACGCTCATACACACATGCATACATGTTCAAGCCCAAACTGCTTAAAAATGACACCGCTCAATGTTGTCTGATGATTTAGATATCATTTTCAAACAAGCCTTTAAAGGCACTCCTGTTTCAGTAAGGTTTTTTGCTATGCTGCCAACACACCTTCTCTTTGCTCTTTGTAGAATGTTTTGAGAGACCCGGCATGGAGGCTGTATGATGGAGTCATCCAATGCAGCTTCCGCAGAAACATTCGCATCCTGGGTCCCAGCCAAAACCGATTTGACCTGGATCAAATGTACTATGTGTTCATGGCTCATGGTCGCGCAGACAATGGTGAACCTCAGTTTGCCGTGTATTTATTTTCCTCAGTAGGTATGTAAGTGTATTGGTGACATTTTTGATGAGTTCAGTAATCTCCTTTCACCTTTAAACTGTAGGGCGGACCCACAGACATGACCGGCAGCCTCTCATTTCAGCAAGTCAGGTAGTTATTACCGGGCCTCCAGAGGATCTAGGAGGCTCTCGCTCTCCTTTGCTCATCAAATTTCATGGTGAGTTTAAACAGTATCCTGTAGGAGCCTGTGGACTACAGCTCCATATTTAATCCATTGATATTGTCAACATACTAAAATTGATAACGGCTCTTTCTGTATGCAGGTGTGTTCATGCTCATTGCCTGGATGACAACTGTCAGCACAGGAGTAATTATGGCCAGGTACTTCAAACCTGACTGGCCTGAAACTACTGTGCGCGGACACAGGGTCTGGTTTCAGGTACGAGTGTCAAGCTGAAGGCTTGATTGTTGGGCTTTTGTATTCCTTATAAGTTGTCTCTAAGATCTTTTGTGCTCACAGTTTCACCGAGCTCTGATGCTCCTCACCATCCTTCTGACGTGCATTGGCTTCATATTACCCTTTATATACAGAAGAGGCTGGAGCAAGGTACACATACTCACACTCACTCGGTCTGTCTGTCTTTGTGATTCATGCTCATCTTTTAACAGTGTGTCATGTTCTCTGTCAGCCCCCGCCACCAAATGTATGCCTGAATGACTGTCCCTCAGCATGTGGATATGTGTCATCATCTTGCATGCAGTCTGTCCGTGCAGAATAAAAGGGAATAAATTGATAGAACAGGAACACACATCAAGTCAGGCCATTAGTTATAATTACACCTACAGGAATCTTTGGCACAGTTTCCATATGGATGAGGTCTGAGTGCCATGCTATTATGGTCCACACTGAGATCTTTAGTAGGAGAAGAGAAAAATCGGGGCTTTAATGGTGATTCAGATGTCATTACAGTAACTTCTGTGGCTACACATCACCACCAGAGGTCACCTTTTCACCACAGTGGTGATAAACATGTAGACTGTCTGCCACTCTCACAGCCACCCCACAGGACAAAATTTCAGAATGTCCATGAAGTAGGAAATGTGTCATTCATTAAACGCGTTGTTTCAGGCTACCATGCTGTGTGCCTGCTCCTCTGTTTATAGACCGAGGCGTGGGAATGAAAAGGTTAGCAGTAATCATATCCTCTGAGATAATAGCTTGTGTATGCTTTTCTAAGCGTGCAGGATCACACCCTTACCTGGGCTGTACTGTCATGGCTCTGGCTGTTACCCAACCCATCATGGCCCTGTTTAGACCTTCACCAGACTCCTCCAGGTAAAACACTGCTCCCTGTTTAGATGACCCTTTCCTTGGCAGTGCCTAGTAATATGGTTGAAGTAAATTCCGTTAACGCTTTGAAGACTCCAAGAATTGAAAGCATCTGAACATGTATACAAATACATTTAAATACATTGTTTGTTAAAGAAACAAGCGTGTTCTCATGTCTTCTTCACCTTCTAAATCTTCTGTTTGCAGGAGATACATTTTCAACTGGGTGCATTTGGGCACAGGCACTATAGCTCAGGTGATTGCTGGTAAGAGAGAAAGTGATGGTCATCCTTTATAGCCACTATACAATTACAATATAGTCACTATCCAGAAACAGTTAAAAGGGCCTGGGCCGTCCATCCTTCCACTGTGGAAATATAGCTGCACTTATTGTCATTAAAGGAGTAATAATTTAATAATAGGAAATTGTAGAAAAGCACTTTCACTCAACATAATGAGGCACTCATAAGAAGAGTTTATATTTGCACTTGACCTGATATGTTTAGTAATTCTGCTGTATTCTATAGTATTTTAGTGTAGTTCTAGATTTCAGCACACTGATGCTTGGTTCTGGCAGTCGTTTCAAATAAGGGTATTTTTGGGCTCTAACATATTTGCTAGCTAAGGATACGAAGTAAACATAACAAAATTAGTCACTCTGGATAAGAGCATCTGCTAATGCCGTAAATGTAAATGTAGAATAATGGATTGGAGAGCAAATGATGACGCTGGAACTGTTTCCTAATGATGTTATGGATGTTTCCTTAATTATATTTTGTCCTCCAAGTCCACAAATAGCAAAATATAACTGAATATATATGAGGAACATGAAGTCTTAAACCAGCTTTGATTAACCAAAGACAATCAGAATCCAAATCTGAATGATGACCAAGGTATTGAGGTAAAATGGAGATAATAAATGTACCTCTTGCTTTAGTTGTGGCCATCTGCTTGGGGATTCACCAGCAGGCCCTTCTGCTGCCTGCTCCCTGGTCCACGGGCCTCCTGGCTGGCCATGTGATCTGGTTTGTGTTGGCAGACTTGGTTCTAGAGGTGCACAGGAGGGGGCTTTTCCCCACAGGTCAGTATGTTTAAAAAATCCATTTACAATAACGAGCTGTCTCTGCTACATGGCTTTTAGTGCTCTTTCTACTCTTGGAGGACCTTTTTCTGTCCATATAAAGCAATAATTTGTACCATCATAGTGATTAAAGTTACTTCAGTAGTGGGAAGAAAATCAGTTGTACAGTCAAGATTGCATTAGACTGTAAAAGGCTCTTTGTCCACCTTGTTAGCCATTGGTGTGTGACTGAATAGTAATGATTTTAAATGTCATCCTGCTCATCAGAACAACATGTTACAATAAACAACGGAAGAAAACCAGATCCCATATGATCCGTCTGAAACGTCTTACTAAAATACAGCACATGTACTGAACAGGGTTATCTCTGCTACTGCTACTGTATTGTTATTCACTTTGTATATGTTTTGTTAATTGTATTTTAGGGAAGTTTTTCAAAAACTTTCAAATCTACACAGAGAACTTAAAAACTGAAGACAAAGAAGAAATTCTGTTTGTTCCCTGTGATAATGAGAACCACATTAAGGTCAGTCAAATGCCACATAATGTACATTTCTTCTGCTGTTTTTATCTTCCAGATGAACTAATGTAAATACATTTATTTCTTGTTACAGGGGACTTGTTTTAAAAAACTTGTTTTGGTAATCTACCTGTGTGGAAACCTTATATACCTGATTCTCTTCCTGGTCACCATCAGCAGGGTATAATGTACATGGACACAAGCTTTGTGTGTGTTGCACCAGGTATTGCACTGAATCTGTCCCAACAGACACTGAAGACTTTACTTTTAACTTACCTCAGAGCCCCTAAAGGCAACTAAAGGTCATGTTTTCTGAAGGGCGTTGTCATTTTGACATACTCAGAGTTGAATGAGTTAATTAAATATACCAGAGAGAATTTTAGACAGAAGTAGAGAATGCCATTTTTTTAAAATCCATCTTTATACTATTGAATCAATATTTATATCATTAAATTTAATGTCTGAATTTGTTATTGAAGTTGGAATTCTTTAAATCTTATATATAAAGTTAATATAATGTATGTGTGCATGTGTGTTGACTGTTTCAAAATGGGTAGAGGACTGGAGATTCTCCTTGGGGCCATAATACTCTCTCTAATCATGCAGGACACACTGAAGATGTGTGATTGTCCTGCTTGTTTTGATTTTATGTTGTCTTGTATATATTTAAACGGATATATTATCTCAAGTTGCATTTTCATATGTCATAAATTTTAGTTTGTGAAAAGTAAAAACTTGGGTAGTTTTATGCTGCGTGTCTTTTTTTTTAGTCAACAAACTTTGTTTTATATCAAGAAATATCAGCTGTATTTGATTGTCAATGCTGTATTTGAAAGGACAGATTAAATCTTGATTACTACTCACTGAGTGTCATGATGATGAGTTTCTTGGCTCTTTTTACATTTGTCTTGCATTCTGTTGTGTTAAAGACCAAATGACTTGTTAAAGCACTCATGCTCTGTGAGGAAGTGAAATGTATCACTTGGACAGACAAGTTATTTCATCATTTTTATCCAGCTCCGAGGTCTTACTAAATGGTTTCTGATCAAACGTGTACTTTTAGTTTTTCATCTAAGGCTTAAGCTCATGTGGCTTATTTTTTAATTAATGATGTATAGAATAAAATAATCTTTCATATTGATATTTATTGTTGTAATAGGCAGTTCAACACTTGGGGTTAAATTACAACAAAGTCAAGTGTTTATTTTCAATATAAAGCAACACAGCTTTACACTTGAGAATGTAGATACAAGCAAAGCAGTATTCTTGGTTTTTATAATGTGGAGTCACATAAGCATACAAACATCTTTTTAGACAACAAATTGCAAAGCAGTATCATTATAGTGCTTTTCCCATTTACACAGTGATGCACTTAAATATTACTTAAATATTCACTTTAAATAAGTTGCTTATTCTTGTTTATAGATGCATCGATATTTGGACTATCTGTAAATATCCAAATACTATATGTTTAAAAGAAAAATGAAACCAGAACACTTCATTTGAATATCTCAGCTTGGTTGGTTGAGTGAATTCTAGCAAAATGTTTTTGCCACTTCATATATTCTGATGCAGTCTAGGGATATACAAACTTGTCTAGCAAGAAAATTAGATCTGAAAACATGGTACATATATTACTTTCTTTGTATTGAGACTTTACACAAAGTGTGCTTTAATTTCTCTCTTTAAATTGATATGGATAAAGCTGCATGGACTGAATACTCATCTTTCAACTAACAGACATCTTAGCACACACTGCAATCTTCTGCCTCTGTAACACATGAGTAAAGAGCCAGTAAAAACGCACAAGCAGCGATGGCATGTGCTTATGGAGCTGCATGAATTCAACAAGAGTGTAGAGCTGCTTAAAGACTCAAAGGTTCTCGAGTGCCGACCTGGGGATCCACTGCCCGGCACAGTTTTCCCTGCTTCTCCCAACTAATAAAAAGCTTGACAAGTAGCAGATATATTAGAGCAGGTGCGTTTGGAGCAGAGACAACTGTCCAGGGTACTGGGTCCCAGGACTGGAGTTGAGAACCCCTATTTTACATAACATGAAAATGCTCTCGCTATTCAATCTTTTGTTCTCTAGTCATTATTTGCAAACTCTCCTGCCTCCCATCGGAGAGCCATGGCACTTTTGCGGCGGCCTCCAGAATAGGACTCGGGAAACTAGAGAGGTAAAAGGGTAAAGTGCATTTAGACGGTTACAGTACAATTTAAGATATCCCTTAAAACATCCATGCAAAAAAGTCTATCTGTAGCCAACAGCCTCTCTGAGCTGCCACTCAGAAATACCAAAAGCCTGTAGACAGATAGAGAGGGCATTAGGTCATCCAGAGAGCAGGGCCAATATTGCTCTGTTGGACATGGCTGGCTGTTGTATTTCTAGGTTTCAAACGATTGACTGATAATCTTCTCTTCTCCAGCTATTCTTGATCTAAAAATGTGATCATTCCACATCAGACCTACTACTCAACCTTTGGCAACTTTGTATAACATTTACTGTGTACACTTACAGTTGATTCATTAATACATACTATTTAAAATTCAGCAAGATAGAATTGCAGTTGTTCTTGCAGGCACACTTCATTGGTATAATATATTTGTTACCATATTTATTTGAACTTACTCTGTGATCACAGGATAGGGTTGATCGATCCATCTTGTAAGACTTCATAGGAGAAGAGGGAGATGATTTACACTTTATCGGAATATTCTCTGTAAATCAGCCAACAGGAAACAGCTTCATATAGACTATTTTCAAAATGAAACTAAAATACATGTCTTATCAAGATGCAATTAAATACAATACAACTTTAAAAGTAGGACCCCCCCTGTTATTTTTCAATGTTATATGGAAGTTTACCTTGATTGTCATATGATCCATCTAGAAGACCGGGTGAAGCAAGGAACTTTTCTTTTGAGTAAATACTGGCCCTTTGTCTCTTGAGTTCTTCTTCTCGTTGTTTTACCATTTTAATCTCTTCATCAACCAGTGATAGAGTGCTTCTAGATCGTAGCTTGAAAAATGGGTTGTTTAGGAAAGTTTTCTCTTGGGTCTCCACACAAGAAGAGGTCAAGTTAAACTCGGATGCACTTCGAATGATTAGGTTTGATGTCTCCAGTATGATTACACTAGGGCTTTCCTCTGATCTCCAGTCAGCAGATTTAGATGTCACCAACTTTCCACCATGGCGTGGGCTTTGATGACAAGAATCAGGCTCAAGGATAATGACATTATTGGCAGCCATTTCATGCTTTTGTGATCCTCTTGTTGGTGATGAAGTAACAATGAAAGATGGCATCTTGTTACTAGAAGATAACTTGCAGTTGTCTTCTTGGTGCTCAAACATTTTTCTCCTCTGGTCAACTTCCTGACATAAACTTCCAGGGTTCAAAATTACTTGTCTTCCCTTTCCATGTACACAGTCACTTGAGTAAGATTTGGACATTCCCTTAGGCCTTGGATTTTCCTCTCTCTCCATTACAGAGCGGATCTCCTTCTCAATCGGGGTTTCTGGGTCATCATGAGGTGACCTGTAGCTAGAGTCACCTAGGCCTGAGTCCTCAGAGCAAGGGCTGAACTGGTTGTGAGGGTACTCTCTTCCAAGTGCCAAATTCTCAAGTTCACTATCTCTCTTGGGCCTGTCAATGTTTCGCACTGGTGTGTACATAAAGCTGTGACTTCCCTGGCAGATCCCAGTCTTGGTGATAGGTTGATGTGACATGTTCTTTGTTTGTTCCTCCATCTGCAGCCACTGATTTCGAGCAACTCTGAAATTTACATGCTCTGTACTGACATTTTCACTCTTCATCTCCTGAATCACACAGTAATCTTTTGGTACCTTCTTGTTTGTATCTGAATTGACACAATTAGAAGAACTGTCCTTGTTGTTTATTGAACTCTTACCAGGCTCTTCCTCATCTTCAGATATTTTGGACAATCCATGGAACAATGTTGAAGGGTTGTAAGAGATCTCTTGTGTGGGCTGCACATATGTTAAACTGATCTCAGGTTGCTCCAACACATCATCTTCCACAGGGAAGTCCTGCTCCAACTCATCCTTTAAAACAGAGTGGTTTTCAACATTCTTCACATCTTCCACAGGAATGTCCTGCTCCACCTCATCCTTTAAAACTGAGTAGTTTTCAACATTCTTCACTTCTGGTTTTTGAATGAAGAGTTCTTGTGCGCTGAGCTGAAGACTGTCAAGGTAGGAGTCATCATCCTCCTTATTGATGGAGGATGAAAATATAGTCCTCCATTTCTCATCCGTTTCACTATCAGAGGATGCAGCAGCAATTTCTACCATGAGACACTCCTCCAAATCCTCAGGGTCATGAACAGACTCTGTTGAGATGTCTGACATAACTTCCTCTCGAATGTATGATTCTAACATGGATTCATTTGTTTCATTACAGCCTAAGTCTTCAAAGATGGCCTCATGCAGTTCTGTCTCCAGTGGATCAAGTGTGTCTAGTCTTTCTTCAGCGTCCTCTGTTACAGGCACATCATTTTGTGACAGTTCTTCCTTCACTGAATCCTGTCTTTTTCGGATCGTTTCGTTTTCATACACACTCTCAGCACTAGATGGCGTATCCGAAGAAGTTATGGACTCATTGCGATTAAGCTCATCATGAGGGTCCTCCAGGACTAAAGCTTCTTTTTGGCAGGTCATGTCTTCAGGCTCATCAGCCTTCACCTCTGTGGGCACCAAGTCTGCTAAAATGTCAACCACTACTTTCATACTGAGGGATTCTAGGTTATTGTCTCCGCAAGCCTGTTCATCTTCGGCCTCGACTTGGCTTGTGTCCTTGTTCTCAGGTAACTCGGTCTCCTGGACATCCATTTCACAATCAAGTGTGTTTGCTGTGCTGGATTGCTCAGCCGTCTCCATGGTTACTGTCTTGGAGAGGAACTTCAACTCTGTTTCTGTCTGATTCAGAGAGAGAAAGCAACCTTCATTCAGATCTGTGCCATTCACCGCTGGAAATCCAGTTGCAGTTTCCTACAAAAGAAACAAAATATAAATATCAACATTAACATGGTCAAAAAATTCTTAACAGTAAATGTCAGATCAGCATGCGTCTGACCAGTAGCATAGATATGACTGCATTAAACACTCATAACAATGTAGTATTCGACACCATAAGTCTTTTTGTTATTTATTCAGACTTCAAAAGACAGGCAGGCATAAGCACACAGAAATATTTATACTTCACACTTTTTTTTTATCTCATACTCAATGCTTATTTGTTTCACATAACTATATCTAATTTTGCAGTACTAGTAGTATAATATGGATTTTAACAGTAGCATTTGTTAATGTACGTTATATAAGAAACAGAATGTTAGTTGCAATGTGCTTTTTGTTTAGAACACAAATACTTTACCTTCACCTGCTCCCACAGTAAGATCATGTATTGACACAATGAAAGCATCGTATTTTGTTTTGATCAGTGTGCAGATCACCTGATCACCTTCAGTTCAGCAGCTCTTCCATTTCTCTGTTAAAATCACTCATTTATTCTCACAACAATTTGAAAGATTTGGACAATATTGAATAGGAATGTGAAAAGTTTTTTTTTGTTTACTACGAGTGTGAGCCATTTTACCCAGCAGGCTGTGCCGAGGTAGAGAAAGCAGAGTCCTCACTGCATTAAATCCGTTATGTAAGACTGCAGAATTGATTTTCCCGCCTACGTGGGATATGTTACCCCATGGCTGATTAGGCCTGGCCTCCATTAAGCTCAGGAGATGAAGCGACTGAAGCACAGCAGAAGCCTGTGGGGCAATGTACCAACCAACACAGCAACACAGAGAAGGACGTGACACAGCATGTTCCTCGGCACAGCTCAGCACAGATTCACACTGAATGGGCCAGAATTACAGATTGTATAGTGGGTTATTAATTGCTGTTTCTACTCCTGGGGTATGACAAGTGATAGCACTGTAATTTGATTACAGTCTTAACAGGCAAAGTTGATGTGTTCCCTTTACCAAGTATCAAAGTAATCGTCATTCTAATTCCAACAGGCACAAGGGAGTTTTTCAGCTGCTGGTTATAGATCACAGGTTGTGAAGTCAACCTGTGAATTTACCTGTGCTCTTGTTTCCCAAGAGCTGATCCTTTGCTCTTGGTATACAAACCTTCAGAGAGTTTTGAGTGTATGGAAACATAAACATAATAAAGCATTTAGACGTTTATGATAAGATCTACTGTCTAATGTTCATTTCATTAAGTGGAGTCTCTAATAATAAATAATACCTTCCTCCCACCTACAGAAACAAACAAACAAAAACTTTAAACCTTTGCAATATATTAGGAGAAAATATCAAATCTGCCTTCACTGCAAGTTCTGTAAATTTCACTCTAATCAAGTCAGACAAAAGGCATAAAGCAATGATGAAAACAACAGACTGGAAAGTGTTGAGCACCATGGCAACAGCCCAGTAGGTATAACAGCTCAGCTGGTGAGCAAACGTTCATGCTTGCAGCCTCCTAGTCGCAGCGTTTGTGTCATAATAATCAATAAATACATAATTCAGTGACATCAGATTAGCATTGGAGACAGGAAAGAACAGGGCATCAGAGCAGCTACAATCTTCAGCCAGTGCAACAGGGCATCAGAGCAGCTACAATCTTCAGCCAGTGCAACAGGGCATCAGAGCAGCTACAATCTTCAGCCAGAGCAACAGGGCATCAGAGCAGCTACAATCTTCAGCCAGTGCAACTGGAAAGAACATTTTCATCCTGCTTCTGTGTTATTCCCTCCTCAGCAAAATCTACATGTCCCTGATGTACCACGTGTATTATTTTGGACAAATGCACATGAACCCTTGCAGTAGGGGTAGATAATTGAATATATCTGACATGACATGAACCTTATTGGTAGATACGTTGTTGTTATCAGGACACCGTCAATAATGACTGTTGCATCACGCAATGCTACTATTTCAGTAACCCAGAAAGAGGTATTACAGAGCACATCACTGATTAGGCAACAATTATTGACTTCCACATTTTTTCCTCATGTTTGCTTGTGTACGTCAGGACAGACAACAGTCAGGAAGGTTGCGTGTCATGACTAATATGCGTAGCTCATGGGTTGTGATTTATATTAATTGCATCCTTATTTAGAGGTTGGAACCTTCTTTGAGGTTCTATGCAAATTTCTTTTAAACTGTCTCAGCCGACTTCTTTCAGTGCATCTTCAGGCATATTCACCTCGTTGCCGATCACACTGAACCTTCAATCTAAACCCTTGTCACTTAGTAACAGTGAGTGCTCAGACGGCCAAAGCTGAGCTGCTTTTAAATTTCGAGGCCATTTTCTTTCACGAAGGCACAATAACCTTTGAATCACGAGAAGAATGGAAGTGAGTGGAGGTTGGCGGTGCGTGGGCTGGTCATTCATACCTCCAGCCAGCCGCATTTCTGAAAAGCTCTGAACCTTAAGAGTTTGATTAGCTTCCTCTGTGACAAAAGTCACCACACAGCAGGAGCACAAGCAGGTTTCTCAAAGCCACAATAAGACAAACAGCTTCTACTAATGGTCACAGTAAATGTCCCTAACATGGGCCCAGCGTTAAAGTGTTGTAAATTGTATACTGTTTACAAAAACAAGCCCAAACTTTTTTGACAGAAAATTTAACACCTGGCTCTACCTATGTGTAATTTGAGATGGTACAGCTTCAGCTGTTGGTGATGGCCACAATTCTGTGGTCTGTGTGTACAATGTTTTCCTATGGAGGTTTGAGAGTGTACAATGTTTCCCTGTGGAGGTTCGATAGCTGATACTCAAAGCCTCCCCAGTCAGCCAGTTTAATGAGCAGCACAGTGGACTAGGAGCTCTTCAGCAGTAATCACTTCCAATGAGTGCCCAGCCACTCTGACTTCTCTCCCCCCAGACGCCTCTGCACTGATATATTGATGTCTGTAATGTAATGGTTTCTGTCAACATAAATATACTATATTTGTCATTTTCAGATATGCTTGACACAACCAACAAAAATGTTAACGATGTTTAATTAAGGCATTTTTTCCTACAGTTTATGAATTCTGAATGCTTTTGCTGTGGGACCCAGGGAAAACGGTGGTGGCAACTGAAATGCTTTGAAATCAATACATGCTAATCAAAATCAAAATCAGTACATACTAATCAAAATCAAAATCAGTACATACTAATCAAAATCAAAATCTCACATAACTCACATAAGTAAAAGTATCATCTTAGTTTGATCTTTTCTTAAGTTACGATGCAAGAATATCATATTATTCTTGTATAAGAATAGTAAGTAAAACAAAACCTTATCTGGCAATTCAATTATTTATTTACATTGTTGCTTCCAAATAACATATATAAAATACAAATACAAAACCCTTACAGTAAACACTCGCTCACTATAAGCTTTTACTTCTCAAGATAACACCACAAAAAAAATTACACGCACAATAATATAGGCAATGATTTGCACAAACATACCCAACTGAAACTTTCCTTCAAAATCACCTGCTACTACCAGTGCTGTAGGCTGACATTCACTTACACTATTACTGCTTTGTGGCATCTTACCACACTATAACTGTTAGTCTCTTCTTGCAATGGATGCACGTTAGTATTAATAGCACTGCAAAGCTCAACACCAAGCCTATAAAACACACAGCTCACTTTATCAGTTCTCTATAGTTACAAAGTAAAATAAGTCACTAAGTTCTCCATGAGTGTGGCTGTAGCAGTCCTACCTTGTGCTGTGGAAGCTGCAGAGTGGAAAGTGCTAGGCTGGTGCTCTTCCCTGTAGCCACAGAGACGACAGCTCTCACTGAATGTGCGAGATGCAGCCAATAGCGGAGCAGTCTGCCTCAGGAGCTCCGTTACACACTCACACATACACGTTCATCGAGCAGCTCTCACAGGATGTCTCCAAAAACTGTCAGCCCTGACTGCAGATATGTAGTTCCGACTGACATCAGCAGTTGGAAAAATCAAATGTGTGATTTCAGAGATCTAACAGATCTAAGCCACCAGGAGAGACGTCAGAACAACAAATTGGTAGTGCTGCCCGGAAAATCTTTACAGTCTGTAAAAACAAAAGGTTTTGAGAATATTCTCCTTTGAAAGTGTATAGATGCAGCCAACAGCCTCACTGGAGGCACAGAGGCATTTATGCAGACACAGGTTAGTTCATGTCCCTAATTAAACAAAAGATCTTGATTACTGGATTATGTATATATTAACTAGATTAAACTAATTACAGCAGCTAATGTTGGTTTAAACATTTTGATAAATAGGTAATTAAAAACTTCTTTAGAATGTAAATTACATTTTATGATACTGCATGCTTTCTTTAAACAATCACTTTCAGATTGGTAGTGATTCTGAAATTTATTAGATTAAGGAATTACATCAGTAAATGCCTGATATGGTTTGTAAACCCAAATCATTAATCGAGATTGAGAATGACTGTGTTGAAATAGATTTCTGTGATCAAAAGGGACCAGAATAAGAAAATGCGATGTGTGACACAACTAGAACGGCTAAAATAATAAATAAATAAAAATACTATGATTTGAACATGTGTGAGGGACATGTATGTATATGTGTTGTTTCAGTAGTGTGTGGCCAGCATGTTCCACCATCATATTATTCATCATGCAGTCATGAAAATACCTTTGGTCACCTCAGGTACAGGTCACCTCAGGTATAGGTCACCTCAGGTATAGGTCACCTCAGGTACAGGTCACCTCAGGTACAGGTCACTTCAATAGTTATTGTTAGTTACTGTAAAGACAGGTATCTTAGTGTAATGTAGCCTGACCTGCAACAGTAAACTTTAGAGACAACGTAAACAATCCTACAGTGCATTCACATGAGAGAGCTGAAGAGACTAACCTGACTAAACTCCTGACAAAGCAACATTCCAAGCAGGAAAAAGTACATGCAGAATTATTCACCTTTATTTAAGGCTTTTTCATTTAAATTTTTTTGTTGTTGTTTATTTGTTTATATTGCTTGTGTATTATAGAGTGAAATAATAATTTATTTTGATTCATAAATTGAGCATCGACCATCCAAAGGTTTTGTTTTGTAAGGTACTGTGAGCCATTCCTTAGCTCCATTCGTTATCATCTTGTCTTCATCAAATATGCGAGCCTGGTATCTTGCTCTGCAGAAACTGCTCGTGTTTTCCTAGCTGAGGTGCTCTCATTCCAAAGACTGTGGAGACAAGGAACAGCATTTCAATACAGCCAAGATATTAATGTTCAAAACCATCACTCGTCTGTGGTAGCATTTCAGGAGTGCTTTTCCCAAGGTACACATTCATAAAGTGAAACTAGAGGTTGGCAAAAAAAACAAAAATAAGTGTGCCATCTCATACATTTATGCATTTTTTTTGCTTACATAATGCAATTCTAAGATTATGTAACTGCCTCTCAAGCAGATGTTATGAAATGTCTCGAACAGCCACTGTGTCTTGAAACGACCAAGGACAAACTGTTCAGTTATGGCTGATGGACAACAAGGACACTGCAGTTCTGTGTTCATAAGGGCACTGGATCTCTGTGGCAGAAAATGGTGACTAAGATAAGAACTAAGCAGTTTAACTCTGAAATATAAAGAGGCGTAATGGATTAATATGTGTAAAAGCAACAAAGGTCACTTTGGAAGTTGTATTTGAGGTTTTTTTCTTTTGGAGTATTTTTTTTTTTCTAGACACAGAGGAAATTTGTTATTTGTTTAGTAATATTTTTTGGTTTAGTAAAATTATAGGGAAGTAAACACCATGGCAAACAGCATCAGTTTTTCACAACAGGTATTTATTAGTAAAATATGAACCGATAACTAATACTTACATGAACCAAAACAATATTAAATATGTTTAAAAATATGCATACATATGTACACAAAAAAGTGTTTCTATCCTGTGACTGCATGGTTGTAGCAAATGATGTACTGACATGCTCAACACACACACATTCATGGGAGGCAGATATGCTAATTGTGTCCACTGAGTGGGGCTACAATCCTGTCAGGAGTCATCAGACATCAGTCAGAAGACTGTTTCAACTCACAGTATAATACTGTAAGTTTTGGGCAGACTTGATTTTCTTTACATTTACTTTAGCTGTATGTCTATAATAGGAGTCTGTACTGTTTTTCACCTTGCAAAGTTTTCAACTTACAGGAGGTCTTTATCTGATGAAAGAACCAACTAAAACCACTAAACCTTCTGCACTATGTGAGTGAAGTAACACAAAGACCAAAGAAAACAACGAGCTGTTTTTTGCTTTGATAAACTTGGTTAAATCCAAATAACAGCACGTGGTGAGGTAAAATAATGTATGTTATTAATGTGGTATTTGGTCAACAATAAGATTTAAAATAGGAATGGAAAAATAAAACAATGAAATGGGAATGCACATGAAATTAAAGAAGGTTAGATAAGAAGAGAGGTCCGCATGCCATTAAATGCCATGGTGTGTTTTCGTTCTCTTGATAATACCTGAGTCAATTAGGCCTTCACCTCTCTGTCTCATTAGGTATCCTCCTGAACTGGGGCTTCTGACAACACCACGCCTAACCTCAGAGCGATGAATATTATCATTCCTAGGCTGGAAGATCTTGCTATGGTATCCTTGTGGATGGTACGACAGAGGTGCTTCTTCATCATTCTCTTTTTCTTCTTCATTGCCAATAATCACAAGTTCAGCCTTGATCTCATCTTCCTCGTCTGACTCAGCATTCTGGTAGCCCATAAAAATCATAGTAACGGACTCACTGGAGTCCAGTTCAGATGGGATGGAGTCCGCTATTTTGAAGGCAGAGTCATTGTTTGGGTGAAGAGGAGAATACCTCTCAATCCCCACCTCTGAATCAAACTCAGAGGTGAACCTTTTCTGCTCTTCAGTCTCCTGGATAAGCTCTGGTATGTTTGAGTGCACAGAACCAGATTCACTGGTCTGATTAGCTGTCTGTCCATTTATAGCATGTAGAGGTGTAATGGGAGAAGATGACATATTGGTATCTGCTTCTTCTTTCCTGATACAGTCAGGGTATAATGGGATGGGGATTTTTCTAGGTGTTTGTAAAGCACTGGGAGCTGGACTGACTAGTCCTTGCTCCCCTTTTCTTGGGGTGGAGGGCCTGCTGTAGTGGGTGGAGAACACAGGTTCATGGTACTCCACATTGACCAGGCTCTTCTTCTGTGTTGCTTTTCTTAGAAGCTCCTCCACATCCAGAGGACTCAGTTCGTCCACTCCATCATCACAACCATCTCCAGCGCGTTGGACAGCATAAACAGACTTTCCTCCATCCTCATATACTTTAATGCCTTTCTGCTGGAAGTCCTGAGGAGTGACTGTGGCGGTGGAGAGAACCTGGCTCTTGCCTGTACGCAGGTCCTTTTCCACACTGATCTCCATTACATACATGGCTGAAAACAAAAACAAATTAAAGAAAGTTTAAGGAAAGCACTTTGATTTATATATAGCCATTGTAAAACCAGTTACATTTTGTATTTCATTTGAATTATTTACGTTGTAAAATCAGTCATACCCATTTTCTCTGGTTTACCTCCAGGCTCCTCTACTGGATTGTTGAGGCCTCTCATGACAGTAGGGGTACAGGACTTAAGCCCATCTGATATTGCAGAGTAGATGTATTGGATTGGCTCTGTAATAGATTTTGTATGAATCAGACTGTAAATGCTAGACCATGTATTGTAAAATAGAAGCTTGTTATATATGACAAAATACCCAGAACATAAAAGTTTTTTTTACCTGGGTGGACATCTCCATTTACTTCCTGTAGAAATACAGTGGGTCGATATGAAAATGCAAACTTTATCGTATCCACACTTTATCGAGCCCTACTCTTCTGTCAAACAAAACGTTGCATCATGATGTCGACACCAAACTGTAACATTCCCGTATTAACCTTGTGTGATTTGCCTTGCTTATGACCCTCCCGAGTCCACTGCTGCTGGGGTCAACTAACCGGAGTGCGGCATTATGATGTGAGCCAGAGACGTGGTGAAATAATAAACCAAGCAATACCTTAATAATGTCCTCAGCACTCTTCTCTACCTCCTTCAGCCGCTTCAAAATGAGCTCCTCGTTCACAGAAATACTCATCTCCTTTGTTTCAAGATCTCCAATCTCACTTTCTATCCTGCATAGATACAGAAAAACACATATTCTATTCCAGAATAGGCACTGAAAAATACAGAATTAGGTCCCTGCGCTTCCTGTAAAGCATATGCTGCAGCTTTTCCAACACCCACTCAAACCTGGTGTCACAAAGGATTTGTAAGAAAGTGCACAATATTGTATATTGTGAAATACATATGAAAGTCTAAATCCATTTTTTTTTTCTGATTTATAATCGTATTGATAGAGATCTTCTTACCTATCAATGAGTATTATATTATATTAAAAATTATTATATTAAAAATGTTTCTGTTTCTATCTTTTTTACTGTTTACCCAGATCTTCCCCCAGTGTTAATCATGATCAGGTCAAAACTATTATCGTTCTTTCCTGTACTAACATGCTTCTTCCATGCTTGTGCATCCAGAACAACATGCAACATCTTTGAACACATTATAGTGTGATATAGAGTGATATAGAGTGATATAGCGCGCTAACTATATGACACACAAGAGACATGCTTTTATTGACTCAGAATTGCTGGAAATCAAGCTTGGGTTCCATCAATAGAGAGTTATATATGACCACACCCACATCTATTCTGACAGCCTTGTGATAATTCTGTTGTTCTCCACATTTATGCATGTTAGGATTTGGGGCATTTTTCTGGAGCGTGGCATAAACAAACAGATTAAGCTGAGGGCACTGTCTGTAAGTATCAGACTCACACTCAAATATATCAAATTCTCAGTGTATGTGAATAGAAGGTTTAGCTAATGGTGTGCTTAAGATGGTTTACCATTCTGTAAAAAAACATTTCTACCAACTTGATCACAGATGGCTTAGCAGTGCTGCAGAACCAGAAAGCTTCTTTACTATGTTGTGATTGGGGTCATGGCTTTAAACCTGGAACATTTTTAGGAGTTAATGAGCTGTATCGTCTGTGACAGGGTAGATTTCCTTTAAATCACTTCATGATTTTGATCCACACTCCTTAAGGTGCAGGAGGCTGAGCTCAGTTCACTGAGCTGTGTTCACGAACCTGGTGTCCTTTCACTTCATGTTACATCCATACTGGCCAAAGCAAGCAATCATGCAGTCTGGCTCTCCTGTGGTGACTTAAGCTCTGAAGTGCCTAGACTGATAGTGTCCATTAGCTGGCAATCCTGACCAGGTAAAGTAGCACAAATTGCTAAGATAGTGAACTCTCAAATCTCCTCACACTTTTTACAGTTTACAGTTTATTTTATTCATTTGCTCTTTAGATGGTATAAATAGTTATCTGCCAATTGTATGCTAATGCATAACCAGACAGAGGTAATAACAAATGGAGCAATGAGTTTATACAAGGAGTTTATACAAGACTTCAGGCTTTCTGGGAAACCACAGCTTGACATTCAAACTCCATTACAGTAGTTAAACGAGAGTGATCCTACCAAAGGTTCCTATCGTGATCCTTAGAGCAAGTGGTACATTTTTCTAATACCATCTGAAACAGCAGGGCTAATAAACTGCAAACACATGCACACAGGTGGCGGCGTGCATGGTACCTGTCGATGTGGCTCTGCAGGTGCTCCGTCTGTTGCTGCTCCTCCTCAGCCTGGACTCTCATGGCTTCTTCGTCCTGTTTGCTCTGGCCACTCACGCCATCCATCAGCCACTGTTCTCGCAGGGCTTTTTTCTGAGTGGACACCAGAGGCAGGTTCTTACGTAACAGACCTAATGCAGCTCAAGACTCTAAAACTCTAATGTCAGAAAGCTCCAGACACGTACCTTTAAATACTGAAGTTTTAATTTTAGTTCTTCAATTTCTCTCCTTTTCTTTGCGATATCTTCTTGTATTCTTCTTTTTTCCTGTTTTAATACATTGACAGTGACATGTTCACAAAGACTCATTAGGGTTTGAATCCTCAACATAATCAGTTCTATGAAGGTTATATCCTGTGTGTATTTTTTACCTTTATTGCCATGTAAAAGGAATAGGTTTGTGACAGAGTACAAGTATTTAACCTGAACCCTGTCCTTTATATATAACCTACTTCTCCATATCCAAACACGTAATTAAATGTCCATGACCATTCTTGAACAGTTTCATGAAAACAGTGTGTGTGAAGGTTGAAAATATTCTGTTCTAGAAGCTGAGGAGAGTGATGTGAGCACACTTTCATTCCTCCTGCTTTGTGTGTGTCCTGCCGTGTGCTGTGTGTGTCCTGCTGTGTCCTGCTGTGTGCTGTGTGTGTCCTGCTGTGTCCTGCTGTGTGTGTCCTGCTGTGTGCTGCTGTGTGTGTGTGTGTGTGTGTGTGTGTGTGCTGTGTGTCCTGCTGTAGTGTGCTGTGGTCAGTAAAGACTAATTACACTAATATGTAATGACTCACATACTGGGAGATATACCTGTCGCTTCCATGTAAGTAGCAAATGCACAAAAAGGCTACAGATGAAATGGTTTTACATATAAGAGTGAAGAGGTTTTACATATAAGAGTGAAGCTTTGACCTAAAATACCAGAAGCAGTAAATGTGCAAAAATCAGATCCAAACTACCACCAGCCAAAGGCACAAACAAAATGATGTAAGACTCCTCTATGAGGACTGCAATGCCCTCAGAGGAAATGTGAATAAAACTGTAACCAACTTACAAAATCATGAGGTAAACCTGTGGTAGTGGGAGAAAATCTGCAGTGACAACATACTGACAGTGAGATGGATGCTTGTGAAGGAACTGTACATTATCGGTTCACCGTACGGAGCATTTGGCATACAGTATCAATAATGATATCCACACTGTTAGCTCCAGGAACATACTCACAGTGATCGCCTGCAGCCTCTCACGCAGCAGGTCAGCCTCTTCCATAGTGACTCTGCAAAAGAGAGATGAAGAAGAAGAGGGTTACACCGCAGGAGAAGGAATGGAAAAGAGACAGGCTGAAAACACGAGGGAAGGATCCAAAAACAGACCGTGGGTGGGCGGACGGAGGGGGGGGCACTCTCCATTGCTGGGAAGAGCTGGAGGATAGATGGGGTTGGCAAGAGAGTGGGTGGCAAGGATGTGGGCTTCCTGTGATACTGTTTGTTTCTGTGGGTATAAATGGGGGGGTGATGGTGTATGTGTAGGTGGACACAAATAATCATGTTTATTGCAGTGTGCTGTGTGTTAGGACCTGTAAGAGACATAGCTAGAATGTTTCTCTGACACATGCCAGAGTTTTGCAGGCAGGTGGGATCTGGGCTTGGAAAACTAAGACCTCAACTTGGAAAGGGGCATTGTCTTATTTTAATAGGAACCAGTAAATAATGGATGTAGAGACTCTTCTGCTACCAGTGCAGTAAACAGAATAGGGTAAAGCATTTGAAAAACCTATAATGTCAGTAATGTTCTGTCAGCAAACTGCAGTTTGTCACATTTGGTTCATCAACACATGAAAATAATGATTGGCGTCAATTTCTTTGGAAGTTCTTATGTATGAAAAGAAACAATTATCTAGATAATACATCTACTGTTCCAATTCCATCTGATCTTTCGTAATATTTCCAGGACAGGTTCTGGATTGGCTCTATAAATATTTCTCATGTGCAACCATGGTCGTATTTGCCACGTGTCCCATTCAAGGACAGTTCATGGTTGTTTGGATGTGCAGAGGCAGTGTTGTTCTGTTAATAGTAGTCTGCTGAGGTCTGTCCTCACTTCTGGCATGTATAACCAGCAGGATATATGACACTTGTGTCACTGGTCGGCAGCAAGATCAAAGAGCATTCAAATGCTCAAAGTAAAGCTGGAAAACTCCTGAGTGATGTATGAACACCAGCCAGAAATAGAACTGGACAAGGAATTCACCCCTGATCTACACCAAGTACAAAAGGGTAACATAAAGTTTCAAAGCAATCATTCCATGATTCCTTGTTTTTTTTCCATGATCCCTTCTTTAGGTAACCAGTCCATTTCTTTTTCTCCATTTGGCGAATGTTTTATCCAGAGTCCCTCACATACATTTATTAGGATAATAGTGTGGTCTTTATAAACTACTTGTTCCACCAAGTGAGCAACAGGAGCACCAAAATTATGTTAATATTAAGTTAATAAATGTAAATAATTAAAAATGGTAGAATCTTGGAAGACGTTTGGAGTATTTTGATAACGTTTCCTAAGTATTGATTGCCTTCTGGCAGTCTTAATACTATTATCAGTTAATTATATGCTTACTTATAAATGAAATTTCTCTACATGCTACTGGAGATTTAACATATTAATCCCACATACTGCTGGCAGCATCCAGCATTCACAATGGGTGTTGTTGGAAAAGTGGGGAGTGTTGTCTACTAGCAGGCTTGATTTACAATGTGTTAAATTCAATGGCTGGGCTCCCAGCACTGTGACGAAAACGAGACACGTCAGTGTTGCAGGCTTGCAGTCGTGTCCGTTTGACACTATCATGACAACAAGTGTAAAGTATCTCTTAAACCTGCATTCTGCTCCAGCAGACAATTCTAGAACTAGTGCTGAGTTACAGCTAAATCTGTCCAGTCATGAGACAACATGGAGCATCTTACTCAGCCATGAGTCCGGCTGCAGTAACGGACGTTGTGATGAAAATGGTGACATTTCAAAGCGTTACTTAAAGCATGTTTTTATAATTCCTGTGGGTTGTGGTACTTCTATCACCGTTTATTTTGGCTGTGAATAAGTGGATTCTGTGCTAAAGTTGTGGAGAGTCTCATTATCCATAGCTTTTACTGGGACCATAGCATCACCTCCCTGACATATCCTTACCTTCCCCACTGTGCTCAATTCCTCTACATGTTCCTTTCTGCATGTGTGTCCATGTATCTCTGTGCACCTGCACATGTGTGTCCATGTATCTCTGTGCACCTGCACATGTGTGTCCATGTATCTCTGTGCACCTGCACAACTGACTAGGTTATAGAGAGGAAAGATAGCAGGAAGGGAGAAAAATAATGAAAGAAAGAAGATGTTCATCTCACAAAGCATTTGATGTGTGTGTGTGTGTGTGGGGGGGGTGTGTATGTGAAATTGTGAATTTATAATTTGCATGTGCATTCATGAACAGGCATTTGTATTTATGTTAAGGGCTTGCATGTGTGTGAGTTGTTTAAAGCGTTGGATTGGACGGGTGTGTGACATGATTACAATCTGACAGTGTATCAGTGTAGATTTACTCCACTGTGTGGGCGGTAGTGCTGTGCACATTTCCAATGTCTTTTACATTCGTAGAAGGAGGTTGGTGAGTGCCAAGGAAAGCAATGCCTTTGGGAGTGTCATATGTACTGATGTTCTATATGTACCCTGGCATTAAATATATAGTTCTACATGAATCATTCCCAGAATATTAGATCTTCTTATGGTGATATACAACACAAACTGATATACAACCACCCTCAGGGAGCTGTAGCTAGGGTTATTTATTTAATGGCTAATGGTGTTTGTGATATAGCCTGACATCATCTGAAAGTGGAAGACTAACATGATGGCTAATGTGTGTTTATGCTGATAGAGGCTGGCAACAGAGAAAACAATGAACTGATAGAGGATTAGCAATTCGCTGCACTTCCTTGCCTCTATTCTCTTAGGTGCATAATAATTAAAATCTCTACTATAAGCAACATTATTTCATTTTACCTCTAGTTCCAAAACTGCATTTTATTCTTGCATAAGGTGATCAAGCTCCCAGATGCCCACAGAGGAAGGGCACTGCTGCCAGATCTGCAGATTACCTGCTGATCTGGCCTACATATAAGTGGATTGGGAAAACATGTACAGATGGGCAAAGTTTGGACCGACTTACCATGAAATTGGTGTTTTTAGAGCATATATTTGTGTATATTCTTCTAAAAACACACAAGTTTAAGATTTAAGTTAAAGTTACAGATTAGAAAAGGACTGTTTACTGTGAATACGGTTATATAGTAGGAAATATTTCCCTGTGTGGAACTGGAAATTACTTCAAAACAGCCTTTTGGGATTTGTTTAAGGAAAGAAACTAGCTGTTGCTATTAATGGCAAAGTACTTTAACACTTCAGTTACTAGAAAAATTCAAAACAATTACTGCATATAATCTAATGTAACATGTAATCATCAAATAAAGTAGAGCTCTGGAACTTATTATTATTATTATTAGTAGTAGTAGTAGTACTAGTAGTAGTAGTAGTAGTAGTACTAGTAGTAGTAGTAGTAGTAGTAGTAGTAGTAGTAGTACTAGTAGTAGTAGTAGTAGTAGTAGTATTTACATGATATTATTACTACTTATAATAACAATAACAACAGTAATAATAATAATAATCTTTTTTGTAATGAGATCATTAAAATAGGCGGTAGATTTAATGAATAACCAATGATGGTCGATTTTAACACTATACCAACAGGAGAGTATTAGGATCTAATATAAAACATAAAACTCTATTCAACATGGCACCAGTCTCCTCTACAAAAAAGCAGCACACACTAAGAGCACCTGTAGAACCTGAACGGCAGTATGTTGACCAGCAGTTACAAGGCCAGTAGAATTACAACACACATTCCACACGTTTGACAGTCAACATGACGTTACTGCATGTGCAAAGATGTCCTCTAAAGCATGACTACAGTTTATCACCACCATTCCATCATTCATCAGCTGAGAAAAGAACCTTCTCCAAATTTTTTTAATAAAAAATGAAAGTCAGAAATAGGAAGTACTGCACTGCATACTTAAAAAGCAATATCAAGATTTATGAAGATATAGGAACAAGATCTTTTTGCCTTTAAATAATGTTAAAAAGGTGTAGGTTTTTAGGAGTAGGTTACGTTTGGTGCATGATCACCTAAACAATCTAATCCTCTAATTATGTCATTATGTCTGTTTTCTGATCCCCTCAATTTGGATGCACAGATATTAATCAATCAAGCTGCACAGACCAAACACAGTAAAGGTTTTATTGAATGTTCAATGTCCCTTTTTATGAAAAATAAAAGCTTAGACGACTGTTTCCAGGTTTTTAAATCGTCAGATATATTTAAGCCTGGTGATTATTCTGAGTTTTAAATACTAGCTCTGACCAATGAATTGATTTGTTTGTCAAATTTAAGAGCAGAGTTTGCATTCTGTTTCATCATCACTCAGTTATAAATGAACGTCTTCTGTTTTATCAGTATTAAGTTAAAAAATAATTACTTCTGTTTTATCAGTATTAAGTTAAAAAAATAACGGCTTGTGTTTTATCGTGAAAAAAAAAAAAATAATAATAAAAATAATAAAAAATAATACATTTTTTCTATAGCTGTTCGAAAATCTGTCTGCTGGGCTTTTAGGTGAGACTAGAAAAATAGAATGAATGTAAGTGAGACTAGGAAAATAGAATGAATGTAAGTGAGACTAGGAAAATAGAATTAATGTAAGTGAGACTAGGAAAATAGAATTAATGTACTCGCTTCATGTCACAGGTCACCTGGAGTAACCTGTAGAATTTTAAGATTTCATTGGTTGTTTTTAAAGATGTCTACGATATTTCTCTGACTCACATCTCCAACCTTCTGTTCAAGTTCAGCTTCACGAACTTGAAGATTTTCCAGTCAGATGCTGTCACACACTCCATATTCTTGACTAAACTTTAAAGGTGACACAGCTTTTAATCTTGCTGCCCCCAAAATTTTAGAACAGTTTACCTGTCTTTATAATGTCATGCTCAGTTGATGTTTTAGTTTAAGTTGAAGTTTAATTTAAAAATGAATTCATATTCTGAGCCTTTAAAGTTCTCTTACGTGGTTTAAAAGGTAAATGTATACTCTGATTTTACTTTACATTATATTGATTTCACTCATTGGTTTTATTGTTTAAAATTAAAGTTGACTGACCAACTTGTTGGAATACGCGACACATGAAAAAGAACTTCATTATATCATGCTGTCATTATACAACAAGCCTGGTCATGATTAACTTTCTTCACTGAACCATTGAAATACGCTGCCCAGTAACCTAACACTCTGACCTAATACGCACAATGTCACACACTTCTCATTTTCACATGTCTTTTCGTATCTGGACCTGTTCTTACGACATCAGTCATGAGGAGACCAATGACATCGCTCTTGCATGTATTCATTCAGCTGTTTGGCGGGACTGCACCACCCGTGCAGCGGTGTGGAGTTACGGCCAATGCTGGGAGGCCAGGCTGCAGGAGGGCGTGGAGACCCACCTCACCCCCACCCAGCTGGAGGCTCGAAGCTCAGGATGCCTCATGCAGTAGACCTGCTGCCGGCTGAAAATAGCTCTGCGGCCCAGCTGCGCTGAGCAGTGGAACACAGCCATTGTCCTGTATGTTTGTGAGGTCTGTCAGCAGGTGACACTGCTGGGGGATCACAGTTATTGGCAGTGACATTTTCGAACAACAGCAACACACTACAAGCTGCCACACCTGGTTACAACTCACATTTAACCCCACGCGCTCTGTTAGGAACCTAATCCTACTGTGCTCTGATTACTGTCAGTTGCTGAACTAAACAGGTTAAAATATTTTTGTTCTAGATATGTAATGGTGCATGTGTGTGTACAGAGACCAAAGCTGAATACAAAGGTAAACATTTACATTATTTTTTGAGAACAAATCTTAATCTTGCCATGATCTTAGCCAACAACCTGCTATCCACATGTGTGTTTATCTTATGACATTAGATGCACAGTCCTGGATCAAACCAGTCAGGCTGCTATCATGGTAAAAGGTCAGCTCACTGCTAGTCTGCCGGCAGACGCTGACAGCCAGGGTTAGCCAACACTTTGAAGACTGTGGTCCTGTGCTTCAGAGGCACCTCGAGTACAGTGAGAGACGTTCACTAATCTGTAGCCCTTAATGTTTTCACTAACGATTTAACAGGCAAATCTAAAGGCGCAGCTGCATTTAGTATAGGACGTAGGAGCTTGTCTCTTGGGACTTGGAGCCATGAAGGTACATGAGCAGAAGATGGGATACTGTTGTGAAAAAGCACCTAGTTACAGCATTTCTCTCTCCCTCCCCCCCTTTTCTCTCTCCCTCCCCCCCTTTTCTCTCTCTCTCTCTCTCTCTCTCTCTCTCTCTCTCTCTCTCTCTCTCTTGCACCCCCTCCTTCTCTCTCTCTCTGTCTCTCTCTAAATCCGGTGATTCCTAGTACTTGCCAGCATTCATTCTGTAGAAAGAGAGGGGTACGTTGTATAAGGGTATGTCCCCATCTGCAGCACTGCCATTCTGACTTTATAAGCCTCTTGAGATCTTCAGTGACTACAGCCCTGCATAACCAGCCAAACGCCTGATCCTTTTAACTCTCCTGAAAGGCATTAAAGACTTTCCACTGGGACACAGGCAGTATGGAACAAGCACCAAGCAATTATAAGAATACAGAAGACCATGCACTCTTTTCAGACTCAGCAGAACAATGGCATGTAGTTACTCTGCCTTTCACTAGATGCAGTAGCTCTCAGATAAGAGCCATGGTCAGAAATGCTACCTTCTGACTCATATATTGTGTAACATATACTGAGAAGAAGCTGGATTATAATACACAGACAGTACATCTGCCTTTTACAGAGGTAGAAAATCAAAGGCAATGAAGCACATGCACTAAACAATGATCACATCAGTGTAAAGTAAAGGAAAGAGAAGCACACACTTACCAGTAGTGTGTGGCTGCTGGAAGATCTTTGGTTGGTTATCAGAAGCTGGAAAGAAGTCAGTTTGCTCTGCTCTGACTACAGTCCATCATGAGGAAGTGTGTGCGCTTGTGTGTGTATGAATGTGTGAGCAGCAGCGTGGGTAATGTAGGCTGGGAGTAGAGCTAGGGTTACCACTCTCTGGCAGACTGCCCCCACGATTCCTCTCTCTTCCATACAACCACTTTCTCTTCTGTTGGATGGTTCTCCCTCTCTCTCTCTTTCTCTTCCGTTCTCTCCGAGCTCCTCCTAAGCCTGTCAGAGCTGGGCTGCCCAACCGTGTGTGAGCCAAATACTGCTAAACAACAGCCACACTGAAGCCCCCACTCCCCTCACACACACACACACACACACACACACACACACACACACACACACACACACTCTGATCAGCTGTCTGCCCCCACTCGACATGCATGAGGCTTCAGCACTGACACACAATTAGCAAATTATCCATTTCCAAAATTAGCTCAACGGAAAGGGTGTTAGCCTTCAGATTTCCCATTAGTCTAACCTGCACAGTAATAACAAAAGTATATTGGAGGATCCATGTGGAGCAGTAAGTTATTAAAAATGTTATGTAACTTATTGGATTCACCAGAGACATACCACAACTGTAATAAACTTGTCCAAAGAACAGTGCTTGTCAGAATCTTATTGCATATACTTGAGATCAGGGAGCAGAAAAATCCAAATACACAGCAGTTCAATAATGTGTCCACCAGAACCCAGTGCATGTTACAGTTTGGTTCATGAAACTGTGACTTATTAATATTACACTTCGCACCTAATGAATGTGATCTGCTTAGATTTGAATAATTATTCATTAGTGCCATGTGTGTATCTTAAATAGCTGCTAAGATGGTGGCTCCAGTGTTTCAGATATGTACTGCTCCTGCATCTCCTCCCATCATTCATACTACTGTCGGCAGCCTCAGGCAGGTACAAAAGTTGCCATGGCAACGGCTAGAACCCGTGCCAAGATCCCCGGTCCTAACTAGCTAAAGATAGGCCCACGCAGCACATGGGCGGTACTAGCAACAGACTCATTTCAACTGACAGAGAGCCTCTCAGGCATTATAACTTCAAACAAACTGTGAACTTGTTTTAGCAATAAACACTTGAGGGATGTGGTGGAGTACGAATGGATGCTGATTTGCAATAAGAGTTTTTTTTGCCTTGATGTTCATGTGACTATAACCTCTGTCATGTCAAATAAAGTTTAGTGGTTGAATGACATGTGAAGCAAAAAGCTTCTTCCACTGTTTTGAGTGTACGACAACGTTTTGAGTGTATGACACTGTTTTGAGTGTATGACACTGTTATTAGAACAAGCTCAGAGGGACAGAATGCACCGTGCACACACCCAAGCACACGGGCAGCAGCGAGTGGTGCTGCGGACAGCTTGCAGTCCGAATGTGCCAGTGCGGGACATTCCTGCAGGCTCCGCCTCGCATGCCACATTCCCCGCCGGGTCTCTAATGAACGGAAACGCAGGCGGGACCTGACAGCGGAGCAGGGGCTCTGGCTCTGAGCTCAGCAGGAACAGGCGCTCTGCTTCCCACACACAGGCTGTCATGGTGAGCAGAACACAGGAATCACCACGAATTCCAGTCAGTCAGAGCTTCTGACATGCTCTACGGGCAGAGTAAGAGGTCTAGAAGATTCTCTTGTAAATTCTGTGGAGTAACTGCTGAGAGCCATTGAGGCACTGCCCTTAAGTTCATTGCTTTCTAAGCATGCCTGAATATGTTTTTTTATGGTTTTTTTTATGGTTCAAACCTTTTCCAGATACTGTACTGTTATGCCACCTTCAAGGACACTAACATGAGGTGGTGAAAGTTGTTCCAGTATGCCCTGATCCTTGTGAATGCCAACAGCCCTACTGATATGGTTGAGGTCATGGCTGCTGAGCTAACAGCGATGTGCTCAACTTTGTGAGTACACAGGTGCTTTTAGGCAATGGTGTCTTAACAAGTGACAGATGCAAATGACTCGTAGTGAAATTGAGACCTGTGTCCTCTCACAGGTGATGTTACACAGCAGAGATGTTACACAGCGGAGATGTTACACAGTGGAGGATGACAGCAGAAAGCATCAGCTGCTCTGACCCACACAGCCAACTCACACCTCTCTCAGTCACACATGGTCAGGAAGTGACATAAGCAGCTACAGCTTTATTCTCTTTGATTTTTATGTTGATATGGATTTGTTCTTATGTCGATATGGATTCTTTGTTATGTTGATATGGATTTGTTCTTATGTCGATATGGATTCTTTCTATCTCTGCTTTGTTGATGTTGATGAACTTCAGTGCTTTTGATAGTTCTTTATCCACACATGCTTATTCAACACATTCCTGCCCAGATGCACAGATACTAACTCACCTTTCACTTCAAGTACTGCTCACAAATAATAGGGGTTAGTATGTTTTCTAAAATAGCAACAACAAACCCTAATTCTATATAAACCCCTTTGTTTGTTGAGAGATGTTTGAACAATATGCTTAGTCTGTATCCTTCATATTTCTGTACCCATAGATACACTGATGACATTTTGATAGTGCTTCTTACACATTCGAAGAGGTCCTGTTCAAGTAAATGGATGCAATAATCTAAAAACAATCTTCTGTTAAGACAGCAAGTATTCCTTTGGTGTTCACTTATTATCTCACAAATAAAACAGTGGTTAATATTATGCTGAAACACTTCAGAATCCTCAAGGATGATGCAGAGACTGCATCCTGTTTTAATTCCTCCTCATGCATTACTGCAGGAGTTGTCTGCTATGTTTCTTTACGTTGAAATATAGTAGACAACTCCTCAATCAGAGAAATCAAGAGAAGCCTGATGATTTTGTTGATCATCTTTGGATGATCCAACATTTGTCATTTCCAGTAGCAAGGGATTGTAATGCTGATGAACATTGAATTGCTAGTAATAAATCTCTTTTGCACTGCCAGTTGTTGCCATGGCAGCAATGAAGATAGAAAACTTCATTAAGCAATATCACATAAGAGGAAGTGCTGTTTTTCTGAATATCAGCCAAGAAGCAAGAAAAGACAGGTGTGTAGAACACGTTGTGTGGATCACCTGCTGATATGTAACAGATAAGTAAAACCAAGTGAGAAACAGCACACTGGTATGTGTTTTCACAGCAGTCATACTTGAGCTACTGAACTGCAAAATGCAAGTCATATGACACTCTATAAGTGCTCCTTTGAACCAAAAGTTAAAACCAATACAAAAACAATTTAAATAGAAGTTACATAACATCAAGCTCAATACAGACATAAGGCTGAGCATATGTGCAAATACATGAGAACTGCTAAAAAGGGAATAACATACGACAGGCATAGCTGTTCATCAGATTTGCAAAACAAAACAGATCAACCAGTGTGTTGTGGATCAACTAGAGGAATGACTTCATCACCTATGACTTATCGAAACTCATGGATACTCAGATGCCTGGCTCTCTAATGTTGAAAGACCCATAAGAGGTTTCTTCCAGAACGACGGCTCACGGTTGTTCAGGTTGTTCAGCTCAGAACGACACGGTTGTTCAGGATCAGGACTGTCAGGCCTTCATTGAACCATTCAGGGTGGCCTCCATCCATTAGCAGCTGGTTGATTTCTGCTGCCATGCACTAATGGAGTACAGTTAGCTTCTTCTGGCAGTAGGCGTGGACCGGCTGTTCATATTTGAGACCCGTTCTTGGACCTCTGCTAGCATAACGGTTACTGGATCCTGTTCAGGGAGGTTGGTGTGGTCTGGTCTCAGGTTCAGTAACCACTCTGCACTGTTGTGTGATGCCTCCATCTCACATATGCTTTTCAAGTATTATTGTCACAATAGCCACCACTGACTCCTCCCTCGGGTTTATGTGTCTGTGTGTGCATCTGTATCACTAGTCTTGTTAGTGATGTATTGCACGTGTGTCTCTTTGCCTGTATGTGTTTAAGAGTTAGTGTGCATAGCATCCCTTGTCCATGTTTGTCAGAAGTCTCTGACTGTGTTGTTTCATTGTTAAAAAAAACACTTAAAAGGAAACCCTCAGAGGCACCTAGTAACTGGTTAACTTCTCTTAGCCTTACAGGTACTTCATGTTGTTTCAGTAGTCTGCTATGACTGGTGTCCAGCTTAGCCATGCTCTTCAGTCTCAGGTCAGCAGCTCTGGTGTTGAGCTTGGTGCATGGGTTCATTGGGTGTTGTTTCCCATTTTTGGTGAGTAGGGATGATGATATCTCCCTTCAGACCTGGTGTCCTGGTTCCCCTTTCCCATAACATTTGCTGTGCCCTCAAAGTAACTCAACACAAAGCAAACAATGTCTAAACCGTTGGCAACAAAAGTGAGTAAAACCTCCAAGTGAAAATGGTCAAATTGTGCCCAAATTGTCAATATTTTGTGGTCACCATTATTTTCCAGCACTGTCTTAACTCTCTTGGGCATGGAGTTCACTAGACCTTCACAGGTTGCCACTGGAATCTTCTTCCACTCCTCCATGATGACATCACAGAGCTGGTGGATGTTACACACGTTTGAGGATGTCCCACAGATGCTGAATAGGGTTTAGGTCTGGAGACATGCTTGACCATTCCAGCACCTTTACCTTCAGTTTCTTTAGCAAGGCAGTGATCATCTTGGAGATGTGTTTTGGGTCGTTATCATGTTGGGATATTGCCCTGTAGCCCAGTTTCCGAAGGGAGAGGATTATACTCTGCTTCAGTATGTCACAGTATGCAGCCCCAAACCATGACACTCCCACCACCATGCTTAACGCCATCTGAACCAAATACGTTTATTTTGGTCTCATCAAACCACAGGACATAGCTCCAATAATCCATGTCCTTAGTTTGCTTGTCTTCAGCAAACTGTTTGTGGGCTTTTCTGTGCATCATCTTTAGAAGAAGATTACTTCTGGGATGACAGCCATGTGCAGTGTATGGTCAGAGCACTGGCAGGCTGACCCCCAACCCCTTTAAACTCTGACCCCCCACCCCTTTAACCTCTGCAGTAATGCTGGCAGCAGTCGTATGTCTATTTTCAAGGTGGGTTTCAAAGCATCCATTGTTCCAACATTTTCTGCATATAACCTATCATATTGTGTAGTAGCATTCAAACAATCCCCTGTTCTCCTTTCTTGTCCATGAATGTCTTGTATTTGCTCCAGTAAACCACTGTATATATAATTTATATTATTGAATATATGTCTCATGGGTGTAATGAGTGGCTCGCAGCCCCAGACAGTGACCATCTTGGGGAGACAACAAACCAGGAATCAGTGAGGTCTTGTTAACCTGATCCTCTTCATGCTGCCCTACCCCCATATAAGCAGCTTCACAAAGACCAGTTTTTCTGAAGTCTTGGTATGTGCAACACTTGGTCTGATTTGACAGTATTTGTGATGTCTGGTTCTCCAGTGTCTGTTTTCCTCTCTGTTCTCTGATGGACAGTCTTCCTTCTTGTCTGAAGTTGTATTGCTCTTTGTTCGCCAGCCCGTTTCAGCTCTTTGACTCCTTGTCTCCTTCAGTCAGCCACCCCACCTCTCTGGTGGCCCAGTGGTTACTGTTAAGACCTCTGGTCCTGGTGGACACTTGTTTCCAGTGGACATGAGTGGGGACTGGCCCACGTCTAAACCCATCATGTCTGGTTGGGTGAGCTGTCTGCCTACCAGATGTCTCCAGACCATGGAGATTCTCTGCATTATCCTGTCCTCTCTTGTGTCTTTTGTGGTCGACTTGAATGAGCCTTCTTGGGGGATTTGAATGAGTTTGTAATGTTGTAAAGATGCAATATTCTAGAAATCACAGACTTGGAATGACCAACATCTCTTGCTATGGCTGATGGAGTCACCCCTTTGGCCTTCATCTGGACAACCTGCTGCCAGAGGGTTTCAGTCACTTTGGAACGGCTCACCATTTTTGC
>JAOXYF010000008.1:7626931-7643686 GCA_028565775.1 Sternarchorhynchus goeldii
CACGTGTGTGTTACTTCACTGACTCTCACAGCATAATCACGTGTGTGTTACTTCACTGACTCTCACAGCATAATCACGTGTGTGTTACTTCACTGACTCTCACAGCATAATCACATGTGTGTTACTTCACTGACTCTCACAGCATAATCACATGTGTGTTACTTCACTGGTTTGATATGTTTCTGTTTTTTACTCTAGAAAATACTTAAAAAATAAGCAAAGAGTAGGTGTGTCCAAACTTTTCACTGGTACTATAGATTAGAACTCAAATATCACATTTACAGAAAGGATCAGAACCTTCTAAACAATTTAAATGTATTGTTGTGAATAGTGTTCTACAGGGTTATGTATTCTCAGAAATATCTGATACTATAAGGAATGTGTGTTTTGTTAACTAACCATGCTAATATGTGAGGTTATCTGACCAGGCTAATATGTTACCTGACAAGGCTACTATATCAGTCTGTCTGACAACAAGTTATCTGACCAGGCTTATCCACAGTGAAGTAACATTAAGGATGCACCAGGTGAAGCTTTGAGCGAAAAGCTCAGAAGGGGAGGATCAAACTGCATCCTGCCTATTTTCCAGCGCAGCTGAACATCCTCCAGTGTTGTCTGCTCGACTCCCACGCGCTCCGCTCTCAGCCATATTTCATCTTAAGGGCCTCTGCTTGACAGACATGCTGCAAGGATCCACAGCAAATCAACACTAGTAGCACAGGGAAGGCCTACTATGAAAAACAATGAAACATGCTCAAACAAAGCTGTGGTCAGAAAAGGAGGAAGACCTTAATCTGGAATAAATAACAAACATTTATTGAAACACTGGAACACCACATCGATCCTGTCTTAGGTAAGTCTATTAAACACAGTGACGGCTTTCACTCCCCTTGAGGCAGATCAGTTTAACAGGTGGCAACAGATTCACACCCATACACAACTAACCTCACATCATCCCAGCGAGGCCGTCAGGCCGGCATTCTGGAACCGTCTCAGTACACTGCATGCTTGAGGCATGTCCTTATATCAAAAGCACATACAGGATTCAAAAAGTCTATCCTTTCATATTGAGATTGCTATTCTAATTAACAAAGACCTTACATTAACACGTCTACAAAGATTGTCGGACCAATATTTCTTATCTAGTACAAATAATGACTCCCTGCAGCTATGTGAATGGGTTTTTTTTGTTTTGTTTGTTTTTTTTTTAAAAAGAGAACAAAGCAAATGAGTTGAGTGCTAAGTTATTATCATGCAAATTCTCTAGCTGTGTAAACACAGTATATGTAGATTAGAAGAATACAGGGCGATATAGAAATGCCATAGTAAAACACAGACTTCCTTTAAAATACCCTTTGGTACATTTACATACCCTATATAAAAAGACAAACGGAAAAAATAGTGTCAAAGAAAATGATTGATCTTAATGTCTATTAAAATAAACATTAGATTCTATTTCATTTTATCATTGACATGACACTACATTTGGTAAATCTAAAAATAGGTAACAGGTGTTTGCCTTTATTTCTCATTATAAAACTTTGAACAAAAGAAATGCTTTAGGTGACAATAATCAAGACCTACTGTGCAGTTTTGTACAAAGACTAACAGACAGTACTGAACAATCATCTAAGGCCCACAGGAGCCACAACACTTAGTGGCACATACCAGCACTTCAAGAAAGGTAGAGAGGAGGTCAACACAGGGACCGTAACCTTTACAGTTTCTCCCCCGTTACTTTGGCTCACCTTGTCCACTCAGTTGCAAAATGAACAAGGAGTGAGAGCAGCTGGAGGTGTGGGCTGTGACTGAGGTCATGGTGACAGCGCAGTGAGTCACAGAGCGAGTCACAGAGCGAGTCACAGAGCGAGTCACAGAGTGCCCTTCTCTTTCATAAGCACTAAAGGAAGACCCATTTCCACCCTCAGACCACAGAGACATATTATTGCCTCCTTCGTGTGCATGAGAGACATGGACTAGTCACTAAATCATTCAGTACAACAGAATGAATCACATCTGTACTGTTGTGATACAGAGACACTAATCCAGTAAGTTGGTGATGAAGTCATGACAAAATAACAATATGAGGAGAGAACAAAACCTTTGTATTGCAAGTAAGAGGATATACCACAGGATATACCACAGGATATACCACAGGATATACGATATTTGAAGACTATATCATTAGCTACAGAAAATGTTCTAAGCACTTATGGTCATTAAAAGCTTCTCACAACAGTTTTCTGAAGAGTGCACAACTAGGATTACAATGTTGTTCTCAAGATCCATCTTGCAAAAGTTTTCTTTATTCCACAGTTTTCTAACTTGCTTTTTTGTATTTTCTAAATAGGGCAGCACCAATTTCATGAAATATTTGCATAACAAAAATAAGAGCGTTGGCTACCATAATCACTAAAAAAATTACTTTTATAAATGTATGTTTACAGTGTTTTAATTAAGACTTGGCACTAGCTGAAATTCACAGTGTGTCACATAGAATTAAATATTTGTATGTTATGCTACAGTATATTTCGTCATTCTCACAAGAGCCAACAGTCTCCAAACAGTTCTGAGTTTGTGCTTTTGTGTTATGGTTGGCTACATCATAAACACGTCGTGCATAATAACAAATAGTAGGAATAATGAGGTCTATCCAGAGGGTAAAACAACAAAATCAAAACAGATATGTGGATAAATACAGTGAACACCTAATTTAAATACAGTGAACACCTAATTTAAATACAGTGAACACCTAATTTAAATACAGTGAACACCTAATTTCTGATCAATCCTCACTGTTTTCTTTTTATAATAAACACTAAAAAGGCCTTAATGGCTGGCTACTCTTTAAAAGCTGGGGTGGTAGATGTGCCCTTGTAGAAAATGTTCCTGGTACTATCTGGGCTGTTTCCTCTTTCAGGAATTAAGATCATATTACTCTTCTTGCCCAGGGTGGAGTCGCGGCTCTGGGGACCGGTCTCACTGCTCTCGAGGGGGGTAACGCGGATGGTGGAGATGGCCTGATGAGGGTGGTGGTCTTGCACGGCACGGGGTAAGGTGGAGACAGCTGAGACGGTAGGGAGGGTTGGCACCGTCACAGGGATTGGAGTGGTGGAGTTGCTTCTCTTTCTGTCTGTGGATCCATAGCCATCCTGAACCATCTCAGAGCTCACAGAGTCTCGGTTCAGGTCGTTGAGCTCGAAGGACTGCCTGAAGCTGCTCTGGGACTTCCAGGTCCAGGAGCTGCTGCCGTCGGTGGAGTGGGCGTGCACGAGGGGCCGGCCGTTCTCAGGGTGCGCCTCCACCCTCACGATGGCCGCCATGGACCCCTGGCTTGCAGCACCAAGCCCAGGCTCCTCTGTCAGGCTCTTGTAGCGGTGCAGAGGTGCAGTGGAGCTGGTGTGACTGCTGCCTTCTGAGGTGGGTGAACCTGCTGGCATCAAACCCTGCTGCTTGGACATGGCGATGACCTGCATGACACGTGGCTGCCCGTTCCCGTTAGTCCTGACTGGGGGTGCCCCGCCCTTCTCCAAGCTCTTCAGCCAGTTGTCCCGCATGGTGCCACCCGGCGACAAGCTGACACACTCCTGGGCTTCTTCTGGGATGTGCACCAGCTGTGAGGAGCCTGGTCTGGACTGGATGGGTATCCTAGTGCCACCTGCAATGCCGCTGGGGTTGCTGGGTAGTGTAGTACTCCCGGTGGCGAGTTTGAGGCCCTGATTCTCCCCATTAATGCGCACGGAGGAAGGCTCGGAACTGGAGCGCGTCTCCAGGCTGCCGGGCGGATACTGGCCTGCCCCCCTCTCGATGACCTGCAGGGACAGCTTGCGGTTCTCAGTCTTGCTCTTCCACTGTGACAACAGCTGCTTGGAGCGGCTGGAGTCCATGGTGGAGTGAACGGTAGCGCAGCGCCGGCCGTCCTCATCCATGGTCGACGAGTGGATCCTGGGCAGAGTGTGGCTGAAGGTCACCATGTTCTCCTTGGCTATGGGGCTGATCACCTCCACGTCAGCGCTGGATCTTTTCAGGTTGCTGAGGGAGGTGCTGTGGCGGGCCGTGGCGTTGCGGTGCAGGATGCCGTCTGAGCGGGAGGACGAGAGGCCGTCGCTGCTGCTGCGGCTTTTGGCCGGCAGGTGGTGGCCCCTATGTTGCCCCAGGTCGGCCAGGGGCCGCAGGGGGCCCTGAGCCTGGGGCTCGCACATGCTGCTCTTTTCCTCACCGGGCTGGAAATTCCCCACAGCGTTTAGGGCCTGCAGTAAGCCGAGAGACCGGGATGAAGAGTCTCGTTAAACCACGGAGAGCATTCAAAACCACACAGAGCAACAAGCTCAGGAGTCTTAGCAAAAAAAGACTCCTGCTTCCTTAGAGAAGGAACTCACTAAGTAAACTGCGATGCTCCCTCCGAGGAGGAAGCCCAGGTAGACGTCGATGGCATGGTTCTTGTGCTGGATGATGCGGGTCAGGCCACATATGATGGCGCTGATGATGAAGGAGAAGATCAGCAGAGGCTTCAATAGCTTGGATGAGTCTGTCAGAGTGCTGTTGAAATACATCTACACACAAACAAATGCACTTGCATTAAAAAACATTCCAAGGTCAGCTTGCCTTGGACTAATCTTAACAGTGGTAACTTTCTACATATAAATCCACTTTATTCTTAGACTAGGATTAAACTGTGTCTGAGAAACTTAACTCTTATCAAGATAAAACTGAACAAAGCTCGGTTTATTATCAGTTAACAGTTGGTGTGGCTTAAATTAATCAAGTTGAAACAGGATTTGTGACAAAACCTAAGATAGTGTTAAAACGGTAACATCTGTTCACTTTAATTTGATCCTAGGGTTGTATATTGATCGAGGTTTGAGCAGATCTCAGCCTTATGCAGCTGCTGGCACTGGTCCAAGACAGGGGACGCCACATCCCACTCGCAGTCACTTCATTAAAACGGCAGATTTATTGCTTGTATTCACAGCATGACCGTGCAACTGCTACTCCAGGGGACCAGGGACCAGGGGCCAGACAGTTTGGTATTTTTTGTAGTTTTGAACTGAATTCTTACAAGAGAGAAGACCCTAACTGAGCAACAGTGGAATATTAACAACAAGGCAGAATTCTGAAGTATAATGTTTGTCATAGCAGCATGCAATGGTTAAGTAAAGTGAGTTGGACATGAGGAAGGTTTGTGTGAGGAGCCAGAATGGTGCAGAGCAGATAATATGCACTGCACGGGAGACGTGTTACTCACGGAGACGTAGACAGCAGCGAAGGACGCCAGCGTGGCATGCTGGGAAGGGAAGGATTTTCTGAAAATAAAAACCAAGAGTCACATCAGACTATTCCTGACAAAATCATTTTGATTGATTGTATCTATAATAATTGAAAAAATCCCTTCTCAAAAGTGCAGGGACAGGAACTTAACTGTCAGTACTACCACAGGTTTTAAACCGATGTTCACCAAACAACACTTCAAATGTCAAAAGTTAGCTTACATTTTATGCAAACATGCAAAGCTGAGAATAGAGTCTCTGTTATAGCACATGGCAAAAGAATACTGCAGGAAAATAAATCTGCCCCAGTTCTGCTTCTGTTCTAAGGTGAATAATCTCAGCGTGAAAGGTGGCGTGCTGCGTATGTCTACACCTAGCGCCATTTTGGGTGTTTCCCAGTGCCTGAATGTAATGGTCTGTTTCCTCGTTCTGGCTGAAGGATAAATAAAGCTGTTTGTTTTGTGCTTCCTGAGCGGTACACCACCGGAGCCCCACTGACGGCAGACTCATCTCCCAGCAGTCAGCTGACTCCGCGCTCAAGCGCACTGTGGAAAGGTGGCCTGAATTCCTGCAGTCTAAACCTGGCGTATAAGAATACGGAAAGGGTATTTTTAGGCTGTCGGTTCTGAGGGCTACATGGGATGTAAAATGATCCACGGCAGCTGAACTGGTCTCTTTTCACGCATTTCTGCTTTGTTAGTGTGAATGCATGTGCTGTACATTCTGTGCTGAGTGTTTCTGTATCCACTGAGAGTCCATGCACACCACATCCCCTGAAATTAGCCTCATTAAAGTGAACATTACAACTTAATCTACCATTAAACATCCCATAGTGCTCCCCATTCTTAGACTCCACAGCAGTACCTTTCCATCACTGCAGGCTCTTGAACTCCTTGGTATAAAAGCGACACTGGGAATCCTGTATTCAAACATACACTCTTGTAAAAGCTCTAACGATAAGCACAATTTAAGCCTGCCAGCTCCACTGAGGTAAAATGTAGGTCATCTATATACCAGGTTCTGCATGCTGTTAAAGTTTTTGCCTGACATGCTGATGCACAGTATGGACTCCCAGCATCTGTTTGGACTCGAGGACTGGAGATCCAACAGAGGTGCAGGTGCTGTCAGTTGAGAAGCACGCCACTCCATGAGGAAGAGGAGGAAGCTTAATGACTAACATCACCCTCCAAAAACAAACTAACAAACAAAAACCAAAAATCGATCCAGCCTAGATTTAGCCTAAATCTAGCCTAGCCTAATCTAGCCTAGATTTAGAGCATCTTTTAAACCCCTCCCCCAACCTGCACCAAGTCCTTCAAACACTTTGCTTTTATCATTTGAAATTTATAGTTTGTCATCTCAACCATGTAAATGTCCTGCTGACAGAGCCTGGGTTTTTATAGTAGCTTGTTTTATGACAGTCCTACCTGCCAGCGTTGATGATGGCAGCGTCAGGACCAGAGCAGATGTCCTCCAGGATGAAGGAGTTCTCATCACACGAGGTGTTCAGGTGGGTGTAATTGGGTTTACAGACAGTGAGGAAGTAGGGAGCTGGGTACCCCGTGGACAACTGGATGATGTCAGTTATTAAAGCAGTGGCACAGAGGCCAAACGCATGAACCCCTTTGGAAACACATTTGAAGTACAGTTCAATAAGTATCATAGACTATACGTTCACTACATCCAAATAAAAGAACCCCATACCCTCAGGAGATCCTGAGGAAGCTGGGGTGGAGGTTTAAACGACCTACCCATAAACCCCATGCCCTCAGGAGATCCTGAGGAAGCTGGTTTAAATGACCTACCCACAAACCTGACCGCACGGCGCACGTAGGAGTTGAAGTTGCAACCGGCTGCGTTGATGTCGGCCTCGGCTCCAGGGCCGCTAGGAGCTCTGGACACACAGCAGAAGAGAATGGCCTCTCCTATCATTATCTGCAGACAGAGGAACCCTGGGGTCAGAGGTGTGGAGAAGACAGACGTAGATCACATGTCTCCCTGCTAATATGTCCTCTCACCTTCCCTCTCTTATTGTCCTGCTCAGAAGACCTTTTCAGTCCTCAGCAGGGCCTAAAGGCAAGCTGATGTCTTGTATCAAAGGTGTTATGTTAGAGTTCATTTCACTTTTCACTCAATGATTATGTAAAGTATTTGATAGACAACAGTCTGAAACAGTTTGACATGTTCCACTGAATACAAAGCATGTCCCTGCACAGCTTTTTAAAGAACATCTCAACATGTTGAGAAGACAACTCACATAAAAATGCAGGCCTGCACCTATGTGTGTCACGTGTGCATGTTTGCAGGCCTGCACCTATGTGTCTCACGTGTGCATGTTCACAGGCCTGCACCTATGTGTCTCACATGTGCATGTTCACAGGCCTGCACCTATGTGTCTCACGTGTGCATGTTTGCAGGCCTGCACCTATGTGTGTCACGTGTGCATATTCACAGGCCTGCACCTATGTGTATCACGTGTGCATGTTCACAGGCCTGCACCTATGTGTCTCACGTGTGCATGTTTGCAGGCCTGCACCTATGTGTCTCACATGCTGTTCAGAATTCAGAACTGCTTATAAAATCCTCATTCGGTCACATTTCTGAGTGAGGAAAAGTTATTCCCAACATTCCCTGCAGAGACCACATACACATGGAAACTGCTGTTTCCTTGCCTATATAGACCAGACTACGTTGGTCGCTCGGTGAGGAGTTTAAATCCCGGCAGGACTGTGCGTTTGATGTGTGCGGTGCTCCACACGCTGCCCTGGCAGGCGAGGTGCTAAGGATACAGACTGAACGTTGGCTGGATGATGTGTCACGCTGAGAGCTGAAACGGAGCCCAGAGAGCATGCGGATCACAGCACACATCTCCATCTGACTGACTCCAGCACTCCAATTACCAGCACACAGTCTCTCCTCTACACTGTGACAATTGGCAAAACCACAGGAGTGCCACAGCCTGTAGTCACTTCCTCCCTAATGCTAAATCTGGTCTGTTAGGTAAACACAGTTCAGTCAAAGATGAGCTAAGAAAAAGGAGAAACAAGCTTATTACTCATGATTCATAGCCACATGTATATTCCTACACAGGTAGCATTAAGGCATCATATATTCTCAATTTTAAATTATAGAACATTTAAATACTATTTATATATACATAGCATGACAGTAGGCTTAACTGAAATAAGTTGAAAGGACTGACATTAAATTAGAAAACATTTACTTATTTTGTTGTGCAAATTAGAGAGAAAAAAATTAAGTCATATTTTCTAGCATATGAAAACAGCAGATGGAACTTTTCTTATCTGTATTTGAGAGCTACATGAAAAACCCAGCAACCTTCTGCAATCTTCTTACTGCAGTCAGACAGTAGCTGTGCTATATTGGCTGTGCTTTACACTGCAGTCTTTGCTGGCCAGTGGAAGTGAACAGCGGAGTCTTTTAATAGTTCAGACTTCAAACCCATTTAGACATCGTGTCATTTCCCTAAAAACAAACTAATATGCCTCGAGAACTCAACACCAAGTCAAGTGTGAAATAATCAACACATTTCTGCCTGAGTGACCCACAAACCCTTGCTACTATGAACCCTCAGTGACAGCCTCGCGAGGCCCAGCCCATCAGCGCCCTCGCTGGTCTGAGGTCTGTTTGCTCCTCCTCCTCAGCTGTATGCAGCTCAGAGAAAGCATGTTCAGTAGGACAGCCAACCGGCCGGCTTTTAGTCCCCAAAGCCAAGGATGGCTTGATCCAGAGTCAGGCTGATAAGAGTGTTCGGAAATGTGGGACATCAGAGAACACATTTAAATACATTTGATCCAGTAAAAGCTAGACGATAGCTTGCTGTGACAAGTGGACCATAATAAAAACAGCTGAATGCCAGCAGGTGTGTGGTGATTTATCCAGCAAATGTTCACCTGTTTATAAACAATGAACATCCTGCAACCTTGAGCCTTGCACTCATGAATGTGTGACTTAAAAGAAACAATCTGAAACAATACATTAGCAAACAATTTAGCATTTAATGCATTGCACAGCAAGTGGGAGAACAGCATGGAGCCACTCTCTCCTGTGTCTTTCTAAACTAAGTAGTGTTGTCCTGATTTTAAACATTCTACTTGAACAAGGCTCTGGGCAACAGTTCTCCTCAGCTGACCTAACAAACCCACGTAAGCAAGAGTACATTTTATGACTTTTCAGCACGCTAATAATAGATAAAGGAGGAATACTGTCTAAGTGTGTGTGTGTGTGTGTGTGTGTGTGTGTGTGTGTGTGTGTTACTTACTGTGATTGCAGGTGCAGCGAAAGACAGGCTGAGGAGCATGAGGAAGGGAATGACCTCGTGCATGGGCTCAACGTACGGCAAACTCAGACTACGGTCCTGGCAAGTGAACCCCCAGCGCACTGGTTTGAAAAGGTCTGTCCACTCTAGGAAGTAAAGGCTCACCACAGATGACACCAGGATTGGAAGCTGGAAGAAAACAAAACAATCCAGTGAGAGCCAGGGACAGCGAGAGAGCATTCCTACTGCATTTTACTTTAGGGACAATGTGACTTGATCAAGGATAAGTCTATTTTTACCCTTGATGAATCGACTCTTTTTAGATCTCATGAATGTGATGTCTGTGTGAGCTACAATACTGAAATTCTAATTTACCACAACAGAGAATTTAACATGGCTAATTATAATCACAGTGTAATGCATAATCACTGACCAATCAAATCAATCAATAAAATCAATTAATCAATCAATACAGGGAATGTCCAAATGAGACCAATGTCTTATTAACAGTGGGGCCCTGCAACTCAACAAAAGTAAGATATAGTATAACCTAAACAACATAAGATAATACCAAAAATAACCATATATACTCAGGTACCAACCACAAAACACTGAACACTCCTTGGTGAAATCAATTTAAATGGCTTTAGAGTAACTAGATGAGAAAGAAATGCTACTGAAATTAATTCCAAGCAAAACGACCAATAAAGCAAACTGCTCTCTTTCTAAACTCTAAAAGGCTAAGTGGCATTTTACTCGTTATATGATGTTATAAATGAACTTGCCTGTAACACACTACTCTATCAGGCTATGGGAGAATGCACCACTGCACTGATGCCTTATTGTTATGTCTTGGCTCCCTTACAAAAGAACACCAATTATCTTTATGTGCTTTGAGAACCTCTTCTGTTAGAAACTAATTTCTCACAAAATGTTGCACAGTACAAACATTCTCATTGTTAGGGTTAGAGTTTAGGTGCTGAATTTTCTGATCTCAATTCCCAAGGTCCCGATTTCAATCAGTAACAGTAACAAAACGTGTGCAAGATACACGCCTAGCAAAATGTGTGCAGGATCCACACCTAGCAACACGTGTGCCAGATCCATACCTGCCCACAGACGAGAGCAGTTCCACAAACAACATTTAGCAAAAATTGACACACAATGACTAAAACAATTCATGGATTAATAAAATAGATTTTGGGATCTTAAGAATCAATATTAAATTGACCAAACAAACATAGTTTACAATAAAAACAATATTTTAGTCAACTTTTTATATCTGAGTGCACTGTATCTGAATATCAGATTTAAAAAAAAGTATCTGAAGAGTATCTGAACACATGAAGACTGCAGAATGATTTAGCTACGGTTGTTCTGTATGTGTAGGATAAGAAGAGAGGCCATGTCTAAAATTACTGAGGGCTTTTAGAAGGGCCTCATGCATTATGAACCCATACTCACTACAACATGTGGAAAAAAAGTGACTTAAGCATGTTGCTTGCTGCTGGAGAGAGTACGTGTGTAGCTTAACCCACAGGAATATGCTGTACTTGAGCAGGACTTTAGCAAGTGCTATGCACCATACTTCAATAATATGGTGAAACTCCTCCGCTTCCTGATCCAAAGGACATCGCTTCATTTTACAGTGTGATGAATCTCCTTCTAAACTAAGAAAATATTATAAATTCACTGCTGAACCCAAAACCCACAGCTGGACACATCATAACCACAATCCAAAACCCACAGCTGGACACAGCATAACCACAATCCAAAACCCACAGCTGGACACAGCATACCACAAGGAATCTCACAAATATAAGAACAAGAAACTACAAACCGAATGACAACATAATCGATTAAGATTCCGCATGTATCAAAGAAGGCAAGCGACACTTCCACACGTTCAAATATTCATGTGCCATTATTAAAAGTTCATAACCCCAAAGGAGAGTTACTGAAGACTGAGGTATGTATGAAATGGTTATATCAGGAATGATAGCTCAGAGTGCCATCCCTAAAACTGAATGCAGAACTACAGCAAGGAGATCTGTGTTACCTCTCAGTATTCAAATAAGTTGCAGATCTGTTTCATGCCTAATTGTCTCTCTCACTCTCTCTCTCTCTGCACACACTGCTGCTGAGGAGGAGTCACAGTTCACTGGGCAAACCTCGAGTACAGTAAAACTTTAGAATCAGCAGAGAGTCACAGCAGCTCACTTTAACATTGTGAATATTAAAATAGAAGTGAACCAAAAGACCACCTTGTTCTTTCTTTGCATAAGACACCCCAAGTCTTGCATCATATACCACCACACCTCCATCCATTAGTTAATTAAGGCCCAAAGACCATCACAATAATCACTGAGCACCAAGGCAAGTCATATAATACAGTAAGTGATACCTCCTTCACTCCTGGAACACAATCAGTTAAGGTGTAACTCAAAGATGTGGTTGTTCATAGTTCCTTGATGTTGTGTCAGAGTCAAAGACGCAGCTTTTCGTAGTACCTTGATGTGTGTGTGAGAGTCAAAGGGACAGGCACTGTGAGAGTCAAAGAGGCAGGCACTATGAGAGTCAAAGAGGCAGGCACTGTGAGAGTTAAGCACGGGTGCGATCTCAACAGCACACCAGCCAATCTTGAGACACAGATTACAATTTCTCTCATGCCTGAAAATGGCCTTCTATACTTATTCAACTGTATCACACCTCAAATTATGAAAAAAAGGGGGAGCAGTAGAATGTGATACTGAAGTTTAAATAATGCATTATTACAAACAGAAGCTGCTTGGGTTTTGATTGGTTATTTTTAGATGCCCAAGATATCTGTAAAGTCACAACCACTGAACACTTCACACTGATGATGAAGGTAAAAATCTAGCTCACTGTCCTATAGCCAGCAGCGTGCAGATAAGTGACTGACTCAGAGTGGAAGTGGTCACACGAACAGAGGCTTCCACCACCTGAGACACAGAGGAGGTGAAGGTCCACAGAGTGATGTGACCCAACTCATACCACCACACAAACACACCCCCTCCCACCCACAGACACAAATGTATTTAATGCATTAGTCCTGACTCAGGCCTCTGCCTTTAGTGGGTTATAATTCCCCATGTGTCCATTCTGTCCATTGCTATAATCTACTTCCACAGTAGGTCAGAATGATGGATGAAGTCTCTCTACTAAAAACTCACTGATTAAAGACCCTTGAGGACTATGTGTCACTACAGAGACAATAAGACTATTCCTGCCATTAGAGTGTTTTATATCAGAGCATGACATAGACCTCCAGTGAGCATAACTATGCTTTCAGTTTAAGTTCAGTGCTGTCAAGCAGCAGAAGAGTGACTTTAAAAAAACGTCTGACTACACATCCTCAGGATAAAATGACCACGAGAAGTAAACGTGAGGGTTAGAGTGCAAGATAAACATACTAACCTCACTTAAAAACGAAAAATTAAAACCATTAAGAAACCATTAAGAACCCATTAAGAAAGTGTGTCATTGATCCCACATTTTATTTATTTGAAAAAGAATACACAAAAAAACCTGATATGAGACCTGATATGGCCTGTTTGTTTATGAGTAACTTTTGTTTGCAAACTGTCTCCAGAGCTGTAATGTAGAGCTTATACTGATATTAATGACTCATTTTGCTCTTAGTACTTTCAAAAAGCCAAACTCGAGGGATCCTAACTGCATTTCATTTTAAATCAAACAAAATAACATCACTTCAGGTTGCCGTATAGAATGCTTTGAGCCAGATATTTACGATATCAACAAAACCCGCTTTAGTTTAAAGCGTAATCAATCATCTATGTCACCAAAAGTGGAATGAATTTTCCTACCTAGGGGTCCGGTAAGATTTGCATATTTTAATTGCCAGTTTCTACAGTAGCACATTGTAATGGTCAAAGCACACTGTCACGACTGACACCCAAGACATTCGTTGCATTCTTCATGAACGAAAAGGCGATCAAAACACAAAGTAATCGATAACCTACCTCAACGAAATAGAAGCATGGCAGCAAAGTAACGCTATCTTTAGTCATCCTTCCACCAAGTCTTTCCCTCGCAGACATGGTTATACTTGTTCTTTCCCTCAGTCAAGAAGAAACACGAATAACTTGTAGCCTTTTTAAATGACCGCGACCACCTTCACCAGACAATTCAAGGCGACTGTCACAGCTGTTGTTTGCTCCGCACGCATCGCCACGGATGGAGGGACTAGCTATATGGGTTATTATAATATCTAACTAAATGACTGCAATAAAATATCCACCATTTACGACTCGTGCTCGCATCGTTGTATAGCGGTCATATTTTTATTTGCAACCTCCAGCGAGCACAATATATCCGCCAAATTACACGAGAGAATAATGCATTTGGGGGTGCATTTGATGATGCGCAAGCGCACGTGAACTACGCTTTGCATTCCTCTGATCTCATAGGCTCACTGACGCGAACAGAGGCAAAGAATTTATTTTAGATTATAACATTGTCATATTTAGATTTTGTTTCACGTATTCTACTTTTAGTACTGTATAATACAGCTTTATCAAGCATCATTTGCATGAATTGTTAAGGCAAACGTCATTTTGTTTCCTCGCATATTTGTTCTAATACAAAACGCTCTTCTCTTTCATAAAGTGAATAGGTTCTTACCTCAATTCTTTTGCAGTAATCTGGCAAATTACAATATACAATGTCTAATTCTAATTATATTACAAATAAATTCTGCTGTTTCTAAACTAGTTTTAATGTTAGATACTTAAAACATGCTTCCTTAGTGTTCTTTGAGGTTTGACGAAAAATATTAATGATAGCACTGATAGCTAGATTTAAAATATGATGTGGTTTTCAATAAAGTAAGTTTTCAAACAAAGTCCACTATTAAGTTAGAATTACTGCCGTGTATACTTTCTATTTGTAGAACAGAAAATATTTGAAAGGTATTGGTAAGGTATCCATATTGAGGAGGTCGCTCAATATGGATAGATTACATTGCATGCTGGAAATGTATTCGCTACAGGTTGCAACTGTGGTTTTACTATGAGCTAAAACACAGTGATGTTCAGGAACATATGAAACTGGTCAGGGTGCCCCAAGCAGACGAATTTATTCACGATGTCAGTGTAGCAGAGGGCATGGACTAACAGCGTGCAGCTGGATTGTGTTTGTCAACAAAAATCTGTTTTTAACTTACCCAAGGTCCTGAACTGTTCTGGGACCTTATTATGAAAATGAGAAACTTTATCTCCACCAAAGGGCATCACACAAGAAAATTTGAGTAAACAATACACAAAAATACATAATATGGAAATGATAAGCGTTCACTCAAATAACGTAGGCCAAGTTTAATCAGTCATGAAGAAAATTAAACCGCTAGCAAAACACCTAACACCCAACTATGCTATACCTGATTTTGATCACTTTCAGTTTACTGGAAATACTTGACTTTTTATTTATTTTTTAAAGCTGCTCTGATACCATATTATGTTACTCACTGAAACCGTAAGAACGTGGAAAACCCGAGCGCTGTGGTTTGGATGTCTTGTGAAAATACAGACTACGTGCTATCAGGTAGAGAAGGCGATCAGGTTATGTGGAACCTGGTAAAGGACCGACCATTTGTTACCGGACGGGCGACTCAAAGAGCGCATGCGCACTAAAGCTCCACTATGCAGTAAAGTAAATTAATAACATTGCCTGGCATGTTATAAAGTCTTGACAAATGTGTGGCAACAGCTATTTTAAAACGTTGGTATAATTCTAAACGGAGACTGTTAAAAGGTAGAGTGAGAAATAAAAACGTAGTTTACTTGTCCAATCTCCAGGTACCTCTGATACGGAACCGCTAAAACTCGAATTTGCTAAGGTAGGACTTTCTAATACACCTTGTCATATAACTCACATAACATTATTTAGCATGTGGTCTTTGTCATGCGAAAGAAGAGAATATAGCATTAAACCATATAATATCTCTTTGCCCCTGTCTGTATATTTACCTGCTAGTCACCGAGCCTCACTTTAGCACCTGGAAAAGCTTGGACAGTAGGGCACAAAGCAAAATCAGTTTTATTCGTTTAGCATTAGCTGGTGTGGAACATGTTTAGTTCAGCCTAATGGGTGAGGGAGATTATGGATAGGAGAAGGTTAGGCAAAGAAACGTAAGATTCGGTGTGGTCCATATGAGTCATACACAACATCTTCATTATTTATTGTATACTGCAGGAAAAATACAATTTAAGCATACAAATTACAAACAAGAAAATAACACTCTTCCCATAGCCCTTAGTCTGGCACAAACAAAATATGCTTACACTAACATGGATGTTCCATTAGATATTATGGAATAAGAAATAGATGTTTTTTGTATGAAGAAATGGTCTACATCAGTGTGCACTGCTCTGAAACTGTTTCTTTCATAATTTGGGGGGTATTTAGAGTTGATGAACCCCAACAGTACACAAGAAAATGAGGAAATACTGGAATGGAGTTGATGATGAAGTGGCCTTGCTGTGAACATTTACAGTTTTTCCTCCCTCTAACACACATCTTTCATCAGGTTAAAATGAGTATGTTAGTATAGGTCAGTGCGGAGAACTAACGTACTGGACAGGGGAACTTCAGGAGAACTAACATGTACTGGACAGGGGAATTTAAGGAGAACTAACATGTACTGGTCAGGGGAACTTCAGGAGATCTAACGTACTGGACAGGGGAACTTCAGGAGAACTAACATGTACTGGACAGGGGTACTTCAGGAGAACTAACATATACTGGACATGGGCACTTCAGGAGCACTGTGATACAGAAGGTAAAATGTGGAAGATTGTCTGCTCAGTGAAACCATTATGTTTTTATACAAAGTTCACTTCCAGTGTGACTGCATCTAGTTTTGTTTATTTATTATTTATTTAAGATGCTAGAAAGAGTATGATGGTAGAGAGATTATGATGGTAGAGGGATTATGATGGTAGAGGGATTATGATGGTAGAGAGATTATGATGGTAGAGGGATTATGATGGTAGAGGGATTATGTTAGTGTGTGTGTGAATGAATGAATGAATGAATACCTGGCAGTAGATGAGAGAGTATTAGAGGGAGTGTGATGGCAGGTGTTAGAGATAGTATGATGGTAGATGGAGAGTGATGGTTGATGTTAGAGACAGTATGATGGTAGATGGAGAGTGATGGTTGATGTTA
>JAOXYF010000008.1:7668407-7683199 GCA_028565775.1 Sternarchorhynchus goeldii
CCTGTGAGCAGTAGACACCAGCCTGTCCTCCCTCTGTGCCTTGGTAGTAAACCCTGACTGCTTAAGCCGAAGTCATCTCTCTCAGTGTGATCTAGTGCATTTCGGCATGTGTCTTGCAGATGGAGCCTGGTGCAGGGGGTGGGGATGCTCTTCATTTTGAATTATGTCTTCGTCACTTAAGACTTGCGCCTTGTGATTTCACAGCGCAAAACATCAGTTTAATTTTATAGCTGTCAGAACCTCCCGAGTTGTTAATAGTTTCTTTCTTTTCTCTCCCGTGGTGCTGTTGAAGATAATGGTGACGGAAGCGGTGCTGTTCCTGATGCTGTACAAATCGAAAGACCCGGACAGCCGAAAGAAGAGCATTGTGACTGGAGACTGCTGTTACCTCAACCCTGTGGTGCGCAGGACCTTCCGTTTTTTGGGTGCGTCCATAATCTCACGATTTCTGTTTTGTGATGCAGGTAAATTTTTTTTCAGCAGAGCAGCCCTTTGTTTCTACCGCCATCGTAGTGTAGCGCTCACCCCAAGCTGAGGTCTTCCTTCAGAGAAATAACAGAGGAACAGGCTCTCTCTCTGGCTCTCTGTCTCTCTCTCTGTCTCTCTCTTTTTCTCTCTCTCATGCTCCTTTCTCGTGTCTTTCTGAGATAAGGGTTCAGTGGTAAAGGGGATTATTTGCCTGGTTCACAGAGGAAATCCACTCCCATCTTTTGTGAAGGCCTGCTTTTACACAGAGCTTAAACATGCTTCCTTCTGCACACACCCTTTATCTTCAAGTGACTATATATAGAGCCATTTATAGGAAACTTAAAGAAAACTTAATTAGATATGGAATGACTGTTGGGTTTTTTTTGTGAATAGAGTATTAGACCATAGAGTGGATGAGTTGAAGGCAATAGCTCACACAACTGATGAGGGGCGTTTCTCCTGAAGCTCATCCAGATTGCACAGACACTCCTCTTGGCCCTGCTCCAAGCATATGGCTAGATGAACATCAGTACTTCCCATAGTAGCACTACACTTAATGTAACTCAGTCTTAGCTACACCCAGCCTTTCAGTGAACCGTCTCCTTTATTTCCTTTATCCACCTGTCACGTTTTTGTTTAGAATAGTGTGTTCTATCTTTAATCTTTCATCCATTGCTTCATCGTATAGCAAAGATGATGAAGAGAGGAATCCTTTCCAGGGGTCAAGCCATTTAGCTGATGTTTATAATAGTGGTCATTTCAGCTCTTCATATGTGTTTAAGTGGAACCAGTTGATTCGCCATCTCTCATTATTCCTATAATGACTCACATGGCACTGTTTTTCAGGAGATAAATTTAGAAAATGGCTTTAGGCCACAGCATGATCTTGCCTAGCTCAGAGACGCTGTTCTGCTTCACGTTCTGGGGTTCTCCTCCTCCGGCTTCTTGCTACCCCCTGATGGGGAGAGGCTGTTCGCTAGTTTACACTCCTGATATGAATACACACAACTGGGAAAATGAAGATGTGAAGATGATGTGAAAATGGCTTCAAAGGATGTGGGTGGAATGATGTGCCAAGCACACTTTCCCCTGTCCTGTGAACTAAAGTAAAATGAAGTTACTGAGCAGTGCTTCAGAACTCAAGTGTCGGCTCCATTTTCAGGGGAAAGAAACGTTCTGCATGGTTTACCATGATTCATCTCGGAAGTCTCGGAAATCAAATATACCCTTGATTGACTTATTTCCACTTGGAAATGCAATCCGTGGACTGAGTGATGAGTATCCAGGAACGCTGAAGAAACTAGTTATGGTACAGTGTGTTAGAGGCAGTTGTACTGCCATGATAACCAGTATAACCAGGATACCCTCACAGCTGAATTGGTATCTCCTATCAAAGCCGTCCTGGCCAGGCGGTCCGTCGCGCGTTGCACCTGTGGCTTTGATGTACTGCCAGGGCCCTGGTCTGACTGTAGCCTGCTGCAATGAACCTCAGTCAACATCAAAGTTCTCGAGGTCACCCAAGCGCTTTCAGCAGTGCCCCCACGACCTCCACCAAAGCTCAGGTGCCACTGCAGTTGTCAGGCTTCAACAGCTGAAGCGTTCCAACAACCGTAATGCTATCAGACCCCACACACCAAGATGTTTGTATTTTTGATACCTAGTGTTATTAATGTTTGAGTCAATTTTTGGGCCCAGCAGAGGTTGTGTCTGTTTATGTAATTCCATTCTAGGCTTTACATTTAAGTGTGCTCTTTATACACGCTCTGATGCAGTGGTGTGTAACAGGGCATATCACCCTAATGGGGCTTGATTTGTCCTTTATGTTCTGATGCCAAATTTGTAAATTTGCTTGTCTTTAATTACACAGGTTTGATTAATTCTTGGATTAGTTGTTTTTGTTCTTATTTGTGGTTTTATTAGATAAATGTCATTTGCTCATTCTTACAAGCATGACTCACTGTTGACTCATGTCTTCTATTGACTGTAATAATGACTTTCATTTTGCTTTGAGCTCATTTAATGTGCTGAAATTAGAAATCTGATGACAAGTGACTTTTAAGAGCAGATGAAGGAAATAAGGCACGTTCCACTGATAACAGTGAGGACTGCACCGATGGTGCCTGACCGCAAAATATTTGTCAAAGCAGAACAAGCTTTGTTAGGATGCACAAACAAAAAAACAGACCGACTTTTGCCAGTGTTTGAACCACGCAGTACTCCTACAGGTGTTATTCCTGAGGCCACATTACACTCTCTTAAGTTGCTGTTTAGGGAAAAAAGGAGTTTGCTTTAAAACTTTACATTCTTTGTTGCCAATTCAAGCGTATTCTAAGTATACTTTCCCGGTGCTCTAAGGGTGAATTCAAACCCCAGTGGGAGAGAGAGTTGTCTCTTCTTTGTGAACTTGACATTTACATCTCCTTAAGTATGTAGCACGTCAGCATCGCGCGAGGAGGTGGCAGCTCAACATCACATATTCAGAAGTTTAGAAACAAAACTTTGAAAGTCACTTTGACAAAACTCTCGCTTTGAGTGCTTTCTAGTCCTTTGAGGGGTGGAAGTAACAAATATTAAATGATGAAAATTAGATAAAAACTGATGTGAATTAAAGTTAAATAAAAAGTAAATAACATGAATGTGAATTGAACATTTGAGTGGTAGGTATTGGACTTTATAAAAATCAGCTGTTATTTGAAGTGTTATTTAACCAGTGTTGATTTGATAAAAGATGATTATACTACATGTGAACTAAAAATTACAATGGTATATTATTAAATAGTTTCATTATTAAATAATTTCAGTAACTTTTGTTGTCTTGTGTCATTTAACAGTTTTTGTTACTGGCATCATTAGTGCTTTTATTATTTGGCTGCTTTATCATTTAATATTTTAGTCATTTTTTATTCTGGTCATCTGTCACTTTCTCCTCTTGCAGATGAATGTCAGGCAGAAAGTCAGACTGCCTGCTCTTGAGATTTCCCTCGATGTTCCTCTGTTGCAGTGTGTGAGGAGTGTAGTCATGAATTGGAGCCCCACTGGTGTTTTGAAGTCAATGGCTCCAAAAGAAGTTCCTAAACCTCTTAGGCCAAGTTTATAATTGTTTATGAATAATTATTTTCATAAATCAGGGCATCCCATTTGTATGTTTGTGATATTTTACCACATTTAAATATGTGAAGTGTGGGGGGGGGGTTCATTCTGCAGGAATCCGACTGCTTGAACGCAGCTTTAAATCTGTCTAGTACTGAAGACGTGCTTCACGGTCATATTGATTGGTTTCAGTCGTTTATCGACATTGCACAAACCAGCAGTGTCGAAATCCATGACAGACTAATGGAAATCGTTAAGGAGGTCACAGCTGAGGAATATTAAACTGTGAGCGTCGTCCTCCTCCTCCTCTCCGTCTGTCCGGTGTCAGGTTAAAGGGACGGTAAAACCTTCTGTGGCCGAATCTCAGACCACGACCTCAGCAGCAAGTCTGTGATGGATTTCAGCACCGCTGGTTTGAACCTGTGTTTGGCCTCAGCTAACATGGCTTGAATTAAACAATAAACGACAGAAAACACCAGTGTTGCTCATCGTTTGGAAAATGCCACTGTAATTTTCCATTCTCATTGTTAATGTTTTTTTAAGCAAGGAATATTTATTTATTTATACCCTTCCTCTGTGATGAATGATAAAAATATAAAATACTGTTGTAAGACTGTTGTAATGAAATACAACAGTTGATTTCTCTCAAACCATCAATCAAATATTTATTTAATCTCATTTTAATTCACATGCCTTTTTACCAGTCTAATTTTCATAATTTGATCATTTCATATTTGTTACCTAGTTATGTTCTGAGTATACTGATATACTAGTATGCTAGTTATGTTCTGAGTATACTAATCTTTAATACGCGAGTCCGCTCTCCGTAGTCCAGCTCCGTGTTTTGCTGATTCATCTCTGTTGCTCTCACAGGTGTGTACGTGTTCGGCCTTTTCACCACGGACATCTTTGTGAACGCGGGGCAGGTTGTAACGGGGAACCTGGCTCCCCACTTCCTGACGGTGTGCAAGCCCAACTACACGGCCCTGGGCTGCCAGCAGGCACTGCGCTACATCAGCCACCAGGAGGCGTGCACGGGCAACGAGGACGACATCCTGCGCGCCCGCAAAACTTTCCCCTCCAAAGAAGCGGCACTCAGTGTCTATGCCGCCCTTTACCTGGCTGTGAGTAGCTCCGCTAATGATTCCTTCTGTTCCGCACTAAAGCCAGACATTAGATACACAGCTGGAACTCGATCTGTTTTAATGATCGAGTCCAAGAAACTGTCCCTTGTATCCTTAACTGCTCCTCGTGCTTCTAGGGAGGCGTTGCATGTTTTGGTGGGTAGGAGAGCACAAATGCCCTTCGGGCTGTAGTCTGGTTGTCCTTTGAACAGCCGGAGAGGTGTCTAAACAAAGCCTTCTCTGCGGTTCCCGAGCTGAGGCGTGAAGTCTCTTCACTTCGCCGCGCTCCTGCTGTGTGCCGTCATGAAGAAAAGTAGATTGAAATGTGTCTGGGAGCAAACCTCCATGAAGCATCCTAATCTAGCACACGAGCGACGGACATGACATCACCCTTGGCTGCTTTTGAAATGCAGATGTGCAGTCGCAGGAGGTGAATTTGCATTGTGCTCATCAGGCAGAGAGAGTGAGGGAGGCAGGAGGCAGTATGGTGTTATGATGGCCGTGTGTGCAGGGGGGTGCTGCTGTTCTAGTCTTGAATACTGTCTCTCTGTCATACAGTCTGTTAATCTGATCCATTGCGTGACGTGAAAGGAAACTTTAGGTTGACATTAGTGGAGTGAATCTCATCCGTCAGGGCTGAACAGTAATGTGCACTGTTTGAGCAGCACAGCTGTCCAAACATCTTTATTACTTTCAGGTCAAGGGTGGTTTAGAAATTAATGTACGCAGGGTACACTGGGTACATTATTTTAGGAATTATTGTAAAAGCTTTCTTCTTGAAGCCTGAAGACAAGCCCATCCTTGTTCAGGTCTGATGGATTTAGCCCTGCTTTGCTTTATCCAACCTTCATGCTTCAGTCTCCCTTCCCCACAGTGGGTTAGGGAAATGAATACCTTTATGACTCTCATTCATTTCTCAATTCACACTCCAACTATGCATAATGGAAAAATCTGATTCGAGGCAGACTGCGCTCATGAATGAAAAGGGAAGGAGACAGACGATCCAGACTCATTTGTTAATGAGCAGCTGTTTCATTTGAAGCTGTTTCATGTCTCATTTCTGATGCGCTGCCAGGTGTGTTTGACGCATAGACTGTGAGGAACGGGAGATGACTTTCACTCTGGACTTCACCACTAGGCACGACAGAGGCTCCAAATGGCCAAAAAATGAATGAAGAGAACAGAACGTGGTCAAGTTTGAGTGTTTAAGGACTTAAAGATGCAAAAAGCTTTGAGCCGCTTTCCTGAGCAGGCTTATTTGCGCAGAATGTTCCATCGAGTCATGCAGTAAAACCAGTGCGTATGTAGGTCAGCTAGTGTGAAGGGGTTTTCGCTGGTGTTTGTTAAAAAGGCCTGTTTGGTGAGTCTGTTCGAATGGGCCATTGAGAGGCGGATAGTGCTGGGTAGTGCTGAGATGTGTGGGAGGAGGATCTTCAATGCCACAGGCACAAATTAGCAGCAGACATCCATGAATTACACGCATGAGCTTTTCAAGACTCTCATCATGGTCCATGTTGTTTGTGCGAGACAAAAACAGCACGGCATTGTGAACGCACAGAGCATTCGAAATTATGTCGAATACCAAATCATACGAATGATGCTGACAGGTATAATGGGAATTTCAGGATGTTGAGATTTGAGAGGTTTTAAACCCAGTTAATGATGCTTCCAGAGAATGTGAAATATCCCCAGGAGATGTAGAGACACCAAAAAACCATTCAACTGAGAACCTTTGATCAAGTGATAAAATAAATGTTCTGTTAATGTCACACATTCAGTTCATAATTCTTCAAAGAGAACAGAAAAGGTGATGGTATAAATGTTCGCTTAATGCCATGCATCTGGTTCAGAATTCTTAAAAGTGGTTCAGGCAAATTGAAAAATATTACGTGATGTAAATCAAGTTGATGCCATCATTTGTCTGACAGGCCAGTAGTGGGGCAGGTCCCCTGTGGATGAGAGTCTGCTGGTGTGCAGTGGGGTGTAAAATTGCTCTTTCTGACAGCTTACAAGCTCCAGCTTTCAGGATGGGCCACATGTGCTGCCATTGACCCCGAAGACAGAGAACATGATGTGTGCTGGAGCAGCAGGGGCTGGAGGACTGGGCCGTGGTGAAAGACCACTGTGATCACATGCTGAGGTTAATGGCTGGAAGATTCGGGCCAGAGATTTATTTTTTTGCATTTTTTTCAGGTTGAAGGGTATTGAGCAGGAAAAGAATTAAGTTAAACATGATTATGTTTAACATATAGTACGTTCTGCATGAATCATCTGTTCAGTAGTTTGAATGTATGTTTGAGCAAATACCAGTGAAAAGTTTGGACACACCTACTCATTGGTTATTATTAGCATTTTCTACAATAAAAAAAACAGGAAACCTATCAAACCAATGAAGTAACACATATGTGATTATGCTGTGTCAATATTTGTTTATCTTAGATTTTAGATCCTTCAGCGTAGCCCCCCTTTACTGTCCTCCTCAGCTCCACACTAGTGATGTTCTCCAGCTGCATGAGGAGCCACCTATGATGCTTCTCCATCAGTCTTGAAGAAATTCTCATATGTGCAGAGCGCTTGAAGCGTGAAGGACTAAGGTTCTGAAAGAACCTCAGCATAATACATCAGATTCAAATGTGTTTGTAACTATTAAAAACAAACATTCCGTCAGGTGTCCAAACCTTTGACTGTTACTGTATATTAAAGGCCAATTCATCAAGCAAACGTCTGGGTAATTTTTGCAGCACACACTAATAATTTATATTTGGAGACAAAAGAATAGATAGAGATAACTCTTACTGGCTTGTCCTGTTTCTGCCATCGATAACCCCCCCCCCCCCCCCCCCAACACAAATACATATATTTAATAAGGCCGGGTGACACACACTAAACTATCCTTTCCTCTCTTTCCCCTTGAGACAGGAAGAAGCTGCTTCCCAGCATGCTGACCTTTGAATCACAAAGAAATAGTCAAACAAACAAGGGAGATGGTGCTGTGTAATGGCTGAGACACCCATGGGATTACAATTACTGCCTTTGTCTGCAGTCTTCTCAGGAGTGTTCTGTGATTAGCTGTGACCTTCAGCAATGCCATGCCGTTAGAATGTGAACCTACAGGAAGTGTTTTGTTCGAGCGCCTCTCCTCTATGGAGCCTCAACTCCGTCTCGTTTGGTACGGGTCGTCTGCTAGACGGGCCTGGCCCAGGCACGCTGCCCACCACCTCCACGGACGGCCCGATTTAGCCCAGACTGCTAGGCAGCTGGACACTCCCTCTACATGCACATTGACACACATGCACACTGCATGCACACTCCCCATACTTGCACACTTCCCTCACATGCACACTCCATGCACACTCCCCATACTTGCACACTTCCCTCACATGCACACTCCACACACACGTGCACACACCTTCATGCACAATGCCACATATGCAAACCCACCGCACTCCCTGCTCATGTGCACTCCTCTATGTGCACACTCCCACACTTGCACAATACAGCACATGCACACTTCCCACACATGCACTCTCCCTGCAAATGCAAACTCCTCCATATGGCTTTGCACATGTGCCCATATGCAAGAATCCACTTTCCTCTTTATCTCAAACATGTTGCATTTAAACATGTACCATATATGCAGCATTTCCCACCTGCGTGGCTTGTTGGGCATGTTTTCCATTCCTAGCACTGAATTGCTGATTTACACTCCTACCCCCTCGTACCATCCCTCACACACTGTCTGGCAGCTCACAGGCATAGCTGGATAACAGCTTTTCTAATGGCAGTTGTTTGCTGTGGCAGCGATGCCCGAGCAGCCCCTGTGAGCATGTCGGCGTGTTCCCGCTCACAGACGGCAGGCCGCCGTTCCTCCCTCAGGAGCTCCATAGCTGCAGTAATCCAGGTTAATCCAGGTTAATGCGTGACTTCCATTAATGCTCGGCGTCCATTATCAGCACGATGAGACGCAGGCCGTGCGGCGACGTCAACGCTCCTCACTCTTTCCATGCTTCTTGTTTCAGATGTACATCACGTGCTCGGTGAGGGCCAGCGGGACGAGACTGGCCAAGCCGGTCATGGCTCTGGGCCTGATGTGCTTGGCCTTCCTCACGGGCCTCAACCGGGTGGCAGAGTATCGTAACCACTGGTCAGACGTAATCGCCGGCTTCATCATCGGCGTGGCCATCGCCACCTTCCTGGTAAGGAGTTACTCTAATGAGAACATTGTGAAGGAAGGTTCTAGCCCCCGCAGCACCAGCCCCCATAGACCCAGCCCCTGTAGGACCAGCCCCTGAACCACCAGCCCCTGAACCACCAGCCCCTGAACCACCAGCCCCTGTACCACCAGCCCCTGTATGCGGCTATAGAGCCTGACCAGGAAGAGCTTTCATTCTACAGCTACGAGGCAATGAACCAGAGCTACAGAGACATTACCCCACTACGTGTGTAGCCAAGCACACTTCTGCTGTGACTAAGAGTCTTTTTCTCTGTCTCTCTCTCTTTCTCTGTTTCTCTCACTCTCTTTCTGTCTCTACTCCACCATCACTGCTCCCCCTAAAGCCATTTTGGCTCTTTAAGGGTTAGCATGTATAGTCAGATGGATTTCTCTTCTGACTCCAGGGCCCGGGCTGGATTTGTCCCTGCGCAGGCAGTTCACAGCTAGTAAAATCTTACTCTCGAGCTCAGCTTAGTGCTAATGGCATTGTGGTGATGGGGATATACAGTGACAGCAAATAACTGTGATCTCTGTGTCTGGGTGCCCCGGGAGTGGGCGGGGCACGGCAATGACCCTTGCTCGGGGCATGTCCTCCAGCCTTTTAGAACTGGATAAGAAGCGAGGGCTTCTCTTTGTTCATTTATGTTGAAGCTATGGAATTCACTAATATGGAATTCTCCTTTCTGTAGAGCTGTGGTCAGACCTGGTCAGACCTTTCAGCTAAAACATTGAGCAGAAGTCAGCATGCTTTGAGAGTGCCTTGTGTGGACCTGTATCTGAACCCCCCCTTCCATTAAGGTCTTGTGTGGACCTGTATCTGAACCCCTTCCATTAAGGTCTTGTGTGGACCTGTATCTGAACCGCTTCCATTAAGGTCTTGTGTGGACCTGTATCTGAACCCCTTCTATTAAGGTCTTGTGTGGACCTGTATCTGAACCCCTTCTATTAAGGTCTTGTGTGGACCTGTATCTGAACTCCTTCCATTAAGGTCTTGCTGTAGGTTCTGGATGCCTTGTTGCTGGTAGGTGGGGTAGCTGGTAAGTTGGGGACTGGGATGGTTCATGTCTGCTTGACCATATCAACACAGTTGAGAGGTTTTCTGTGTTCTATTCAAATTTTAACCCTCAAATTTTAATTTAGATGGTATTGTAGAATGTATTGTAGAAATCTTTCTCATATTTCTTTTATGGTGTTTTGTGAAATATTTTTTATTAAGAACTGGAATATATCAAACTGGAATACATTTGGTCCCCTGATGGACAAAAGAAACTGTAGAAGGAGTGGATGTCTCGTTAACGCACTACCAAGGACAGAACCCTTCGTATTTGATTGACTCCTGCATTATTTCTGTAAGAGGACATGGTTTGTCAGAACTAATCAAAAGAATACAGTGTTTTTCTTTCAGTGTCTAAGTGAATGTGATGTGAAAGCATGAATATCTGATCTCATTAAGCCTTCATAGCTGCAGTGCACAAAAAAACAAATGCGTTGTGTAGGTACAGTACTTTGTGATAGTAGCACCAATCACTGCTGCGATTGGCTCTGCTCAGTCTGCTCTCACACACACTGCTCTTTATTCTTGGGTTATTCTTGGTTTCCCATTTGCAATGCATGTAATGACTTCAACTAATCACAGTTACTGTAAAACCATTACAAATGCTAAAATTACTATACTACAATAACAAATACTAAAATTACTATACTGCAATTCTTCTACACTACTTACCATAATTACCAGCTCTCTTCCCGTCTGTGAATGATGTGAAGCTATTACAATAATCATTGGTCTGTTTTAGAGCAGTACTGGATATGTCATGCAGTTGTGTAGAGCTAAACAAAGCTGTTAATGTAGGAACGTGGCTGCATCCATAAACCAGGCATGTCATCGTTTTCGCTCCCGTTTGCCTCGTAGGTTTATGTGCTGTACAGCATCAGTTCTCCAGACCTCTTGGGCACATGGCATTAGGCATTCATTAATAGCTCTGGCAGGACCTGAGTGTTGGATGAATGGGAAACAGTAGGCAGGGAGTGATCAAGGAGGGCACTGTGGTAACATGGAAGAAATAAGACCTCAGATATTCATAAGCTTCAGTGGAGTCCGCGGGGCAGTGGTCTGTTAGCTAACGGATGGTAGAAGGTTAAAACTCCCTCGCTTGACACATTGCGTTCGTTTCTTCAGATTTGTCTTGTATGACGATGAACGCACACACCCTACAGGAGATCCTGGCCCACAGCCTTTCAGGATCGAGTCTGCCTGGGTCTGGTGTCTGAGGGAACACAGACGGTCCCCTTGAGGGCAGTGGGAGATGAGGGCAGACACCCCTGTGTGTCCCAACGCTGCATCAGTACAGCAGGGCTTTCACCCCTCACCCCCCCACCCTCGCTTCATGTGACTTAGGTCAGTTGGGAGTGAGGAGGTAAAAGGCTGAGGTGGATAGATCAACTTCACAAAGTAGAAATCCTTTCTTACGATTTAGTTCCATCTGCTTGCATTTGCTAACGAGCTCATCAGCAACAATTAATTAGTGAAGGTCTTCTGGGTGATGCAAAATCACCACAGGTCATTTGCTTTTTGAAGTTGGAATTATGTAGATGTGGCTGCAATCAATTGCACTGGGGATGCCAAGGAATAAATGTAGCTCAATTGTGACAAACAAACCAGGCTAATTTGATCAGATATATGCCTCACATTTCCCTCTTAAAGGTGTTGCCGTACTGAAGCTGGTTAAACCGGGGTGGAAATGTTGGGCTTCACAGAGCAGAATGTGCAGCGGGGGAGAATGCGACCAGCTCGGATCCTCTCTGCATGAAACCCCTGGAATACGAGGGTTTGACAAGGCTGCTTGAAAAATTACCCTCATTTTTGTCTTATTTTTAGAATGCTATCGCCTAAGCCTCTCCTCCCTGCGCTCTATAGACCAGCTCATTGCATCAGTTTCCTTTTATATCCTGCTCTTGGGTATCATCTGTAGCCCGTCAATGGCACAACAGTTCCTTTTGGAGTGTTGCCCACCAACGCTGTGTATTTAACCTTCAGACATATCTGTGCTACGTGGTTGTTTTCTTCCTCCAAGGTCCCATGTATGTAAATGACACGGCTGTTTCCTTCCCTCGTCCTGAATTTTGTCCTGTTCTCCGCTGCCTTTCAGGTTGTGTGCGTGGTCCACAACTTTAAAGGCACAGTGCTGTTGATCGAAGACCCTCAGCAGGACAGCGTGCACAGCAGTGCCCTGGTGAGCGTGCCCCGGGTCGAGAGCCCCCTGGAGAAGTACATGGCCTCGCAGGTACGCGGCTTTCACGCCACCCGGGATGCCTCCTGCACGGAGCGCAGGACGCTCACCCTGCCTGATCACGCCGCCTCAGCTCGAAACCCTGGCGGGTTCAGACGTGCCCGGCCCCTGTCACTGCACCTGACGTGTGTGTGTCTGTCTGTGTGTGTGGGTGTGTGCGTATGTGTGCGCCCACATGTATGCATGCGTGTGTGTGTGTGTGTGTGTGTGTGTGTGGGCACATCCATGGCCGTGGCTCAGATGGCTGAGTTGAGGAAGGAGGAGGAGGAAGACTCCCGCTCTCTAAAGGGCCGCCTCCTCAAGCTCTTTAACTGCATCGCGGGCAAAAAACGGAGCTTCAGGCACCTGCAGAACACAAGGCAATAAACATATGAGCACCTGTGTGAAGAGCAGCACCTGCCAAGCCTCTGGAGAACATCGCCATGCCTGTCCGGCCCTGCGCAAAGCCAATCGCGTTCATTCAATCCCAGTGAACCACTGACCTGCTCAGAACGAGGCTGTATCCAGAGTCTTGGGACCTGCTGGCTCTGTGCTCCGGTCCTCTGGGATCTGTTTTCTACTGTCCTTCCTTAATTATCGTGAATGAGGGCAGCTTTGCAGTCTTGCTATTCTGGTATGTTAGTGTGGCTCCAGCCCTGACTTGATTGGTGCAATTCATCTTTTGATGAATTGAACATGAGACAAGTTTAAAGTCAGCGAAAGTCAGTCAAAGTGAGTTGTCATGTGTCCTGAGTACCAGGTCTGAAAAGTCAGATGTGATGACATGAATTTCTAAATCTTCTTTTCTGTATTTAACCCCTCATTAACAGCTCTCCTTCATAGTTGTAACAGTTCAGACCAGGCATTCAGCTGTTAATTAAGCCACATATTGTACTCCTACCTCCTGGCTCCCAGTCAGAGAGCAATTACACTATAGGTATGGCCCTTTAAATATAACTTACAGTAAGTGCAAGACTACCAAGCATACAAGCAAACGATTTAATCCTGGTTTGCTGTTTTGATTCGTGCTTTAATAATATTGGGGCTTAAATGTGTTTTGAAAGTCTGTTTATCTAAAAAGAAGCAGCAGTGTGTCTGGTGCTGGAACTGTGCCTGCAACCATGGAGATGCATGGGTTGGAGTGTAGAACATTACAGTGATATTTCCACCAATAAAAATGTTGCTGGGCTATTTTGGTCGGGCCAAAGGCTCTCGCCTGAAGCAAGCAGGTCATCCTTATGAGTGAGATGTGTGTTTAGTGTCAGGGTGCAGGTGCATGAGGAGCGTGAGAGAAGGTTGGTGGGGCCGTGTGTGGGAACAGGTCTGGGATCAGCGCTGTATCACAATGATACCGCCTTGGGTGGCAGACTCAGAGCAAATATCACTGGAAGCCAGATTTCATTTGTCTGGTAAAATAATGAGCCCTTCCCACTGTTTTTTTATTGGGCTCACATTGCAGTCCACCAATGACCTCCAATGTACAATGTTTTACGTTTTCAAAGCACCTTTTTTCCTGATCAATTGATTCTAAAATGTACTTTTGATAGCTCAGTGCAACAGGTTAGCATATGGTAACTCCACTGAACTGATAGGAGTCTTGGTTTAATACTCTATATGCCAATGCAGAAATCTAATCTAATTTTCTCCTCCTGTGATATGAATATGTAAAAATAAAGTTTTGCTTGATCTTCTGTAGGAGACTCTGTTAGGTTTCTCTTTGTCTGTCATGCCTGTGGATGAGAATAATCTGATGAAGCCATTTGTTTTCAGGCTTGGCTCTCAGACAGATGTGGTTACACTGACAGTTCAAGCCTGTTTGTTTCTGTGCTTCCCCATAGCACCTGTTCCAGCCTCCAGGCTGCAACTTTGGGTTTTAAAAGCACAAAACCGGAATGGCAAAACTAGAAGTTCCCCTCCAGTCCTTCCTCTGCTAAATTGGCTCCAGAAACTTGCTCGAAGATATTTGATATAGATGTTAACGACCAAGCCACGAAATGCAGGGAATGTGTGTTGTACCACATTAATGCTGCCTGTCAGTTTACCGAAGTGCTATAGCCTGTGTTTATTGAAGTGCTGTAGCCTGTGTTTACTGAAGTGCTGTAGCCTGTGTTTACTGAAGTGCTGTAGCCTGTGTTTGGAGGACAGATATGGTCGTGTCTTGGTCTTGCATGGAAAGGCTTGTAGTGCGACTTGAATTCCTTTATTCAGTATAAAAAGGTGCTAAGTGATACTTACATTATGGTGTTTGTTGATATTTTTGTTCTGTCTTTCACAGAATCACATCGCCTTCGATGAAGTCACATGACCTTGAATCAGCAGTGTGGCAGACACATTGGACATCCACACTCTTTACTGTGCAGTCGTCATAGTCAAGGTGCAATGCTAACATTAGTCATATCCTCTGTAGTATTGTTATGGTTCACTCTTCCCTGACGTGTGTATGTGTGTGTGTGTGTGCATGCTTGTGTGTATGTGTGCATGTGTGTGTGCACGCATGTGTGTGTGTGTGCGTGTGTGTGTGTGTGTGTTTGTAAAAAAAAATGTCGGTCATGTCAATGAATAGCGTCCCGGTGCACCCACCCACCACCCTCGCTCCCCCACCCTCGCTCACCCACCCTCGCTCCACTT